>OY804592.1:47845276-48159166 GCA_963680895.1 Fragum sueziense
TAACACTCACAAAACGTGTGATGTTAATTCCCATATTTTTTGTATCCCCAATAATGATGCCATAGCATTTGTCTTTTAATTCTAAATGATTGATAATAGACTAAGTGACATTTACATATATGGTATGATTTAAACGCGAGTGAAAAAGACCCCAAACCAGAAAGACGTTTGTGACCCCAGAAACCCCCAAAACCACAAAAGACCTAAAGTTATAATTATTAATGGAAGGTATTTTCGTTACTGAAAGAATAAATAGTCCAAATGAATTTGTCCAGTGTCATTAAAAGGAAATAACAATTTTACTGTCCAACCTCACCAAAGTAAAAAAGGCCCCACAACGGTAAAAGCGGTCCCATCGGTTAAACAGGTCCCAAATTTTCAATGGACATTATCGGTGTTGATTATAAAAAGACATTTCTACCGAATTAATTTTCTATTTCTATTATTTTATTGTTGTTGATGTTGTCTTTGTTATTTATTGCAAATGAAAATAATAATAAAAAAAAGTTGAAAAGCAACAGAGATATTGACATATGATATATTAAATTTTAAACCAGATCTATAATATCCGAAAATTGTATGGGAATCAACAGCGATACAGTCATATTAGTATGAAATACCATAGGAAAAGGAGAAATTGTCTTAAATAAAAAAAAATGTCACATTAATAACTGAAAGTAGAGTTAGGCAGTAAATATTTATCTATGTATATATACACTGTATACATATATGACACCTGTCTAAGAACGTAGTAGGATCAGAAGCAGGAACAAGTACATAATCTGTTATTTAGACACAATGTTTTCATAAATCTTTTCTGATGAGGACGACAAAACCAGCACTTGTTTTGAAAGAGTTATACATGGAAAATTTTAGAGTGATCTAAAATGAAAGGGTTACCAACGACGTCAAATATTTAACAACCAAATTATTGCGATTACTGGGAAACATGGGATCCATGAAAAGACTCAATTAATGTAACAAATCTGTATGAATAAATGCTATTTTATTTATTTAACTTTCATATACATGTATAGCAATGAAAACGAGATTAAAGTGTTCCAGGAATAGTTGACGTAATGAATGTAGTGTTGAATGTATAAAAAAATAAATAGAATGATGTTGGGCGAGGCAATCCTCATCCATACCCCTTGCTTTGATAATTACCTTTAATTGTTTACCTAAAACCCAGAATTGGAATGGATAAGTGATCGTTTAAACAATTATTTAAACATGATAAGGAAATGATTCATTTCTAGAACGATGTAATTGAAGATTGTTAAATTTTGACACTGACAGTGTAGATTGAAAGTTTATATAAAGGTCATTCCTGTAATCTAAAAGTTCAAAAGATACTAAGGCAAAAATTAGGATTGAACCCGATTACAAGCAATTCCTTCTTTTACACAAAATGGTTTCCAAATGATTCCCTATCACGGTTGTCAACAGCTAATGTTTTGAAGTAACCAAAGCAGTGAAACATGTAGTCTTTGTATATCTTCACACACATATATCGCCATGGCAATTATGTTGAATTGATCATTGAATGTAATTTTGTCTCATGAGCATCAGTTTAACAATTAAATATTCCATGCAGCTCAAACGGTGTCGGGTGAGGCAATTCTCATCCATACCCCTTACTGCATTATGGAATTTTAATTGAATACCTCTCTTGATTACAAATTTTATCCAAAAGTCTAATTGTCTTAACCCTGTGTAAAATAGATTGGGGGCTGTGTATGTTAGTTTAACATATTATGTCTTTTGATCAAACGAAAGATATTTGTAAAAGATATATAACCACAACCCCTCTCCTAAGGACCAATCTTGGATTTCAGTCCAACAACTCCATAGATAATAGTGACAGAGGTATTATGTAGTTACGTAATTCTGCATAGCACACCTTTTGAAATATGCCCATGAAAGGGGCATAAACACACAGACGAAAATTATTTATGGTGACGAACGTTTTTTCAGTTCTAAACAAAGTAATGATATACATTTATAATTCGATACTGCTACATTTTAATATATGGATAATGATTGTTTATGTTGAAAATGTACATTTTATCTTTAACAATACATTACACTCTTTCTTTTGAACGATAAATTACAAATACTTTCCAGTATGTTCATTGTATTGTATTAATGGAAATACTCGGTACTTTTGTTCAAAATTTAAAAGTCAATATGAAATTTGGAATCAGTAATTTTGTATTTACGTTTATGGATTTGAATATTTCTTCTCGGTGTCATGGGGAAAACAAAAACAGGTTTCAAAATCAAAGAAATTAAAATTTTGTTGATATTGTTAACAAAGTAAGAGTTCATTTGTCGTCACATATTTGGTTAAGATTTCACTTTCACTAAGAACTTTTTTATTTTATAAAAATCGAAATATCAAGCGACACAAATGAATGGCTCAGCTTTCAACACAAAGTAACTCAGGGTTCTCCCCAGGAATTTTTGAAGCTGTAGTGCTACCAAGTCGCGAAATTTAGACGCTTTGCACGTTTCCAAGAATACTTCCACTTTTGCTACACAATGGCACAATGCTCTTGGGCATTATTCCTTCAAATTCAGGCACATAGTTAGCAAGAAGATATGAAAAATATTTCCAAAATCCATATTCTTAACATTTACTTAACTGACATGATTTGTCTAGATAGGTAATACAGGTAAATACCTGTTAGACCCCATTAATTCAATCATTCAATTCAATAATAACAATGGTAACACATGCTCACTGATATGCATGTCTCTTCAGGTAAGTTTATTTTAAAGTTAAATGAAAAAAAAAAAATAGTCTGAAGACTAATATTTCTACATCTACAGGAATCTGACTTTATAGAATTGTGAAATTAATTAACACAATGTATATCAAACAAAAACAATATTTCAGCCAAATTACAGAGTTTTTAAAAGACAGTTCCAAATCTTGAGGACTTGCATACAATTAAGATGATTTAATGGAGTTGTGCATTCAACTATCATCAGTGTTACCAAACACTTAGAGTGAACACAAGTTTAAATTATTCAGAAACGTCATAAGATGGGAAGCAGGGAGGGAAAAGGGAAAGATATTGATTATCAAAATGTCCATATTTTCATATTTTTTCAAAGTAATTTCTAATACAGACACCCAAACTTGAGCTTTAGCAGCCCACAATGAAAGACATGTGCAGTGGCGAACCCCCTCTATAGCCTTATTATTTCATTTTCATTAAGAAATTTAGTGAAAATTGTCAGGACCTCAAATTGTGTAATACTAGTAGGAACAGGAACCCCGTAATTGTATTTTGACCCCCCCCCCTTCACAGAAATCCCGGATCCGCCGCAGACGTGCATGCAAATAAGTCAATAAAAAAGCATGCAATTTACATGACCAAATTATCATTCTATCAATCGTCTCTGTAGAAAAAGCATGGGAAAGGCTAGTCCTATTTATAAGCCCTGACATTTTTTAACTTTGTCATGAATGTCAGCAAGGACAGACTTCGTCAATCAGGCAAAGAAAATGCTGATTACCAGAAATTTCTCCCCTTAAGTTTTCTGTTTGTTTTCTTTACAATGGGCTGCGTACGTTCTGATCTTAAAATTCATCTTTGTGAAATGGTTAAAAAAATCACTCGCTAGACTATCAGGCCCGTAGAAACCAATTTAATATTGGGGAGGGAGCTCAAACCCCAGTGTCTCAATATTAGGGGGGCTAAATAGGATTTTCCCGAATTTTTAAGTATGAAATAAGGAAAATCGGCATTTTTGGCCAGCTGTTAGGGGCTTAGCCAACCTAGCCACCCCTACGGACCTGACTTTGATTTAGAATGTAAACTATCTATAAGCCCTGACAAAGATTTTAGAGATAAGTGTTCCATCTCTCTGATTGGACCAGTCCAATATTTAGTAGTCTAAATTGAAATAAAGTTTAAAAAAAACTTTGCCAACATAATGCAAGTGTAAAATATGATTTATTTACCTTGTCAGTATATTTTCCTTTTATTTATTTCAATGATAAATATACGAAGATTGGTGTGTGTTCACTGAAGTTCATTCAGGAAAGAGTTTTCTTTGTGTAATCAATTAGGAGAAAATCTGACCTACAACAACTGTGTGACGTAGAGTGACGTGGAGTGACGTCACAATATGTCTGGGATGTAGGACAAAATCCCCTTTGTTTCAATCACTCAATTTTGTGTTGTAAAATGTCTTATCTACTGGGGATTTATGATAAAGTTACATTTTTTAAATCCCGAGGATTGTTAATGATAAGGAGACTCAACCACCTGTGTTATAAGTTTGTGTTTATTTTCGAAGATGGAGAAGGCAAAAGTAAAAGTGTGAATTTCTTAGTCAATGGATAAAAGCACTTTGAGGTAAACGATGCTCATTTCTTTGTTTGATTTACGATTTAATTAAACCTTGGACTTGGATTCTACGGACAAAGACAGTGAAGTGGGATTTGTGAATAAATTAACATAATGAAGGAGAATTCCTATAGACTTGAACTGTAAAACTAAAAGGGATAATTCCCGTGGCTGCATTTCAGTGTTGGTTTAGTCTAGAAAGTTTTGAGACTTTGAAATTACCCGACTGATATTTTGTTCTAACCAATGTTGATCTAGATTCTAATAATTAATCAGAATTTAGAGATCTAGATCTACAGCTATCCATTCTAGACTTGCAATTTTTTATTTATGCATGTTTTTTCGTCAAACCAAAATTTGTCAGTCTGCACATACATGTAGGCCTATATTAATTTTGTGTAGTCATGAAATATTAAGGTCTGCCGACTCAATTACGTGTGATCCAACTTGATAGACGGAAATTATGAATGTCCAAAATTATGTCAGAAGTTACCGGAAAAGGGATTTTTACAGTTTTACGTTCCAGAGGTCGCAAACAAATTGTTCTAGACCAATGTTTAAAATGGTCATAGATCTACGGTAATTATCGACGAAATTAGAAAATATCATACATTGATTTACAAAAAAACATCTAGATCATAATTCTGCGGGTGGAAAAATACAATGTTTTGTTCAGCAAATTTCAACTTTAATCGGGCGTCTACAGGCGTTAAAACTCGTATCTATAAGATCTGCGGAGTAAGGGTTATCATTACACCCGGAACCAATATTACCACTTATACATTGGTTCCCTGCACCACCTGGTTTACGCATGACTGCTTTCAGTGATAAACCTTATCAGTAAGTGGCACAAGTTACTGCAATTAACGAGTAGATAAGAAGATAATGACCACTTTTCTAAACGGTAAGATTAAGGTGTATCGGGATTACAATTAAGCTGTATCGGCGGTTCAAAGCTGTATCGGCAGAAGGGCAAATCTCGTGAAGCCGTATCGGTCCCGATACGGCTTATGGCTCTGGGGAGAACGCTGTAACTACACGACGCCAATTGATGTTTGTTCACTTTATTATTGAAACAAGAATCGGGATTTCTGTCCGATGATATGGGAAAATATGGTTGGATATTATACATTGGAAAACACCAAAAGTAACATTTCATAAATATCTAAAATTTTACGATCTAAATTTTTATTATTTCTTCCATACTTTGTTGATTACAAATTACAAACACATATACTAGTCAAAACTTCTAATCGGTCACTTTGAACTAGCGAAACAGGAATGTGTATCTGGTCTATAGATAAATTTTAGGATATCTATCTGCGTTATCCTTTGTGGGCCAGCATCTGGAGCCTCTGTTAGGATATTTTAGTAGTACTGGTATGAAAAATGACAGGAATACGTGGTTAGGTGCGCCAGCAAAATCAATTTATGATCAAAGCAGTTGATAGAGGCATTCAACCCCAATTAATTATCTCTTTCGTCTGCAATAACGTTGGGTTTTGCCTGGTATATAGATTTTCCTTTTGAGAGAGAATTCTATTTCTAACAAATTTTCAATTTGCATTTAAATTCACATGTAATTGAATGCACGTTTAATTAATGAAATCCACAAGTTGGCATTAAAATTACAACTCCGGTTACTTTGTACCGGTCGGCCCATATAACATTGACGTGCAAGTGGGTCCGTATATTGAACAGAACAGAATAATAAAAATAAGAAAAAAAATTTCGTTAAACTCAAAATTCTTTCTGTCCGCAAATTGCGTTAACCGACCTCGTTAACCCAAAATGGCCTAACTGATACAGATTTCACAGCAACCCAACCAAAAAAACGGGATAATAAACAAACAAGGTAAGTGTGAAAGTTTTATTTACTTCTTTTTAATGAATAATGCATTAGTCAGTATATTTTCTCTACTTATTTCGTTGGATTCCGTATAGAAGAGTCTAAATATGCGTGAATTTGGGCGACGTTTTTCGAACTTTCAAAAACGGTATACCTTCCCCGTCTTAAGCTATATGACCAGACACAACGAGATCTTCAAAATATCAAATTAAAAGTGTCTGGTCATATAGATAGGACTAGTATTGATCAATAAATTATTCAGTGAAATACTGAATTGACAGTTTCTACAAAGAACATATACCTACCCAACTAACTATTCTGAGAATAACTTGTGGTCTTTTGATGAATTCTAAAGGATCAAAAGCTCCTCCGGCCATACCGGCCCCATAAGCCTGCGCTTGTGACATTTTTAGGGATTTCTCTAGACCTCTATTCCGACACTGTATGTGAATGACGTCATCAAAACATGTGCTGCATAAATGAATATTTTATGAATTATCTCGGATCTTTCAATGTTCAACTTCAATATAGTAACGATCTTTCTTGTTCATGAAAATATTTTATTTTTGTATTGATATTGAATTTTATCATCAATCTGTTCAAACTCAAAATCGGACGACATCATAAAATGATGACGTAGAGTCATCTTTCACAAGCAGTGGAAAGTTGGTCTATTTTTAGACAGAAACTTTTATAAAACACCTCCGTTGACGTGGTTGCCGGACAAAATTTTACATTTTAAGATATCATTCTACCTTCCATAATACACATCTAAAAGAAAATGGATAGCAGCGACAGCACTTGTTCGGTTTGTCACGAAACAATCGAAATTTACGCGTTAGGAATCTGTGATCATGCTATTTGCTTCAAATGTTCAACACGACTTCGAGCACTCTGCGACCAGTTCTACTGTCCGATCTGCAGAAGAGACCTTCCAGAGGTATATACACACTTTGTCTTTAATTTTATGAAGCATTAATTTGTACATGAACATCTGCAAGGACGACCTTTCAGTTTCAAGAATTTTGAAGGGGGGGGGGGGCGCATTTTCCAAAATCAAATGTGAAAGTGAAAGAACAATGATTACATAATTAGATCTTTTCACTGTTTCAGGCCGAGCCTTGATAGGTTAGTTAGAGTCTATAAATTGTAACATGCCAAGGCTCAAGGCAAGAAACACAGTCGGTGCAAAGCTCACACCGAGAGATGTAAATTCCTGTCATACACTAAAACAAACCATCATACAGCAATTCAACGGTCTACCTCATTTGCATATTGAACTACAACGTTCCATGAAAGTTGCAAAATTCTGAGTTTATTGGTCTGAACTCTAGCTCTATCCTTTCTTGACATTTTATGAGTCAATAGAATCGGTAGGCATGACGTCATAGCCTCACTTTCTTTTTTTCATTTAGGGTACTTCCTCGGTCTTTATCATTACGGGCTTGCATTTCGTAAATTCCGAACTTCAAAGGCTAGATCGTCTATTGTAACGTTGACACATCACATGAACTCATAAAGATCCAGAATCATTTGTATTGCATTCAAGATACTCTTCTAACGGAAAAAATTCCAGTCTCATCACATAATTTTTTTTTTCAAGCGACTGCAGGTCATTCAAACATGGATATGTTTAACTACAATTTGTTTGTATAAATCGCGCGTGTCAGCAAGCATGGGAAAAAGTGATGACGCAACGAAAGCATACTCGATTTTAATTGGTTGGTATGCGCTATCACATGAGTCAGCAATCATGAGCAATGATAAAATTTCTCCTAATCACCGAGATTTGGAGAACACCAGTGAGTATCAAAGAGCGGATAAATCACATTAATGATTGGTTAGTAGAGATAACAGCAAATAAAAGAAATTTTCATTTCAATGGCTTTTTCAAACCTGAACGAAGCTTTGTCATAATGCTTGAAAAAATGACCGGCCATTTTGTCCAATAAATCAAATTTTAAATGGCATTTTTGTCCTGATTCTTGAAATGAGTTCAGCCATTTGATTTTTTTATTGGCAATTTGCCAAAGGCCGATGTCTGAATTATTATTTCCTGAAGTTTACATTGTTGTTTGCATTACATTTTATGTCTCATGGCTATGAATAATTTTTGAGTCACCTGCATCTCAATGACTTTACTTAAATACTTTTGTAAAAGAACAAATTTTATATAACAAAGTTAATAATATTGATTTGATATATTCATTTTGTTGTTTCAGGTGTTTTTCTTGTCCAAGAGAGAAAGCTTTGACAGGATGCCAATAAAGCATTTTATAAAGAACCGCAAACTTAAAATCTGCTTCGAGAATGAAGAAATACGAGAAGAATTTGAGAAGTTGCTGGAACATCGATGTAAGATCTGCAAGAATAGATATCCAGAGAAATCCTTCCGAGCATTGAGAGATCACATGAGCAGAACCCACACCTTGTTTTATTGCAACTTGTGTTTGGAATTGAAGGTTTGTTTGTCCTTAGTATTATGGGAATGGTTTTTCGTCTGACCCATTCCCACACATTGACACTTTTACATTTTTTTTTGATGCCTCACAAAATATTTAGCATTTTGAAAACATTTTTGGAAATGAAGAAACTGCTTGTGACAAGCAATATCTTCATTTTTCACAATATTTTCTACTCAGAAAGACCATAGAATTTAGAATTTCATACACTTGAAATTGTCATCTGCAACATCTTTGAATTAGGGCCATTCTACAATTTTGCCGTCTGCTATTAGGTTAAAGTTTCTTTTTCTAAGACCTCTTAGTTGAACTATGACAATTAAGCTAAGGTGAAATACTTGAATGAGGATTTTTTTAAACAAACTTTTAATTTCGATACTAGACTATGTACAAGGAAAGACTTTGAAGATTTTGATGTGGCTAATTCAAATCATGTTTTCATTGTTGTAAAACTTTGAGTCTTTAATTTATCTATTGCCTAACATTGTGGAAACCTCAACTTTTCTTAGTTTGAGCTGTCTAAAGAAAATTGTCTACATTTAATACCCATTTCATAGTTCAAGTTTGAGAGAAAATTTGTCTATTGTCAAAGATAGTAGATACCCATGATACTAGCTTGAAATAACAAAAAAAAGATACATGTACCGTAATTATTCTAATAAACGCCCACCCACCCAAATGTTAGCTGAAAATCTGTTTTTTTCAACCACAATTTTAGCGAAAAAGGGTGATTGTAATAAATGCCCATCCCCGATTCCAGATTAAAATAATGTAAGACATAAACAAAGATCATTTCCAAAAGCATGAGAAAGAGGATGTCCAGCCCTCAAACTATTAACAGAACTTTCGCAATGAAGGAATTTCATTGAAAATTTGTATTTTGCAGGCCTCATAACAAAACTTTGCCAAATTCGACTTACTGAACTTCGAGTCCATGAATTGACCCTTGATTCACAAATTTTGACTTACAAAATCAGAATGCCTCTAATAAACACCCAGCCCCTACTTTTCCATCGACCATGTTTCTGATAAAGGACTGGGCGTTTATAAGAATAATTACGGTACTTTTTTGTTA
This sequence comes from Fragum sueziense, assembly GCA_963680895.1. Taxonomy (NCBI): domain Eukaryota; kingdom Metazoa; phylum Mollusca; class Bivalvia; order Cardiida; family Cardiidae; genus Fragum; species Fragum sueziense. The sequence goes on from OY804592.1 coordinate 47,855,027, forward strand.
ACCATATGAAAACATTCAATTTGTAGATATTTACAAGCGAACGCAAACTGTACACTAGACAAGACTTAGCCACTCACCGGCGTGTAGGCGACAAAGATGACACATCATATAAGGGGCATCCATTGTGTGAATTCTGCGATGAACGCTACCTGGACAAAGATGAACTGTACAAACACTTGAGGAAGGACCATTACTTCTGTCACTTCTGTGAGAGTCTGGGCTCACAGGACTTCTTTGAGTAAGTTGAAATGGTACTTTATTTGAAGATGCATAGTAATTTAAATCTTTATTACATAAATGAGTCAGTTCTTTATTACTTTTGTGATGTTCTATTATGGATCAGTGATTGGGAAAGACATTTCTTCAATGGGACAATGTCGCTTCGACTTACAAAATCAATGTGACATTATGAAAATTGATGTGACAATTATAGGGTAAAATTGCTCCATTCTCATATACAGCAAAATTCAATGGGACAAGGGCCCACTCATTAGCTAAAACAATGTGACATTTGGAATTTCAATGTGACTATGGCGCATGGCGCAGGCCTTTCCCAGTCACTGATGGATAAAGTAAAAAGGAAATGCCCTGTTTAAGTTAGTCCACCTCTAATGAGATTAACATGACATGCAACATTGCTAACATTCGTTACATATCCAAACCCATTCATACAATGTTGCAAACATTCGGTGGTGGAAAGTTCCACTGCCAAATGTTTATGATGTCGCCCAATTTATTCTGACCCAGGGTGAATTTTATTAGACTAAGAGGTGGACTACCTTAATACAAAAATCTAACACCTGCATTTGACATCCAGGCTGTCAAAGAAAGGTTTGGAAGTATTGTGGGAAACATAATTTGGCAAACCAGCAATTTCATCTTTTCATTGGTCTTTTCTATTCTAAACCACTGGAGTCTTCCTGTTCAATAACTTTTATTTTGTAGTCTACAACATCTTTGAATATAGACCATCCTAAAATTTATACATTTGAGAAAGGATCAATAAATATGTGACCCGTCACGCTAAAAGGGACCTTATAGGAAGTGTGAAAAATATCAACCCTAGTCAGTCTGCGCAGTCCGCGCCGCCAGACTAAGGCCGACACTTTTCACTTTTATGTAATTTTCTAAATCCGGAATGTTTTTCCTATATAACTATATGTTCATTTTTCGCATACAGTATCTGGTTGACCTGTGCTGAGTCTGACAAGATTGTCAAAATGTGGAATTTTTTACTCCTGATAAGGTCCCTTTTAGTGTGCCGGGTCACATATGTTTTGCATTTCTTTCAGCACCTATGATGTACTCAGGGATCATTTCAAGAAAGAACATTTTCTATGTGAAGAAGGCGACTGTATTGATGCCAAGTTTGAGAACGCATTCCGCACTCGCATCGACTACCAGAGTCATGTAGTAGCTCATCACAGTAAAGCTCAATCCAAACATCAAGCCAGACAGGAGAGGACGCTTAATATTGACATTAATCTTGTACCCCGGCCATCTAACAGGGGAAGAGGTATGGACAAGCTCAATCTTTTATCCTTACCCATACAAGACTTGGTTCTGACTGCCTTTACAGAAAAGGTTTGGGAAAATTTTGAGACAAAAGAAGAAAAAGCTGATAATCAGCATTTTATCCTTTTGCCTCAATATTTTCTGTGCTATTAATTCTAAAATTTTATCTTTATTTGCACCCATTTTGTTGTGTTCAGTAGCTTATTGATGCCAAGTGTGAGAATGCATTCCGCACGCGCATCGACTGCCAAAGTCATGTAGTAGCACACCACAGTAAAGCTCAATCCAAACATCAGGCTAGACAGGAGAGGACCCTCAATATTGATATCAATCTTGTACCCCGACCATCTAATAGGGGTAGAGGTATGGATTAGTTCAATCTTTTATCCTTTATTGACTATCAAAGTCATGTCGTAGCACATCACAGTAAAGCTCAATCCAAACATCAAGCCAGACAGGAGAGGACCCTCAATATTGACATCAATCTTGTACCTAGGCCGTCCAACAGGGGACGAGGTATGGATTAGCTGAACCTTTGACCCATTCCCACACATTGTTGCCTTTGGACGCCCAATAAAATAAAGGCTTTTGAAAACATTGTGGAAAATGAAGCAATTGCTTGTGACAATTAAGCAATTTACTTAATTTCCCACAATGCTTTCTAGTTTCTGCACAAAAAAGACTAGAAAATGTAGAATTTCATTTACTTGATATTGTTGCTGCATCATCTTTGTATTTTGATCAATTAAAATTTTGCTTTCTAGTAATGAGTTGATCAATCAATCCGTTTTCAAAAATGTCTTGTTTTGGTAAATACTTAAATGACTGAAGAAGAGTGGCATAAAAAATAGGTTAAGGATTAATGAGATACAGTTTGATAAGCATTACATGATATCTGTGGTTTATCCCTTTCCCAAATGACGAAAATTGGGACTATTCCAATTTGAAAGCTGCTGCATACGACATATTGGATGTTGTTTATGATAAGATTTGTGTACAATATAGCTTAGAAAATATTGAGGCAAAAGGAGAATCTGCTGGTTATCAGCAGTTTTTTTTGTCTCAATGTTTTCCCAAGACATTTCTACTAGCGACGTGAAAACCAGACCTTGTTTGGGAAAGGGTTTAAAAGCAACACATTCCTCTTTTATTTCCACCATTATACAGGGTAGATACAATTTGGAAAGTATTGGAGAGAAAAATGTGAAGCTTATGCTGACAAGTTACATTATCTTCTTTGGGATGTTTTTCCACCCTTATGAAAAAGATTCGAGTATAATTTAATATTTTGATTAACTTTTCAAAGTTATTTGGCAGGGATTCATTTTGACGTGCGTCCTGCGTCAAAGACGCACAGTTTTCTGGAAAGACGCATGAATTTCAAATATGTGCATCCTTGGGACGCACAGGTTTTTCAGATCAAAGTTATTTAAAACACTTGACTAGAAAAATAATGCAAAGTTTGTAGTGCTCAGGGAAATTCCATGCACTAAAAATAGAATTCTAGACCCGGTTGTTATCGTGACCCCGCCGGAAAATTCCGAGAAATCGCGAATGCAATTTGTTGATGGGGGTTCAATAACTCGTAACTGCAGGCTAATTAACCGTTAGATACGAGGTTTTCATCTCTCACTAACAGATTCCTTTGTTCGTATCGCTCCACGACCGGAAACCGTTAATTGGATTACTCGGCGATATTCCTTCATTGTAGACAGTGATTGACCCAGCGGTATTTTTCCACTGTGTAAGTTTTTGAGACGCAGGTCGAATATCTATCGAAACTTTATCAGAAAATTGAAATAATCGGATGCTAATGATGTTGTGAAAGAAACTAATTTGTTTTTAGTTGGGCTGTTAACTGAGATGACCATGACTACCGATAAAATTGAATCTCCACGGCGATTTTTTTCCAAAACGAAAGTAGATCGACTTCACTCTCCGACTCGCGAGCTAGTAAAATCAGCGAGCGATACTCAATATCAAATTTGATTAATTTCTACAAAATAAATTGATGACCGAAAGCGAAGTTAGAGTTGATGACTATGAAAAAATTGTTGCCGACTGGATTTCCTCTGCTGCGTCCTAGCGATCTATATCATGGCTAGAAATTGTCTGTTGGCAACAAGGATCCCTTGCTTGCCAGGAACATACTGATTGTCCGAGTCAGTGACACTTTTTTTTTTACAATTTACATGTGATATTAAAGCTAATTATTGTCTCCTACTCACTGTGTAAACTAAAACCTATACGGTGGATCTCAACATTGTTAATTTTCACAATATGAAAATTTAATATGTAAACCCAAATGTCAAAACTTACCAAGTTAAACTTACCACTTCTATTATAACAACTTTCAAGTTCAGGAAGGGGTATGCAATAACTTTGAATATTTTAAATATTCCCCTTTTTAATAGCATTATACAATTTTCCCCTAACTTAGCGTTGGGTATGATTTATCCCCTTACTACCAACGTCCTTTGCCTTCCGCTTCATTCCCTGCGAATTTTGTTAAATAAAGTTGGGACTCACTGTCCTTGGGCTGGGACTCATTGTTTCAAAATATGTGAGTCCCATGGACTCACTACTTCAGATTTCAAAATGAAACACTGATTTGGACTAAAATGAAAACAAAAAGGTAAACATTGAAAAAATACAAGAAGAAAAAATATTAAATTTGTTGATCAACAAAATTCAATATACATTTCTAGGAATGTCTAAATAAGGTAGCAATGTCATTTTAATTAGTTTGTGACCTTTTCATAGTATTTTGAATGTCCAGACACATTTCTATTGTAGGTGTAATAAATGGTCAAGACTACGAGGAAAACCGACATAGAGGAGCACCCAGACATCATGGTGGTAGAGAGAGAGGGGGCAGCCATCACCATCACCATCATAGAAATGATAGGAATGACAGGTAGGTGCTGAAGAAATATATATTAAGCTGACTTTGGTGACCTAGAGCTAATAACATGCATTTCATAGTCTATTGAGCAAAACACTTGGGGCATCATCCATCGCATTGGAAATTGTATCCCTCATCAATTTTCTTTGCCAATGGATGACGCCTGATAATTGACAAGGGTGGTACCTCTCATTAATTTCCATTGTCACAGATGATGAACAAAGTGTTCCGTCTCTAATAATGGTGGGTTGTAATCCTTAATGTATACTTTCTTGTGACATTTCAATGTTTTCTTGCATAAGGGTCAATGTAAGGTAAATATTTTTTTTTGCAATATGTCATCTGCGTAGCCCTTTCCCAAACAACAAGCCAATTCTGGATAGCTCAGTCAGTAACGACTCTTCCCATTTAAAATATGCTGCAGGTGCCAAAATGGACTTAAAAATATTAAAATTGTGTAAACTATAATATAGAAAACACTGAGGCCAAAGGAGATAATGCCGTGACATTCTCTTCTTTTGTCAGAACCTTTTCCAAATCCATTTCTTTTAATGACTTAACCCTTTTAAAAACAATACCTTGTTTTGACTTTAAATAGAAGAAGGCTTGGGAAAGCATTTGAGGCAAAAGAAGAAAATGCTGATAATCAGCATTTTCTCATTTTGCCTCAATGTTTTCTGTGCCAAATTGTACAGAAATTCTATCTTCAAAATCATGCAATTTGTTGACTTCAGCAGCTTATAGATTGGACCACCCTAAAATTTAATTGTTAAGAAAAGGGTTAAAAACTAGGTCATGTTTGGAAAAAGGTTAATATGTTGATATGCACATTGCAGGAGGGAGGACAGAGACATGGAGCGAGCCATGCAGGCATCTTTAAGTACAATGAAGGATATGAAATCCAAGAGAAAATCACCAGAAATCGTTGAAGAAGAGGAGGAAGAAAAACGACCAAATATCCAGGATGTACAGAACTTCCCCACCCTGAACGGAGCCACTGCCAGCACTACATCCCTTCCTGCTAACCGACCGAATAATCAGAATAACACAAGTAAAGCTTCACTGGCTAATAAAGTTGCTCTTGCAAACAACATGTCTGTGCAGCATGGGTTGTTAAGTACCAGTGAATTTCCAGGATTACAAAAGGAAAAGTCGTCATCAAGTGCGCAGAAACCTGTTGTTAATAATACTGTTCCAAAGAAAGCACCAAGTGGAAACAATAAAGCTGCTTCAGCTAAAACCAAAAAGAAGGAGGAGGATTTCCCCGAGTTGCCTGTCAGTAAAAAACCAGTCCCAGAACCATCAGGCCAATGGAAGAAACAGGATGCAAGACCGGACTCTAGTAAAAAGCAAAATAGGGAACTGAAACCAAATGATGTGCCAAAACAAAAGACAAAGAGTGACAAGTCAAGTGCTAGTAAAAATGTGTATAATGAGTCAGATTTTCCTACTTTAGGAGGTCCCAAAAATGACAGTAATAATTTAAATAATCTCAGTAAATGGTTCAAGCCAGTAAATAAACCAGCAGCTCCTAAATATGACAGTTGGAATGATACTTATGATGATTCTGTGCCAGTGCATGAACGCTTTAGCCCTGTTAATGTGCCAAATGATGATATAACAGACAACAAAGCTAAAAATAATAGAAAAAAGAAAAAGGAAAAGACAGAGATTATTAAAGAAAAAGAAAATATTAAAAGTAATTCTTCATTAGATAATATTGCAAGTATGCTGTTGTCAAATTCTAATTCAAATTCCTGTGAAAATATCCGAAATGTGAAATATGATGAGGATGACATGAAGAGTCCTGTGGTTTCTGAAGAAAAAGTAACACCAAAGAAAAATCAAAGCAAAAAGAAAACTGAAAAGCAACCTAAAAAGGAAGATAAAATTGAAAAGAAATTAGAGAGTATTGAAAACAGAGCTGTTGAGGTTGAGACACCAAAGGCTGAACCAATCGTTGAACCAGCACCAGTAAATTTTTCAATTGCTGATGATGACTTCCCAACTCTTGGATCCGCCAGCAAGCCTGTCAACAGAGCCCCACCAGGCTTTAAATCCGAGCAGAAAGAAGGCAACATGAAAGCTCCACCTGGTCTCAAGAAGCCTACTGGGTCTGCCCCTCCTCCTGGATTTGGCATGAACACAGAGCCAGTGATACAGAATAACATTCCTGCGCACGAATCCATCCTGATCTCTAGTCAAGAGGCAAACTTCAAATATGCTCAACCGGATGGGTTCTCTGACAGAAATAAAAATCTAATTGGATGTATCCAAGTCTACTGTGACAGTGCAAACAAGTTTACAGACTTTAAGGTGCTTTCAGGGGAATTCAGGAAAGGGGAGATATCAGCAACATCATATTATCAAAGATGTCAGGAAGTGCTTGGAAAGAAAAACTTTGAAGACATATTCCCTGAGCTGCTAGCTCTATTACCAGATATTGAGAAGCAGCAACAATTGTTATCAGTGTTTATGGAGAAAGAGGGAATGAAGAAAAACAATGGGGTGCTAAAGATTAGTGGGAAATCTAAAACGGCTAAAGGGGCATGGACTTTGAGTGATTCAGGATTCCTGACTTGTCAGACGTGCAAGCAAGTTCTGACAAGAAAGGACTATAATCAACATGTATCCAGTCATAACTTGGATTCAGACTTTCCGTCGCTTGGTGGTGGCATTCCATCTCAGGGGTTTCGACAAGGATCCTGGGTGAAAGCCAAATGATGTTACCTGAACCAAAGGCAAAGCTCTTGATTATGTGAAGAGGAGTTGCATTTCAACCTCTTTCCTTAAAGACAACAACTCAAAACCATGTTTGTTTGAACTCTACGACTTTGCAGACAACAAAATAAATGTAATGATAAACAGAATATTTTGTCGGCGTAAATGTAAAACATTGTATGTCAATTTTCGCAATTTTTGAAGTAAAATCTTCTATGTCCAGTTTTTTAATTCTTACAGGTTTTTGGATATTTTCATATAGTCAGTATTGAAGACATATGTGAATAATTTGTTCGAATTTCAAGTAAAACCTTACAATTGTGGAAAAGTTATTAAATTACATTAATTGCCTTTAAAGGGACATTTCATTCCAATTTCAATTTTTTAAAGGGACATTTCATTCCAATTTCAATTTTTTAAAGTATGTCTTGATGCCAAGATTGGTTATTCTAATGAGTATAAATACTATTGGTTTTTTGGAAGCAAATTTTCCAAATTTGCTTCTCTTAGCAGCCATGCGTCTCTGCACTTTACCATTCTCTGCATACCACACAACATCTTCCGGTCTTCCTCACTATAAATAGTTCTATCAAAAGCAAAGATTAATGAGGTAACAGTCATTCGAATATTCAATATGTAAGTCTGAAGTTATGTGTAGATATTGAATTGTGTGACTGAAAATGAAACATTCAATTAATCATGTCTCTGAGAGATGAAAAGATCCACGTAGTAATTTGCTTTATTATGGTTCAAAGATCAGTCCAATGGCCTTCCTTGTAAATGGGTCAGTCGAGTTTACTGAACTATGAAATATATTCAAAGCTTACACAAACGATTAATATGCATGAAGTTGTGCTAAAAATAAATACAACTCCATCATGAAATCAGAGTATGCAAGGTATTCTGGATAATCAAAGTACTTAATCAAAATACTCTACGAATCAAAGTATTCAAGGTATTCAAATGGATAATCAAAGTACCTAATCAAACTACTCTATTTCTGGCCCCGGTTTCTCGAAAAAACTTAAGTATGTTCTCAAATCTGAGCACAGTGCTCAAATTGCATGAAATCCACGTGAACTTCAATAGAATACCCTTCAACGTTGGAGAGTATCCCTTTGATGTTGAGCATGTTCTCATGAGAATATACTTGAGTTTTTTTCGAGAAACTGGGGCCTGGACAGGCCTACATTTTTGAAAAATTTGCTTCCAAACAGTACTGTCAGTACTTTGATTGAAGTTGTTGCCAATAAGCGAGAAACACGCATTTAAAGTTGAGACATAATCAATAAACTGCATATAAATCCGAACTGTTGTCCACAACAATTTGTTCAATTTTAACACAAAAATATAAATTTCTCGAAAACGGCGCAATATTTTGGCTTGAAATTTTCAGAATTTTCATAAGGAAATATGCTCTTTCAGATAAAAATAAAAGTAAAATTTATGACCAAAAATTCTGAAATGTCACTTTAAAGTATGTCTTGATGCCAAGATTGGTTATTCTAATGAGCATGAATACTATTAGTTTTTTGAAGTTGTTGCAAATAAGCGAGAAACACGCATTTAAAGTTGAGACATAATCGATAAATTGCATATAAATCCGAACTGTTGTCCACAACAATTTGTTCAATTTTAACACAAAAAAATAAATTTCTCGTAAACGGCGCAATATTTTGGCTTGAAATTTTCAGAATTTTCATAAGGAAATATGCTCTTTCAGATAAAAATAAAAGTAAAATATATGACAAAAAATTCTGAAATGTCACTTTAAAACCTTCCAAAATTATTTAATACGAGATACAATGTTTTGCATTAGCACCGGGATTTGTATATTTAAAATTGATTAATTTTAAGGTAACATTCTGAAAAGGGAGAACATCCTTACAATCAAAATGAAATTAGTAGAAGCTCGTCTCAGCTTTGCCAAACATTGTTGAGCTTTAGAGGGGCTCAAGTTGTTTTTGATTTTAATAAATAATTTGTTTTGTTTGGAAAATAAATTGATATTTCATTTCATGTAGAGAAATCCAAATATGGTCGAATGAATTTTTAAGGCTTTAGATTTTTCTGAGACATGTCTATTTATTATAAAACTGCCATAAATTAAATTAAGATTGATAAAGAAAATCGTAAACACTTTCTCAAGCAATACTTGATTTTGATGCCATTGAGAAAGATTTGTATCAGCTTTCAACTAGACCATCTTGTCTTTTCATTTAGAAAAGGGTTAAAATATTGTAACCAATCAAGTTATATGTTCAAATCATACTGTTTTCAATATGAACAATTTGATTATTTAAATGTGAAAGCATTAACCCTTTCCCAAAATGGCAATATTTTTGGCTGGTCCAAATTCCAAGATGACTATTTCAAATGAATCAAACTTCATAGTTTTTGGTCTTCTGTGTAGGAAACATTATGGGAAATGAAATTGCTTGGCACAAGCAATTTCTTCATTTTTATGCCCCCGTATCGAGAGATCGGGGGCATATTGTTTTACTCATGTTGGTCTGTCTGTCTGTCTGTCTGTCTGTCTGTCCGTCTGTCCGTCTGTCTGTCCGTCCGTCCGTCTGTCCGAAAACTTAACCTGAAAACTTAACCTTTGCCATTTCTCCAAAACTATTTGACATACAAAGCTCACATTTGGTATGCAACTTCCTTTCAACAATATCTATGTGTTCCATGCAATTTGACCTTCCTCAAGGTCATCCATTAACCCTTATCAACCCTTTACTTCACGAAAACAATACCGTTGTGCTGAATAAAATCAAAGATAAGATAAAATGCCTAACAATTAACTGCAGATCCCTAGTCGGTAAAAGTGAACTTGTAGGCCAAATAATTAGGGATGAAAGGGCTGATTTCGCATTACTCACAGAAACGTGGTATTCGGACGACAAGCAGTTCCAATTTGAAACGTCGGACTTGAATCAGAATGGTTATAAAATCAGCGTGGCCAACAGAAAACAGAAAATTGGAGGCGGCATCGCTGTAACATGTCGCTCTGGAATAAATTTGCGCAGACTCTCTTTTGGAACCACAAATACTTTTGAATATGGCATCTGGGAACTCATTTTGAAAAGCAAGTCTTTAACTGTTGTCGGCATATACAGATCTCCGACTTTTTCTACTCCCAGCCAGTTTGTTCCGGACTTCTTTGACTTTATGGAAGACATTGTCCCCAAATACAACAACATCATTGTAACCGGAGATTTTAATCTTCATATTGATAATCAAAGTGCCCATATCACAGAATTCGAACATTCGCTATGTGCCCTTGGACTTCAGCAGCATGTGAATTTTCCCACCCACACAGCTGGTCAAAAAACTGGACTTAGTAATTACAGAAGTAGTAAATGGTCTTGAAATCATATCATGCGAACCGGGTTTATTTGTTTCCGATCACTGTGTTGTCAAGTCAATATTGAATATTCAGAAAGAAGATGTGATAAGTAAAAGAATTGAATTTCGTAATCTAAAACAAATTGACTCTGAAGATATTTCAAAAGATCTCGGGGCAATAGAAATTGAAACTGATCATGTTGATCTGTATGTCGAACAATTCGAATCGGAACTAGAATCTATCCTGGAGAAACATGCCCCCTTAACACAAAAAACCATCACGTGTCGACCACCAAAAGCTTGGTTTAACGATGAAATACTTAAAATGAAACAATCACTTCGAAAAGCAGAACGAGTGTGGCGAAAATATGGAGAACCGAATCAACTAGAAATAGTCAAACAGCTCCGTCTGAAATACCATTATGCTATCTGTAATGAAAAACGATCCGTTCTTAGTGAAAAAGTGCTCAGTTCGAAAGGTGACTGTAAGCAACTATACAAGTTAGTTTCTGAACTCACGGGGACAAAAACAGAAAACCCTTTACCATCTGGCGAAAGTGACTCCTCGTTGGCTGAAAAATTTGCCGACTTTTTCTTAGGCAAAATTGATAAAATCCGCGAATCTCTCAAAGACTATGCAAGCTATACACCGAACAACAAAGAATGTCCTGCTTTCGGTTCCTTCCGTCATCTTACATGCGACGAAGTTAAGAAACTCATTAACGAACTGAAAACAAAATCGTGCGAACTTGACAAACTTCCAACAAAAATACTAAAAGATCACATAGATGAATTATTACCGTCCATTACGAAATTAGTGAATCTGTCGCTTAGCCAAGGAATCTTCCCAAAAAACTGGAAACACGCGGTAGTGAGACCCCTGCTGAAAAAGGTTGGACTCGAACTTGTGCTTTCAAACTATCGTCCTGTAAGCAATCTATCATTTCTTTCAAAGCTAATTGAAAAATCAGCTCTTCTCAGACTAAATGAGCATGTGGGTGAGCACGAACTTCTCCCAAAGAATCAATCTGCGTACAGACAGTGTCATTCGTGCGAGACAGCACTTATAAGGTTGGTTAGCGATCTTTTAGATTGCATGGAAAATCAACAGGTCAGTGCGCTTTTAGCGCTTGACCTTAGTGCTGCGTTTGACACCGTAGATCACGACATTTTGATTAAAGTGCTGCAGTCTCAATATGGATTATGTGGAAAAGCAATTGACTGGATTGATTCGTATCTAAGGCCTCGGAGCTGTAGTGTTAATGTAGAATCGGCCATTTCAACTCCTCGCGATTTGAACTGTAGTGTTCCCCAGGGAAGCTGTTTAGGTCCATGGTTATACCTTACGTACGCCGGAACTTTGTTTGACGTCATCCCCAAATCTATATCAGTTTACGGTTTCGCGGACGACCATATTGCGACAAAATCATTCAAACCGTCTGCAGACAGCGAGAGAATAGCCATAGAAGAATTAGAAAGTTGTGCTGTGACAATTAATGACTGGATGAAACAAAATAAACTAAAAATGAACACTTCAAAAACTGAATTCATAACTTTCGGAAGCAAACAACAACTACAAAAGTGTACAACAAACGAAATCAATATTGCTGGCGACCATGTCAAGTCTGTTAAGTGCATAAGATATCTTGGTGCGTTCCTAGACGAACATTTAACCTTCAGCGAACATGTTAAGAAAAAATGCCAAACTGCAATGTTCAACTATCTAAGAATAAAAAGCATACGAAAATATCTTACTGAAGACGCAACAGAAACTCTCGTTCTATCGCTTGTGATCTCTCACTTGGACTATTGTAATGGGATTCTCTATGGTGCTTCTCAAACCGTCATACGAAAAATGCAAAGGATTCAAAACATGTGTGCAAAGCTCGTTTTAAGGAGAAACAAATATGACAGTAGTAAACAAGCACTCTATGACCTACATTGGCTCCCTATCAAAGCAAGGATTGAATTCAAAATTCTAACTGTCATGTTCAACTGTTCCAAGGGACGCGCTCCGACTTATTTGACCGAGTTGTTTACCGAACAACTCCCGCAAAAACGAAATTTGAGATCCACTAGCTCATCTGCAGGTTGTTACAGTATACCATTCAACAAACGCAAAACATTCGGTGACAGGGGTTTTAAAACAGCAGGCCCAAAACTATGGAACAGGCTCCCACAGGACCTACGACAATCCAGCACCGTTGATTCTTTCAAGAAAGGCTTGAAAACCATGTTCTTCAAAGACTCCGACGCTCTGTTCAACTGAACGCGAGTAGTGCTTCGTGTGTATCTGTATCCTTTATCTGTATCCTTTAACATATTTATTTTAGCACACTTTACTTTTGTACAACGCCAGTGAATATGCTTTGCGTAAAATTAGGCGTTTAAGTAAATCTAACAGTTTCAGTTTCAGTTTCAGAAAACTTAACATTTTCGAAAAATGGCCATTTCGGGGGCATTTGTGTTTCACAAACACATCTTGTCCATATTGATTTCTTAACCCATTACCACACAGTGACTCTTTTGACTCCTCACAAGATAATGGCTTTGGAAAACATCATTGGAAATGAAGAAATTGCTTGTGACAAGCAATTTCTTCCTTTCCCACAAGGTTTTCCATCCAAAAAGTCCTAAAAAATAGAAATTCTATTCATTTGAAATTGTCGTCTGCAGGATCTTTCAGTTTGGACTGCCCTAAATTTTGTCATTTGGTAATGGGTTATGCCTTTATCTTGTTTGGCGTCAGTAAGGGTTGGTATGTTGGAAAGGATTTAAACATGTCGGTGTCATTCTCAATACTGGTAAGTGTTTTTTGCAGGGCTTATTGAAGGTTCCTATAATATATTGCATTCTGATCGAGGTTGACTTTAACCCATTACCAAATTTTAGACTGGTCCAAATTGAAGGATGTTGCAGACGACAATTTCCAAGTCATCAGCAATTTCTTCATTTTCCACTATGTTTTCAAAAACATTTTCCTTGAGAGGTGTCACTGCGGGAATGAGTTATGACATTATTCAAATTACTTCAAAGCTAGCTGCTAGCATCAACACTTTCCCAAACAAGACAAGGTTTTGAGCAGAGGTAACAAAAAGAAAGTACTTAAGAAAACATTGAGACAAAAGAAGAAAAAGCTGTTAATCAACCTTTTCTCCTTTTGCCTGAAACATTATTTAAGACTTGGCTATTGTTGTCTAGCAGCCCTGAAGTTGGACAACCTTAAAATTTTTCTGATATGGTAAATGCCAAAGGTTATTCAAGTGTCTATCTCTCCACATCTACTTACTCCTACGATATTAGTGTTAACTTGTATTTTTGATGGACTACACTACAGGACCACTTCATGTACCCTTACTCCCTTAACCCTTTCCCATTTGGTAAAAATTTATTGTGGTCCTGGTTTAAAGCTGCTGCAAATGACAAAATGGATGTTTTGTGGTATGATTTGTGAATATTACAATACAGAAAACATTTCGGTAAAAAGTGGAAAATGCTGATGATCAGCATTTTCTTCTTTTGCCTCAATGTTTTCCTAATCCTTTTCTTCTAAGAACATTGAAATCAGGTCTTGTTCATGATAGGGTAGTCAGACCAGCAAGGAGTACTTACATCTAGTTAAATTTGGACCAAAGTTAATTTGGTTTGTTACATGACAAGATGATAATATACTGAACAAAAGTGAAAACGCTACACCTACTTTGCTTGCCATATTTCTTCTAAATACAACAAGTAAAAAAATCAAATGAAAGTGTTTCGCATTGTTCATTAACTTGGTTATGCCAAGCACTAAACGTTTAGTGGATTTTAATTACGTGGATGAAAAACGGACCATTTTAATGTGACAGGGGTCCGTTTTTTCAGGTGTACAATTTGAACGGAAATTTTACACAATTTAAACCTTCAGAAATCGAAGCAGAAGAATGCAAACCATGCCGAACTATACTGAATGGTAGTCTGACAAGTAACAAGTCGGAAAATGTAAAGAAGCTTGCATAACATTGTTTCAGAGTTTAGAAAATGATGTTTGAAAAGCAGAATTTTTCATTATGTTCCAAAGCTTGAAAATTTTACTATGTAATCTCCATAGGAAATTGAACTCACTATTGCATGGACATCTGGGAACAATCCTAGTTGAAGAAAGGGTTAAAAAATCCCTTGTAAGGCCTGCATGATGTTGCTAAAAAACCTAATCGAAAACCGCGAAAAATTTGTGAATACCAAACATTTCAAATTCCCTATTTGTTTATGTCAAAGGGAGGTAATTCGCAAAATTGCCAAATTAGACCTTGATTTTAGAGCTTGCTACAACAGATAAATGAGATTTTAGGTGTTTTTTTGGCAACCCAGATATGACCCTTTCCGAAAGAATTATAAAGCGTTTTCTGCGCATGCGCATATGCGATATTCCATGAAATTAGCTCTAAACGCATTAAGGGCTGTAACTCCGACATTAAAGGACACAAGGCAATGAAATTTCGACAAAACGTTTGCTGAAAGTCTGGGAAATAACATCAAAATATATTTCATGCTATTAGTTCGATACTTTTCCAGAAATAAGAAATCTTGCAGTGTAGCGTTTTCACTTTTGTTCAGTATATATATTAAGAGTATCTTCACAGTGGGTCACCCATGTGACTTTTTGGAAGCGTTCAACTTTACATGATTCAAGTATGTTCTGTTTAATTTCTCAGCTATTACTCAACAGATTTTGACGAGATAAAGTGCACCAAATGGTGCATGCGCCATTTAGATGACCAGTCCCGGTTCTAATTCGCTCTGCGCCGAATTCCATGGTTTCTTCAAACATTCTGAATTAATGCTTTCACTTGAATGTTTGAAGAAACCATAGGATTCGGTGCAGAGTGACTTAGAATCGGGACTGGCCCTCTGAAAGGCGCGCAAGGTGCTTTTTATCTAGTCAAAATGCGTAGAGTATTCGATGAAAATTGAAAAAAAAAAACATACTTGAAGCTGACAATTTTTCAGTGTGAACGTTTCCCAAAAATCATGTGGGTTATCCACTGTGATTTTGCTAATTGCAAAACTGTTTTCAATTCATAACCTCTTATCATTATGCCAACTTAAATCTACACTCTCATAGTGCTCTGATATGGTAATAGTAACTAATCATCGTTGTAAATGCAAAACCTCTTATCTCGTTTTTGGAAAATTTTAAAAGGAAGGGAAAAAAGAGTAATAAATTTTCCCAAACTGAAAGATTTTACTTGAAAATTGGACATATTGTTCACAAATAATGTGTCATTAATACTGATCAGTACAAATATCTCAAAACGTGCAAGAAATGTCTAAACAGGACACAAAAGGTTGTACTTTGAAAATCGTAAAAATCGATATGCGAGGTTTTGCATTTACACCGACATAATGCTGCAGTAAGCTAGTAGGGCCACCTGCTTATTTCAGAAGCTAGTGCAAGGCATTCTCTTACTAAATTGTATGGATTCATTTTAACCCTTTCCCAAACAAGACTTGGTTTTGACGTCCCTAATAGATAGAAAAGGCTTGGGAAAACATTGAAACAAAATAAGAAACTGTTTTTCCAAATTGGTATGTAAATTATTGACTGATCCAAATTTGAAAATAGATACAGATGGCAATGCAGTTGATGTCAAATGTAGAATGGTTTAATATTTTAGCATGGAGAATATTGATGGAAAAGAGAAAACTTTGCTTATCTTTTCTCCTGTTTCTTTTAACCCAAATTTCTCTGATAGGAATGACAAAACCGGTTGATGTTTAGAAAAGAGTACATCTGTACTAAAGCCTTGGATTGTGCACTGTATTTAACTTGTTTGTTGTTTGCTTATTTTTGGATATTATTTAAATATAATAAACACAAGATATGATTCATAAAATTGATCTGTTTGTGTAGTTAATATCAGGCAGTTCCAAAATCAGGGTGGGGAATCAAGCGACACATTTTAGATCATTTTAAATAATTCTGTCAATATGTGACTGATATAAAAATCAGTTTGAAGCAGAGGTAGGACAATGCCTGAAACTTTCTGAGTTTGAAGGATCTTTTTTTAAAAAAAATCAACTAATTAAAAAAAATGATGGCCATTCAAATCTTGGTCATTGTTATCAATTTTATCAGCAGAGTTTTAAGACTTATACGCCCAGCCAATTCCTTGCAGTTTTCCACCTTTTCCGCTTCAATCCGAATTCAAATTGGTCATTCATTAACAAAATAATTGACGATTTACTAAAATTATTGCGTCATGTGATTCCCTGCCGGAAATTGGCTGTTATTGCTCTTCAAGCAGCATATTGGCCGCTGACAAAGCCCAGTTGATAGCAAATATGACTCTCACTCCAGAGGTCCCCGACCACGGCATTTATCCTTTCTAACAAAACCATCTCACACCAATGGTTTGATAATCGCTAACCATGTGGGCGAGCAGATGGAGGCTAGGTAAGGATGTTGTGGTAGTATAGGTATGAGAAACGACGGGAACCCAAGATTATGTGCTCCAGTCGCCACGATCTGACCATTGCAGTAGGAAGAGGCGTTAAAGTGACATTTCACAACGATTTGTACATAAACCTTACTTTTATTTTATCTGAAAGAGCATATTTCCTTATGGAAATTCTGAAAATTTCAATCCAAAATATTGAACCGTTTACGAGAGCTATATATACTGAAACAAAAAAGAAACCCAACTTCCATTTCAATTCATTTTTACGCAAAGACATCAAATCAGATTGAATCAAAATGTGATTCATTTTAAGCAATAACATTTCACCTTATGAGGTCAACAAAATCTTGTTTGTAGCAAATTCCATTAATGAGAAAACACCCAGTTTACACCGGGCGTCAACAAAATTTGACAAAAAAAGTGAATGTAGGTCGAAAAACACATTCTGTTTCGTTTAATTTTTTCCGGTATTATAGCGGTCTCCGTTGCAATCTTAGACCTATCCCGTAGGTGGGGTTAACCTGATGATTCGGTCCTGCCTTGACGTCATATCTCTTGCACGTCCGCTCCGTGCTCGATCGGTTGTGGTCCCATTGAGAGCCAACAACGTAAATAGTCGAAAATGTGTCGATTTGTTGCCCAATCAATGTCTTGCGATAGCAATTTGACCTTTTCAAACAAACAACATCCGTACTGCAGGTTGGCGCTGGGTTTGGCGTAGCCGTGCTATGCGTAGGGTGGCAAGAAGTGTATGAACGCTTTGGCATCTTCTTGGTCTATGTTTTAGGTTGTGTTTGAAGAAAATTTGCTTTGACGGTAGTCATTTAGAAACCACGGCAGGGTGATAATCAGTTTTTAACAATTCACTAGGTATCACGTGATGTTTTTAGCTCACCTGAGCACGAAGTGCTCAAGGTGAGGTATTGTGATCTATCAATGTCCGGCGTCCGTCTGTCCGTCTGTCCGTCACGGCGTCAACAATTTCTTTAAACGACATCTCCTCCTAAACTACTGGGTCAAAATCAACCAAACTTGGCAGAAATGTTCCTTTGGTGGTCCCTTATAAAAATTGCTAAAAGAATTGAAATCCATTAAAAACTCTGGTTGCCGTGGCATCTGAAAATGGGAAATTTCACAAAAGCTCAAAAATTTCTTTAAACAACATCTCCTCCTAAACTACTGGGTCAAAATCAACCAAACTTGGCAGAAATGTTCCTTGGGTGGTCCTTTATAAAAATTGCTAAAATAATTGAAATCCATGAAAAACTCTGGTTACCGTGGCATCTGAAAATGGGAAATTTCACAAAAGCTCAAAAATTTCTTTAAACGACATCTCCTCCTAAACTACTGGGTCAAAATCACTCAAACTTGGCAGAAATGTTCCTTGGGTGGTCCCTTCTAAAAATTGCTAAAAGAATTGAAATCCATGAAAAACTCTGGTTGCCGTGGCATCGGAAAATGGGAAATTTCACAAAAGCTCAAAAATTTCTTTAAACGACATCTCCTCCTAAACTACTGGGTCAAAATCAACCAAACTTGGCAGAAATGTTCCTTGGGTGGTCCTTTATGAAAATTGCTAAAATAATTGAAATCCATAAAAAACTCTGGTTGCCGTGGCATCTGAAAATGGGAAATTTCACAAAATCTCAACAATTTCTTTAAAAAACATCTCCTCCTTAACCTCTGGGTTAAAATCAACCAAACTTGGCAGAAATGTTCCTTGGGTGGTCCTTTATAAAAATTGCTAAAATAATTGAAATCCATGAAAAACTCTGGTTGCCGTGGCATCTGAAAATGGGAAATTTCACAAAAGCTCAAAAATTTCTTTAAACGACATCTCCTCCTAAACTACTGGGTCAAAATCAACCAAGCTTGGCAGAAATGTTCCTTGGGTGGTCCTTTATAAAAATTGCTATAAGAATTGAAATCCATGAAAAACTGTGGTTGCCGTGGCATCTGAAAATGGGAAATTTCACAAAAGCTCAAAAATTTCTTTAAACGACATCTCCTCCTAAACTACTGGGTCAAAATCAACCAAACTTGACAGAAATGTTCCTTGAGTGGTCCTTTATAAAAATTGCTAAAATAATTGAAATCCATGAAAAACTCTGGTTGCCGTGGCATCTGAAAATGGGAAATTTCACAAAAACTCAACAATTTCTTTAAACGACATCTCCTAAACTACTAGGTTAAAATCAACCAAACTTGGCAGAAATGTTCCTATGGTAGTCCCTTATAAAAATTGCTAAAAGAATTGAAATCCATGAAAAACTCTGGTTGCCGTGGCATCTGAAAATGGGAAATTTCACAAAAGCTCAAAAATTTCTTTAAACAACATCTCCTCCTAAACTACTGGGTCAAAATCAACCAAACTTGGCAGAAATGTTCCTTGGGTGGTCCTTTATAAAAATTGCTAAAAGAATTGAAATCCATGAAAAACTCTGGTTACCGTGGCATCTGAAAATGGGAAATTTCACAAAAGCTCAAAAATTTCTTTAAACGACATCTCCTCCTAAACTACTGGGTCAAAATCAACCAAACTTGGCAGAAATGTTCCTTGGGTGGTCCCTTATAAAAATTGCTAAAAGAATTGAAATCCATGAAAAACTCTGGTTGCCGTGGCATCGGAAAATGGGAAATTTCACAAAAGCTCAAAAATTTCTTTAAACGACATCTCCTCCTAAACTACTGGGTCAAAATCAACCAAACTTGGCAGAAATGTTCCTTGGGTGGTCCTTTATGAAAATTGCTAAAATAATTGAAATCCATAAAAAAACTCTGGTTGCCGTGGCATCTGAAAATGGGAAATTTCACAAAATCTCAACAATTTCTTTAAAAAACATCTCCTCCTTAACCTCTGGGTTAAAATCAACCAAACTTGGCAGAAATGTTCCTTGGGTGGTCCTTTATGAAAATTGCTAAAATAATTGAAATCCATGAAAAACTGTGGTTGCCGTGGCATCTGAAAATGGGAAATTTCACAAAAGCTAAAAAATTTCTTTAAACGACATCTTTTCCTAAACTACTGGGTCAAAATCAACCAAGCTTGGCAGAAATGTTCCTTGGGTGGTCCTTTATAAAAATTGCTATAAGAATTGAAATCCATGAAAAACTCTGGTTGCCGTGGCATCTGAAAATGGGAAATTTCACAAAAGCTCAAAAATTTCTTTAAACGACATCTCCTCCTAAACTACTGGGTCAAAATCAACCAAACTTGACAGATTGCTAAAATAATTGAAATCCATGAAAAACTCTGGTTGCCGTGGCATCTGAAAATGGGAAATTTCACAAAAGCTCAAAAATTTCTTTAAACGACATCTCCTCCTAAACTACTGTGTTAAAATCAACCAAACTTGGCAGAAATGTTCCTTGGGTGGTCCTTTATAAAAATTGCTAAAATAATTGAAATCCATGAAAAACTCTGGTTGCCGTGGCATCGGCAAATGGGAAATTTCACAAAAGCTCAAAAATTTCTTTAAACGACATCTTCTCCTGAACTTCTGGGTCAAAATCAACCAAACTTGGCAGAAATGTTCCTTGGGTGGTCCCTTATAAGAATTGCTAAAAGAATTGAAATCCATGAAAAACTCTGGTTGCCGTGGCAATGGAAAATGCTAAATTTCACAAAATCTCAACAATTTCTTTAAAAAACATCTCCTTAACCTCTGGGTTAAAATCAACCAAACTTGGCAGAAATGTTCCTTGGGTGGTCCCTTATAAAAAGTGCTAAAAGAATTGAAATCCATGAAAAACTCTGGTTGCCGTGACATCGGAAAATGGTAAATTTCACAAAAACTTAATAACTTCTTTAAACAACATCTCCTCCTTAACCTCTGGGTTAAAATCAACCAAACTTGGCAGAAATGTTCCTTGGGTGGTCCCTTATAAAAAGTGCTAAAAGAATTGAAATCCATGAAAAACTCTGGTTGCCGTGACATCGGAAAATGGTAAATTTCACAAAAACTTAATAACTTCTTTAAACAACATCTCCTCCTTAACCTCTGGGTTAAAATCAACCAAACTTGGCAGAAATGTTCCTTTGGTAGTCCCTTATAAGAATTGCTAAAATAATTGAAATCCATGAAAAACTCTGGTTGCCGTGGCATCAGAAAATGGAAAATTTCACAAAAACTTCTTTAAACGACATCTCCTCCTTAACTTCTGGGTTAAAATCAACCAAATTTGGCAGAAATGTTCCTTGGGTGTTCCCTTATGAAAATTGCTAAAATAATTGAAATCCATGAAAAACTCTGGTTGCTGTGGCATCAGAAAATGGGAAATGTCATAAAACTCATCAATTTTTGTAAACGACATTTCCTCTAAAACTACATGGCCAAATTCTTCTCTGAGACCACAATGTGTAACATATGCAAAGTTATTTGGCATTATTAAAACATTACTCAGGTGAGCGATTTAGGGCCCTCAGGGTCCTCTTGTTACGACATCTGACAGCAACGACACTGTATTTATGCGTATGGAGGCAGGAATATCAAAAATGTACTCAATATCCATTTAAAACATATTTGGTCTAAATTATTTCGAAAAGTTTGGGTTGCGTATCTTTTTTGTTCTAGTATATTTTTATGTTAAGATTAAACAAATTGTTGTGGACAACAGTTCAGATTTATATAGAATTTGTCATTTCTGTCCCAACTTAAAAGGTGTATTTTTCGCTAATAAATAACAACTTCAAAGGACTGATAGTATTTCTATGCATTAGAATAAACAATCTTTGTATCAAGACATACTTTTAAAAAATGAAATAAATGTGAAATGTCACTTTAAACCTAAATCATTCAATCAAACAGCACTATATCACAATTCACAAATCAAATCTTTAGCGGGCTGTTTTTGGGCATTTTAGCTGAGATAAAGAAAAAAGAGCCCTTATTGTATGAGATTAACATGAACCTGGCCTCGTTTTCTCGAAAAAAACTCGAGTACATACTCAAAAGTACATACTCAACTCAATGGAATAATATCCCACGTTGAAGGGTATTCGATTGAAGTTCAAGTGGATTTCATGTGATTTGAGTACGGTGCTCAGATTCGAGTCTGAGCACTTGCTTCAGTTTTTTCGAGAAACCGGGGCCTGGATCTGTAGTGGTAGAAAAATCAAAGTACTGAAAGTACTGTTAGAGAGCGTATTTGACACAACATAAAATTTCAAACTGTGACAATATTGCATGCTTATAATTGGGAGCATTCTGTGTAATCGTCATGCAAAACCATCCTCTAATATAAGTGGAGTTGTGTCAGGCCCGTAGGAAGCAATTTCATATTGTTGAAGCCCATGTGTCTGAATTATTGAGGGGGGGCTAAATTGGATTTTCCCTAAATTTTCATTGTAAAATAAGGAGAGTTCAGCACTTTTGGCTATGCATT
Organism: Fragum sueziense; assembly: GCA_963680895.1. Classification (NCBI taxonomy): domain Eukaryota; kingdom Metazoa; phylum Mollusca; class Bivalvia; order Cardiida; family Cardiidae; genus Fragum; species Fragum sueziense. The sequence continues at coordinate 47,877,338 of OY804592.1, forward strand.
CAACCATAAATGGAGGAATGTATTAACTATTGACAACATGATTGAAGCCTCTTTTTCTGTGATGCAGCATAGTGTCACCATACAACAAAAAATTTCGGAACAACAATTTTTGAAGTGGTCCACTTCAAAAGCTGATGCGAATGACAAAATATTTTTAAAGTTTAGAATTGTGGATACTATCGTTCAGAAAATATTGAGGCAAAAGGAGAAAGTGCATCAATGTTTTCAAAAACTTTCTCTTGGAGACACGTTTGATTGGGAAATGGAAATTCAAATCAACCCATTCATAAATGTATGAGAAGTTGAGTTGATAAGGAAATTTGCTCTAATGACCCTTTTATCCATGGCATAACATACTATGGCTTTACTACACTATGGCTTTACTACACATTACCCAGATAGACACTCACTATGCACTAGAATCTGTCTGTGGAATGTGATTCTATTTTTAGACTGTTTGCATTGTCCAAAATTTAGGTTACATGACTTGACTGAATGACCTGCATGACCCAATTGTAAATGACAAATTACTACACTGATCTTTTTTTCTATTTAATTAAGACTTGTTTACTTGAATTTTTTGCATAGATCATACAAGTCATATATTTTTATATAATGACATGTATGGTTGTAGACTATTCCAATTGTTGTTTAGATCTATTTTGTCTTCATTGGAAGGAACTATTTCTGTTGTTCGGTTTGCAAAATATTGGCTTGTGGCCTCTGGCTGCTAATAGAGAGACTACGCTCTCTAAAAACTTTTAATAAACATTAAGATTTGTTTAGAATATAGCCAGGACAATTTAAGGCAAAGTGATAAAATACCGTGTTATCAACATTTTCTTCTTTTGCCTCGATGTTATTCCAAGCTGATTCCGACGGGAACGTCAAAAGAAGGAACCCGTAAGGCGTTTTTCTAACGGAGTTACAATCACTTTGCATAAGTTATGGAACAAGATGTTATTGAACGAGAATTCATGTGCCTCGATTCAATCGGTCTGGTTGTTGTGTAATTACGACCGAACTTATGCATAAATGTTCGTAAGTTCGTTCGCGAAACGGGCATAGGTCTTGTTTGGGAAAGGGGCTAACTGGTGTTGGAAAAGGTTTCGAGTCGCCAAGGTTCTGGATCTCAACAGTGGCTCCTCCGAGTGTGGAGGCTGCAGCCATATGCACCGTTTGTAGCGGATCGGGCTCTCACAGATTCGATACGCAGCCGCGGCAAACAACCCAACTGATATTATGTCGACCACCAACGGCTGGAAAATCGCAAAAGTATGTGGGCGAGTAGCAGGAGGCCCAGAAAGTAGGTTGTGGTAGTACTGGTGAGAGAAACGACAGTAATCCATGACTAGGTGCTCCAGCTGTGATATGACCGTAGCAGTTGAAAGATATCGCTGCTTTTCAACGAAAACCTCGTGACTGCAGCTTGTTTTAAGCTGCAGTTACGAGGTTTTCGTTGAAAAGCAAGGATATATAATTATTATAAACCTCATTTAATCAATCAACCTCTATATATGCGGATTTGGAATAGTGGTGACCTCTATTCTTCCTGTTCATTAGGGAACGATTTTATTCAGTTAAAAGTGACGTACTTTCGGACAAACATTAGAATTTTGTAGGTGTTGTTATAAAAGCTTTTAATAAGATTTTAATAACAGCACCAATGGTTTATCAAAACATTACGGCAAACCCTATCTATTTTAGAACAAAATTCTTTGGCATTAATTTTTATAAGCTGTAATGGCCAACGGTGGCATAAACCCAAATCTCCGTATCATGAATCGAAATGCTTTGGAACAGATTGAGATGAAAAAAGAAAATGCCGGAGAACAACACTTTCCCCATTTCCTGCAATATTTTCTGCACTATCTTGTGTACACAATTATATTCCATCTTTATCAACATTATTTCTTTAAAATTGGAACATGGTGGCGCGACATACTTTCAATCACGGGGTCCTGTGTTCGATCCCCGGTCGCGACAAGTCGTCGTTGTTAATGCAAAACCTCGTATCTCGTTTTTGGAAAATTTTAAACGGGAATAAATAGTATTAAGTGTAATAACGTTTCCCAATCTGAAAAGTTTTACTTAAAATTCGGACATATTGTTCACAAATAATGTGTCATTAATACTGATTAGCAAAAATATCTCAAAACCTGCTAGAATTGTCTTAACTGGAAACAAAAGATTTTACTTTGAAAATCGCAAAAACCGACATACGAGGTTTTGCATTTACACCGACGAATGATTCTTTCTGACATCTGTCCCCACCAACGGTTGAATAATCGTAAACCTTTGTGGGAAAGCAGCTGCAGCTCGGAAAGAATGTTTTGGAGGTACCAGTGTGTGAAATGGCAACAAGACATGGTTAGGTGTGACAGTGCGCGAAATGACCGATATTTTGTAAAAGGATGCGTTCAAGGCATCCAGTTAATTGATCAATTTTGAACTAACTACAATACTGAATTTTAGGAGTTTAGAAATCTTTTCATTTATTTATTATCTAAAACATTGATCATTCATTGGCGGAGAATCAAGAATTACATCGATCGCAGCACCTAATAAGTGATGGTATTTTTTCATGATACGCAGAGCTTCGTGATGCAATAATCATAATTTGCGGTGATTTTTGAAATGCCCGAGTGCCACCGTGTCGAGCCAAATAGAGGAACTGCTGGTTATGTTAGCGCTTAGGTATGAAATGCTTAGTAATTTCTTTAAATCTGGATCATTATTAAACTTTATCCAATCTGGATAAAGTAATGCGTCAATTCGCCAATTTTCTTCGAAAATCTCGTAACTGCAGCTTGTTGTAAGCTGACGTTACGAAGTTTTCAAAGAAAAACGCCAATACTCTATGATATGACAGAGGCAGACAATGCAATGACTCATGATACAATACGCATAATTTTCAGCGCTTCTTGCAATCCTCCAAGGACGACAACATTATCAGACCGATACGCTACACAATAAGGAACAAATTCTAACTCCTCCCAAGTCAATAGATTTCTACCCTCCGCCTCACTAGAAATATGTAGACTGCTTTGTAGTTCAAAATCTCTAGAAAGAATCAAAACGACTGCTCCAGACGTCTCGTCACGACCAGCTAGGATTATGTTACCTTGATTATCTACCGCAGTACCTCGGGGTGATTTGAAGTTCTTGTATGTGAATAAAACTTCCGACTCCATATTTATACAAAATATTGATTCTGCATCGGAATCTGTGACGAGAAAGTTTTGTTCCTTTGTAGTTGTGAGATGCCACGGGTTGCAGGGTGTGCCTTTGTCTAATGTTGGTAGTTGGATGGTCTTCTGTGGCACACCCACTGTATCTATCAGAGATATTTCACCGATCTGTAGTCCGACTGCGATGAATTCTCCACTGATACACACACCCAAACATCGTCCCTCGATCTCGAGAACTCGTTCAGGCTCTATTAACATGTCTTTAACAAACACGTGCTGTAACTTGGTGTTGCCCATGGTAACGTATACGTCACATCCTCTCGCGCACACAGCCCAGGGTTTGTGGGGTAGCTCGTAAGATGAAATATATTGAAAGTTGGCATCAATGTATTTTATCTTCTGGTTACTTCTATCTATGATAACCACATCACCTGTGTCTAAGAACGTTGCAGCTGTTATGATACATTTAGACGTATCTTTAGACATCTTCACTTTATATTTCCCATAACGTTCTAAAGCTGCTGTATCACAATTGATAGGGTCTCCTTCAACGTTAGGATCGTACGTATCAAACAAAAATATAGTCTCGTCTGCATCCTCTTCTTCATCCACAGTTTTATCAGTCTCGTCCAAACTTAAATCTTTTGTTTCATCTAATTGTTTTTCGATGGCATCTTTCGGTGTTGAGCACCATATTTTGTCTGTCTGTACTCCACCGGTAACCTTTGCACCAGAATCCTTTATTGTAGAGGTTGTCGATGTCGCTTCCAAAGTTGTCTCGATGGGTGCAGCTGAGTTCTCCGTTATGAGCACGAACTCGTCAGGTCGTTTGATATCACTTATACTATCATCAGCATTTTCAGGCAACTCGACGGTTTGTGTTGCTATTGTTCTACCTTCACTTATAACAACTGTTTTATCCCTAGTTATACTCACTAACAAGTTCACATCAGAATTCTCACTGTTGTTCGATGCGTCGTTATTTTCACTCCTGTGTGTTCTTGGTGACACATTATTCAAAATTTTAATTTTTGTTTCACCTTTGTCATCCTGTAGGTGAGAAGGAACCGTCCCCATGATTATCTGGTTTACACTTTGTATATGGGCAATATTAATTCTCTATTGAATGCTTGAATTAAAAGAATGTCGGTTTTAATTGTTTTAGAGAATTTGAAGAAATTTGATACGGGTCCAACCCTTAATTCATACGTGTATAATTATTGTACACGTGTTAACCCATTCCCACACAATGACTCTTCGTGGCTCCCTACATAATAGTGGGCTTCGAAACCATTGTGAAAATGACGAAATTGCATACGACAAGCATTTTCTTCATTTCACACAATGTCTTCTTCCCAAAAAAGACCAATATGTGTAAAATCAAATGTACTTGAAATTGCCGTCTGCAACAACATTGCATTTGGACATAGGCCCTATCTGACTTTCGTCGTCTGGTTATGTGATAACATTGAGTAGCGTATTATTCACTGAGGGCGAACTCGGCTAAAGCGAGGGACGTTTTTCTCTACAACAAGGTATAGATATTTTGCGTTTACATGTGAGTTTAAAGATTTTTTTTCTAATGACAATGAATTTGTTCTAAAAATAGAACGGGTTTACCGTTATGTACTGACAAACCGTCGGTGTTGTTATAAAATATCGTAACTACGGCTTTATCGAAGCCGTAGTTACGGGATTTTATAACAACACATACGGAATACATTGCTCGGGAAAAAACGTCACTCGCTTTAGCCGAGTTCACCACCAGTGTTATTCGTTTTGACGACAAATTGGCCATCTTCGCAAGCCAAGGGTTCTACCTCCACTTTGTTCCTTACGAACTTGTTCCTTACGACTTGCGAAGATGCAAATTGGCATACTTTAGAAAATTGAATTTCTTTTCTATAAATATTTTCATTTATATTTCCACCCAAACTCTTTTTTTTTTTTTTTTTTTTTTTTGCAATCGAGCAAGTCGAAAAACCCTATCATCTTGAATGGAATTTATCCTTTCCCAAACAAAACCCATGTTGATGTTCACGGGAGAAATATATTTAGTAAACACGGGGGAAAAGAAGAAATTGCTGATGATCAATAATTTCTCAGTTTCCCTCGATATTTGCTAAAACTATAACATACACGTTTTCTACTTCTGGCCTCATCGAATTTATCGTCAGCAACTCCTGTAAGATTGGAATTGTCTAAAATTTCACCGCTTGGGAATGGAATAATGAGAAGCAGTCCTAAAGGGACCGGTGCTAGTTTGTAGAACACGCAAAGAGATATAAATAAAAGGAAGTTACTAGTATAGTCGACACTCGTTATGTAGACATCAGATATGTCGAATTTCCGCTTATGTCGAAGTGAATGTTTGGTCCCGTCCTATTCAACGGATTTAAAAAAGATAAACAAAATAATTTCGAAATAAATGCAGCCATTGAAATGTAGTAGGAAAAGGATGTCCTTTTTCTACTATATTTCAATAATGAATGCTCTTCATCTTCATCTTCAGACGTTCCTTTGAACGTATTTATTTTTGGTTTGCAATAGAATGGCAAAATGTCATTTAAATCGGAACGAAACAAAATCGGGTGAGTCAAACTCCGGATATGTCGGGGGTATTTTGACGGTCCCTCTGTCTTCGAAACAACGAGTGTCGACTGTATATCGGTTGAATCTGTCAATCTGAATGTCTAGAAAATTTCTGCCCAGCGAAAATTCGCACCAATTACGTTTAGTTCTCCTAAATCATGTCTGTATCTGTATTTACCCATCCGCACGTTTGATAAATACCCACACTTTTGATTTCTTGTAACATTTATATGAAACATGTCCTCGAGAGAAAGTGAAAAACTTTGTACCAGAGCTTAAATTCCTTTCTTTTTGGCACTAGATAATGCGATGCACCACACAGCGGTACCAACTCTGACTGGCCACTTGTTCTGACGTCTGAAATGTCCAACATGGGTCCCTTTAGCAAGGGATCTTAGCACAATACTAATACAAATGAGCAAGGATCTGCAAAACGCCCCTTATAGTATTTGAGACAGCCATGTCAAGTTTAGTCTGTGCCTAGATGCAGTCTAACCTGGATACATGCTACTCTCTTACAGTTGCTACAGACAATGAAGAAGCTATCAGAGAATAACATAGTTCCTGGCCAGACTGCGTGAATACGCACGCTGATCTGGAACAATGTTGTTCTCAAATGTTATACGGGACGGGACGTTTTTCCAGACCCTGGCTGAAATGTATAATTATCATATTACATAGTAATGAACATTTTACTATGAATGCACTCAGCCCTCGCATTTCCTACATAAATGGTTAGAAACAGAAATGCAAGAAGTGTTATAGAAGTCAAATAAGCAGAATTCCGCAAGATCCATATACCTAAGTGCTAATTATATAAATATGATAATGAACTTTGAATAAACAACAACAAATATAGTGTTCTACTTTTACTCAAGAACACAGAGGATGGTTTAGCAATGACTAGAAATCATTTTAGAAAAAACTTCTTTCGTTTCCTTAACCCTTTCCCCAACGTCAATTTTTCTATTATCAGTCTTGTTTGCAAGAAATTGCAGCCGAAAAACTAATTATTCCAAAGGTAGAAAATCTTTTTATCACATATTCAAAGGGCAAAGAGCGATTATGGTTATCAGCATTTTGTCATTATCAGCAATATCGTCTTTTGTTGAAAATGTTCTCCAATAACTATTTATCATAGAAACATCAAAACCAGATCTTGTTTAAAAAGGAAATGTTTGAATCACATTGCACGCATAAAAAGGGGGCTTGGCACATGTTTATGCTTTTCCTCACCATGCCATCCTGCACTTAAGAAGAGTCTGATCTAATTATATTGTGCTTGTCTATTTTGTAAACATTATCATGCCGACCTGGCAACATTCCGAGGCCAATGGAAAACATCATATGAGGCGGCTCAGCCTGCATAAATTATGTAGACAGAATTATAGTGATCTCATTCTACATTGTTTGTCTATTTAACTATACAGCACTATATTATAAGTGTGAACATAATTTCTTCTTTTCCTCCGATATTATCTACCACAAAACTTTAACTTTCCTCTCCGTGTTTCATTTTGTCATCTACGTTTTAATCTGAAATGGTCTTTGATAGATTGCATGTATTGTTTCTGAAATGCATATTATTTAGCATGGTAGGGGTTAAAACCTTTAGTTTATTCAACACCTACACATGAACATTCTTATCTTATTAAGAGTGTTTTTGCATGACGTTCTGAAACGTACATCTAACCAGATATATACTATAGGATTGATTATGTTATTGAAAAAGTAAATTCGAATAAGGAACTTATTTCCTAGCAACTCATTCGGAGATCTTTTGTCTTCTTTCGACATAGCGAACGCCGCCATGATGTAGATTATATTTGTAACAATAAAAATGGCCGTCAAAACAAGCCAGATGAAAGTTTTGTAGGGATTTAGTGATTTTGAATTACTTTTGTTACTTTTATTACTGCTCTTCTTTTTGACATCTTCTTTGTGGGTCATTTCTTTTGTAGACGAATTAGTGTCTACCTTAGTATCAGCAGCTTCATGTAATTTGATTTCTTCAAAGGCATCATTTGTAAAGCTTGTTGATTTTGTATAAACCACTGAACTTGTTGATCGACCTGTTTCACTATCGTCATCTGTTGAATTGACAAAATCTTGTAATTTATCTTTACCTCGTACAGCTTTTGCCGATTTCAAATTATCGTCAAATGATTTAAGTCTCCGCCAATGAATGATTAATGTCCTAGAAATCAGGATGTACATGACGACAAGAGCGACGGATACAACGAGCAGTAACAATGTTATCATTATTACATTCACTTGGATGAAGGCCTTTGGGACGGATTCCTCAGCAGAACATACTTCTACTAAGGTTGATGTGTTGTAAATGTTTGTCTTGTTGATGTTCTCTATGCCACAAGCAACAGGAGCTGGTACGGAGAGCACGCACGACAACAGTGTTATTACCACAATTGTTTTTATTGCAAACGATCGACTAATCTGAGTCTTGAATGGCTGGCACACTTTTCGGTACCTATGTATGGCAATGAAAAGCAGCACAAACGCCAAAGCGGTGCTGAAGAACACATTATAGAAACATTTAAGCTTACAAAGATGCACGTCTGTATGCCAGTAAAAGTTCTTCAGTCGTATAATTTCGGTTGGTATAAAGATCAAGCAGGATAAAAGATCCAAAACAGCTAGATATAACACGAACACTTTGAAGGTGGTGTTAGTGTATTCCCTAGTCTGACTGAACACCACGATGACGAGAGAATTTCCCAGAATTCCAATCACAGCAAGGACGACTAGGAAAATGATGAGCGGTAAGAACTGGTCAGCGTATCGTTGGTTCAATTCCACCGGGCTTTCTACAAGCGTTCCGTTCTGCATTTTGTCCCACTTCAAAGCTCGATATTACAACAGTCTCAATGCAACAACACCTCTTTTAAAGCCTGCCTGTAAATGAGAGAAATGTATGTCCAGTACCGCCAGGTAAATTGAATAACCTCAGTTGCTTCAATGTTTACTCATATTAAAAGGTTGGCTCTTTACTCAACTACCAAAGAAAAAATACACAAAATGTTTTGCATAACATGTTATATAGACATGGTACTGTAATCGTGGATTCCAGCACTTCGATATTCCGTTTGATTAATTCAATTCACAATTCTTATTATTAAGATCATTCATAATATGTAAAACAACAATAACAAACACGAGTCTGAATCCCTGTCATTTTCACACACTCCCTTTTGACAGTGAGTAGATGCGTTTATATGATAATGCCCCCGGGCCATATCACACAGCTTCAATATAACCTTTGTAGACAACTGTTGGATGAAATTGACTCAAACAAAAACGCTACAGAACAAGGAAAAATAATGTGTATTCTTATGAAAATTATCTTGTCATTTTCTGTCAAATTCCTTCTTTCATCCAGTTCCCCGCAAATCATTTGTAAATCATTTTACATGTATTGTGAAAAATAAGGATAAGGATGTTACTATTTTGGACAGGTAAAGCCTTAATTGGTGTTACACATCAATTAGCTACCGTGACGTCAGTTTCACTTATTATTCATTCATACGTATGTGGTAATCTCATAAGGTCAACAGTTACTGAGGTTAGCTGAATAAATATGAGCCGGGATCTGGAAAAACGTCCCTAATTTATAACACTTGAGACAGCCGTGTGCAGTCTGACCTGGATCCATGTTATTCTCATATGGTTGCTTTATATACATCACGATGCAGCTACTGGAAAACAACCTGGTTCTTGATTAGACTGCGTGTAAACGCAGGCTTATCTGGAATCATGTTGGACTCAAAAGCCTTAAGGGGGAATGCTCCAGTTTCCTATTTTTTTCCCAATGATAGAATTTATTTATATTTTGTATGTTGAAATTACATGATATTACCAATTGAAAAATAAAACAAAAATGGAATGTCAGTAGTCTCGTTTGAATTTTATAGGCATTCCTATCACATACCCCTACAGCGAAAAAATGCACAATTTCTTGCACCTGCCCAAAGTCACTAAAATGCTAATAAAATGCTGTATATTCATCGTTTAGTCCCGAAAACGGATTTAAAGTAACGTCTTACATTTTATAAGATCAGAAAACCCAAAATATGTGTAATTATAAACGCGTAAATGTATAAAATAGCATGCTCTCGTGTTCGTTTAGATCAACGAAGCTGGAGTGTTTTATGTCAAAATTTACATATTTTTGGAAATATTTCAAGTTCTACATAATAGAATTTGATAAAACTCCCCCATTGTATTAAGCAACATGTCCTGGTAATAATTCAAAAAGAAAATATATAGGTCAGCGCACTTATTAGTTAATTACAGCAATTTTTATCAGCTACACATGAATAAAATGACGCAAAACAGTGGTAACTGCATACACACTTACGACTGTCTTGCTCTAAATAATCGATTTCCATCTCGAGGAAATCAGTCTCGCATAATGAATACACCTTTAACGTCGAAAATGGTAAACTGTAATGATGTGTTATAGGCCTATTATTGAAAATATGGTAGCGAAACATATTGGTACGAAACATTAAATTTACTACAGTAATGACCGAGTGTTCCGAAAAACTGGAGCATTCCTCCTTAAAGGGGACCTTTTTCCAGATCCTGGCTCATATTATTAACGTTTTACGTGATTGTTGAATAATTATGAAAAAATATAAAAAGTACGAATTATAATTAAATGGAATTAGGATCTGGAAAATGGTCCATCATGGTATTTGAGACCATGGGGATCCTAGACCAGTCGGTGCAGTAACAGTCATATTTTTTTCAACATGCCGAATATGTAGGAAGCAATTTCATAGGGGCTCAAGCCCCTGTGCGGGCCTGCGTCTGAATATTGAGGGTGCTAAATTGGATTTTTCCTGAATGTTCACTGTAAACTAAAGAAAATCGGCGTTTGGCCATCATTGGGGGAGGGGTTTGCCCCTAGACCCCCACCCCTGTTCCTACTGACCTAGTTTCAGTTCGTATAGACCTACCATGCCAAACTTTTAGTTTAAAATAAAATTAGGCTTTAGAAAGTCATGATCTTTAATAATTTTCGACACCAGGCAAAGAGGAGCTTTTAATTTTGTACAATAATTGAAATATGCTACAGTAGTCACGAATTAATTAAAATGACCTGAAAGTGAAAAAAAATGGTCATGTTCGAAATTGTTCTAGTTACGGCATTTTCGAACGCGACTTACAAAATGTAATATACTGATGCTTTTCAACAAAAAACATCGTAACTACAGCTTGTTTAAGCTGCAGTTACAAGTTTTTTGTTGAAAAGCAACGAAACATACCTTGTGTAACATATTTCCATAACTGCTAACTTGAAACAATATGTCGGTTTTACATGTGAAAGTGTGTTGTTTTTGATAATCTTCTAGTGACCGCAAGGATATATCTAACACAAAAACTCAACATCTCATTGATGTTGTAACGGAAGTGGTTTGTATGTAACAATTCTCATTTTCCACTTAACTCTTTTCCAAACGGCAACGCTGATGTATACGACAAAATGCGCATTGATCAAGATAGAACATAATTATGTACAGTATAGGACAGAAAAGATTTAGGTAAAAATAGAAAATGCTGATAATCAGTATTTTCTATTTCTATCTCAATGTTTTCCCTGATTTGATCATTTTAAAAACGCCGTTTCCCGTCTTGTTTGGGAAAGTGTTTAGTCACTTATCATTAGTTAAGAAGGTTAATATCGTAAACTGAATAGCGTAGCATATTTTTAGCTAATCGACGTCCTTATTAGAGAAAATTATGCAAAACATCGAGGGAAATCGAAAAATACTCATTTGTAGTGTGTATTTGTGATACACGCCTGTACAGAAACCTTTGCAGCATAACATAATATACATGTCCAATAAGCATTAATGCTTGCAATGTCGTCGTATGAAAAACAACCATTCGCGAATTCATGTTTTGCTATGACTCGGAAAATTACAGAAAATATGAAGAACAAATGGAGTAATATAATTTAATACTTTATAAATTCAATTAATCATAACAGTTATCAATAAACATAACAAAAGAAATGTGTGCCGTCTGGCACAATTATACAAAGATATTTAGGGATTCATGAAACACAATTTAAAACATTGTATGTAAAATTCATGTCGTCGTATTTCATCAACAACCTCGTAACTGCAGCTGTTTTGTCTCATGATCAATGACTTGGTCGATCACTTAAAAAACTCATTCAATAACGGAATTTTCATTTCAGAAGAAATATGTGACCTTTTTGCACTTATGTATGCAGACGACGTTTCCAGCATGAGTGATAATTGTATACAATTACAAAGACAAATTAATTGCATTTCTGAGTTTTGCGACAGAGTTAAGATGAAAGTCAACATCGACAAAACGAAAATCATTGTTTTTAGAAATGGGGGAACCCTCAGAAATTATGAGCATTGGTATCTCAATAACCAACAAATCGAGACCGTATCCTTTTACAAATACCTAGGAGTTTACATGACACCAAAACTTTCTTGGGCTAAAACGCACGAATGTTCAATTAAGCAAGCTAATAAAGCCACATCATGTATCTTCAAATATCAATCATATTTCGGTTATTTCAGACCAAATGAAATGTTCAAGTTATTTGATAGTATGGTTCGACCAATCTTATGTTACTCCTGTCAAATATGGGGTTAACAATATTATGAAAACATAGAATCCGTTCATTTGAATTTTTGCAAACGTTATTGCTCTCTTCCACAACAAACGTCAAATGTTTTTGTTTACTGTGAGACTGGTCGTCTACCTTTATGTGTATTTTACATGACTCAATGCGTTAAATACTGGTTAAAAATCATTCAAATGAATTCTAACCGCTATCCGTATCAAAGTTACAAAATGTTATTAAAGTCGTTAGACGAAGCTGGAAGAAAAACGTGGGCTAGCAATTTAAACAACTATTATTCTCATTTGGTTTCGGCTATGCGTGGATAGCACAAGATGTTGGTAACTGCAATCATTTCATAGCATCTTTCAAGCAACGCGTTGTCGATATATATACTCAAAAATGGAATGAAAGTCTTACTAGTAACAGCAAAACAGAATCATATAAATGCTATAAATCTCTAATTATGCCTGAGAAATACCTTTCAATTAATCTAGCATATCGATTCAAGAAAGCACTTGTACGTTTTAGAACGTCAACTCACGATCTCATGATTGAAAAGGGTCGCCATATGAAAATTGATCGTCAATTTAGACTATGTAAATTTTGTCGTCAATGTTATGTCGAGCACAGAAACATACATAATTCAAAAGCTATCGAAGTTTCTTTATTTTGCATTTGAAGATAGGAACTGCAGAAACGGAATACAAAATGACCAAGAATTTAAATTGTAAAGCCTAACATAATCAAGAATAGTGTTTCCAATGTTTTCTCAAAAATTTGAATATTTACTAGTAATTGATATTTCACATTGTTGTTTTTTGTATAACATTCTATGTATCCTTTCCCAAACAAGACCTGGTTTTGGCGTCTCTACGAAAAAGGGCACAGGAGAGTGTTGAGACAAAGAAGAAAATGCTGGTCACCGGCATTTTCTTCTTTTGCCTCAATATATTTCTGTCCTATATCATACACAATTATTCTTACCTCAAACAAAGTCCATTTGCCATTTGTGGCAGGTTCGAGTTGCATTACACTACAATTTTGATAGTTGGGATTGGGTTGAGGTTTAATAGACAATATCTGCTGTTTACATAGAATTGTATCAATACAAATGTTTTCAATCATATTTACATGTATATTCCAGGATAGGGCACCACTTGTAGTATTATTTTGTATAATATACTGTATAATGGGCCAGAGGCCTTTAATGTATTAATAAAGAATTGAATTGAAATTGAATTGAACTTAAAAAGATGCAGTTAGGAAATTTGTTATGAAAAACGACGATATGTACTTACAACAATATTGCAGAAATTAATCTATTGACATATTTTTGACCCGTTCAAAGATGGAAGTAAGGCTGGTCTGAACTTGCACCGGCCCGAGATGCATGTTACAGAGCAGTATATTAGAGGGGGATAAAGACATTTTGTTTGTAATTTAAAATCCATACCCTATCATGTGTTGAGGGTACTCATTTGAAACGACTACTAGTAGACGGTGGCGATATATCGACGAATAGAAACAAATACAATTGAAAATTATCTGAATTCAGAAAGTCTAGAATCGGAGGATTTAGATGCAACCAAATAATATATCGACAATGCAAATATTGTTTGGGATTAATCATGTTAGGCTACAAAAGAAACAGATCACGGGTTCGAACCAGTTTAACCAAATATACTTTTAATACTTAAACGTATTCAACCCATATTTCGAGCAATTTCGCCTCCATCTTCGGCGCTCTTCGTAACTACGAAAATTGGCGAATTTGACATCAAAAATCTAAATTACAGTGTTTTGTACCTAATAATGAGTGGAATACCTTAAATTATTTCATGATGCCGTGATTTAGCGATCAGTATTTGAAAACTTTTGGACACCGTGTGGGGCAACATAATGGAAAGGCGGGCATCTGTCCTTGTGCAACGGTATTTACCATTCCCTCAACGTCAACTTTTTAGACTGCCCAAATTTGAAAGGAGATGGGTGCAGATGATGGTTTCAGACTTCCAGGTAAATTTAAGTTTACACCATTTCGTCTTTCTTGGTAGAATACATCTAGCGAGAGAAATGAAAAATAGCTTGTCACAAGCTATCTCTTCATTTCTGCACTATGTTTTCCAGAGCATTTGCCTTATAGGACTTCGAGAAGCGCCATTATGTGGGAATGGGTTAAGGATGGGTCTCATTTGGCTACGGATGGTCGGGTAACCTAATGCACATAAATTGTTTTACCTGACCATATACAGTATACAGATATATACTCAGCAAAAGAGCTAACGCATCACTTTTTAAAATTGTATAACTTCTTTATTGTCAAAGATTTAGATTTATAATTTGGCAAATGTTTATCCCACAAGTTTCTGCACTCATTCATAAAACCATTTCTAAGTTTTCTTTCTTCTGTGACCGCGTCATTCCAAAGGGGGGGCCAAAACAGTTTTTTCGGCTCCTGTAACTTGTGATCTTTTTCAATCATTTTTGTTTGAATTGATTTTGAAAGCTGGTTTATTGTGAAATTAAAGTCTGAAAAATCAATTTTCTATCTAACATAACAAGGGCTGTTCCGGGACAACGCAGCTCGCATAGACGCACCTTTTTGAAAGAAAATGTCATTTTTTCAAGGTCAAGGTCACAAGGTCAAATTTTATACTGTCAGGTGAAAGGTCTTGTTTGGGCCTGTCTATGTGTGAAATATCAAGACTGCATCTTATACAGTTCATAAGATATAGACCGATACGTTTTTGTCTACGTAACCTACGTCGCCGTCGACGCCATCAATGACACCAACGGCACTAGTGATGTAACAATGCCTCTGTGGGAATACATTACGCGCCCATAAAAATGTCGTCGGTTTGTTTTTTGAAGGGTAACTTTTATAAACAGAAACTCTTTCTGCCAATACAAAAGGTTTGAAAGTTATGCGTGAATTTTCCATTTTAATCAAATTTCAGACTTTATGCATTTTAGAATTAAGGGTGTCCTTATTAAAAGTTCAATATTTTACAAGATACTGTAACATTTACTATGAAATTTCATAGATCTCTTATAAAATGGTGGTAGTCAGCATGTGCAAATTCTGAAGGTATTCTGTGGATTCGTTAAAAAAACAAAGATCTGAGTGATGCGTTAGCAGTTTTGCCGAGTATATTTGGGGTACGGCGAACTCAGCCTGAAAAAAACTCGGCCTTATAAAAACTCGGCCTGTATACGATCTCGGCTGAACAGAGGCCTACTGTCGTACCAATTAAGTAAAAAATCTTGAAAAAGATAAATTATAAACTTTAATCCAGGAAAAGTGTTATGAAAAGGGATGTAATTCAAAATTCCAACTTGTGTCAATTTAAATAATCAATTTGTTTCTTTCACTAAACCTGTAAAGCCAATCAAGTGCCTGATCGGTGCTAACTCACCATGTTCATAGCTAGCCATCGTTTAGACACTTGTAAGCACTCCATCATTTTATCCCATTACCAGACGGAAATTTTTTAGATCGGCCCAAATTCAAAGAAGTTGCAGACGACAATTTTAAGCGAATGAAATATAGCAAAT
Source organism: Fragum sueziense (assembly GCA_963680895.1). Taxonomy (NCBI): domain Eukaryota; kingdom Metazoa; phylum Mollusca; class Bivalvia; order Cardiida; family Cardiidae; genus Fragum; species Fragum sueziense. Next base: position 47,893,307 of record OY804592.1, read on the forward strand.
TTTGTTGTTTTGTTTTGTACAAAATATTGTGGGAAATGAAGAAATTGCTTGCCACAAGCAATTTCTTCATTTTCCACAATGTTTTCCAAAGCCTTTTTTATTTGGGGGAGTCAAAAGGAGTTAATGTATGGTAATGGGTTAACACTTAGGCCCGGAGGAAAAATCCACCACGAACAATCACGTGACTCAGCAACAACAATGATTGCAAAAAAACTTTGATAAGTATGTTTTAAATAGGCCCTACGTAACCGATTTGAATTTGGTTTGAAGCAGAGAAGATGAAAAAAAAAAAAAAAAAAAAAAAAACATCAGTGATATCCTGGATGGGGTGTATTTTTAAAACAACAACTCATGAAAAAGTAATATACGAGCAAACACAAAATTGATTGCTCCTCACTAACATTTTTTAAATGATGTTTAAAAGAGCAGCAATATTCAACTAATCCCTGACATTTCTTTTTAAATTTCTTTGCTTCAAACCTAATCAAAGTTGGTCACCTATCAACAGATATGTTGTAGATTTTCTTCAATTATTGTTGTGTCACGTGATTCTACGCCGGGAAAACCACCACGGACCAATTACGTAAAACGCTTTCCTGCAACAAAACATTACTAAACTTCGCCCAATAAAAATATATAAATCGCTTTTCAACAAAAACCTCGTAACTGCAGCTTGTTTTAAGCTGCAGTTACGAGATTGTTGTTGAAAAGCAGAGATATACGCTTCCCCACAACAAAACTTTATCAAACTTGTTTTAAAACATCTTCCTCAAAACCTACTCTCGTCCTCCCCGTCCGGTTGGCTGTGGCGTTTCTTGCCCGACACCGACTTTGGCACGGAGTTTGAAGTGTGAGCAATGGAAGGGGGAGGTGGTGTAGGGGCAACTGGCGACAGACACTTCACTAAGTTTACAATCTCACTCTGCATGTTCGTGAGTGCGTGAATTATATTAAACATCGCCTTTTGGTTTTCAGTCATAACGCGACGTAAAAAGTCCACATCGTCGATAATCCTGTTATTTTCCTTGCTACTTGCTTGTAAATGCTGGAGTCGTACGTCAAGAAGCTTCTGCGATCTCTGTATGGCGTCGAGTTGTGGTATAGCGAGCGTAGTGGCGACTTGAGCGGCGCTGTGGGTGATCTTACGACCTTGACCTCGGCCTCCGCCCTTCCGCTTCCGAACAGACGATCTGTGTTCTGGAACAAAATTGAAAGAAACATTATACACAAATGGCACTTACGTCTTGCAAATTAACGACACACACACACACAAAAAAAAAAAACAGATTCAATGTTTCGCATAGAAAAGTATCATATTTATGTCTAATTTCCACGCTTAACCATATCCGAAACAAGACCTGTTTTGACACCCCTGACAGAAAATGCTTATGAAACCATTGAAGCAAAAGAAGAAAATCAGCTTTTCCCGTTCTGACTCAAAATTATCTATGCTTTATTATACTAATATCCAACCTTTATCAGCATCCATTTTGTCGTATTTAGCAGCTTTTAACCCTTTCCCAAACGGCAAAATTTTAGGGTGATCCACTTCAAAAACTGCCACAAATGACAAAATTGAAGTTATTAAAGATAGAATTTGTGTAAAATATGGGATAGAAAATATTGAGACAAAAGGAGAAACTGCTGGTTATCAGCAGTTTCTTCTTTTGTTTCAATGTTTTCCCAAGCCTTTTCTATTAGGCGCGGCAAAACCAGGTATTGTTTGGGAAAGGGTTAAAGTGGACCATCCTAATATTTTGTCGTTTGAGAAAGGGTACAGACAGTACTAAAATATATCCTATGAAAAGCTTGTGTGAGAGATTAAACAAAGTCAAAGAAACAGTTGAAATTGTTTCTAATTTGATGTCTTTTAGATCTATACGAAAAGAAACTGTGTATATTCGCAATCCTAAGCAAAATGTGTATCAATAGCAGTAAAGGAGGGTAGATTGACGTATTTTAGAGTAAAGATATAGTGTGCCCATACACCCACTTTTACTGCTAACAATTTATGCAAGGTTAGATTTCATAGGGCGCAAATAAATAGGTCTCATATGTATTATAAAGCTTTAGATATCGATTCTTTTCCCATGGTTTTTTTTCGCTGAAAAGCAACTTTAGGTTTACATATTACTAAGACAACTCGCTGAAAAGCGAAGATGTAAAAGTTACTAAGATGACTTTATGGACACTTACTGAGATTAATCTGGTTGTTGGTCTCCTCATCTTCCGGTATCGTATGTTGTTTATCAAAGTTGTTAGACTGTATTCTTCGTGGTGTGTCAGGTAGGGGTGGCGGAACATCGTCGTCGTCAATCAGTTCTATCTCTTCTGTACGTATGTTGGGGATATTCGCTCCTCCATCCTTCACTGTAAACAAAAAGATCTAGATTAAAGATTCCTATTAGATAAAATATTGTTTATCAAAGTTGTTAGACTGTATTTTGCGTGGTGTCTCAGGCAGGGGTGAGGAACATCGTCGTCGCCAATCAGTTCTATCTCTTCTGTACATGTTGGGGATATTCGCTCCACCATCTTTCACTAGAAAATATTGATCTAGATTAAAGATTCCTATTAGATAAGATATTGTTTTTCAAAGTTGTTAGACTGTATTCTGCGTAGTGTTTCAGGCATGGGTGAGGAACATCGTCATCGTCAATCAGTTCTATCTCTTCTGTACGTATGTTGGGGATATTCGCTCCACCATCTTTCACTAGAAAAGCATTTAAGGAAACGTTCAGATCTGGATAACATGATGTACTGGCAAAACTACTGTTTCACTTTTATACCTTATGTTCTTGGTACAAATTAGAATCGTCTGGATCAGACTATTCTAATTGGCACCAAGACCATACTTGGCGTTTAGAAAAACAAAGAGTGGAGTTACAGATTGTAGCGGTAATAGCTTATAAGGGAACGAGAACATCTCTTCTGTACGTATGTTGTCGAATGTTCGCTCCACCATCCTTCACTGTAATACGTAAATTAGTCTTATTTCTTAAATTATTTCTTACTAGATCTATGATTGTAGAGCATAAACAGCTCAAGCTAGTGTTAAGTTCTGAAAGGAGAAAACCCGATCCTTTCAAAAAAAATTTTTTCGATTTGTATCAACTGTAAGGTAAGATAGGCAAAAAATGTAATCTTTATAATACTCACGTCGCTCTGTTTCATCTTTGGCCCTTTCAAGTTTAAACAGATACCGTTTTACAAGTCTCTGCATAATATCCGAATATGATGTATCATCCGGCTTCAATTCCAATGTTTTGCAGACTGTTTCCCGTCGTTTCTGGAACAGAATAATGACAAATTGTCTAACACTTCTTAAAGAGCATTGGTTTGTTTCAAAGAATTTGTGTAGATGGTGAATTAGAAACAATGAAAAAAAACTTATAAATACATGATACTGGAAGACGAAAAAATGCTTATCTCGAACAAAAATATGTAAGTACATACAAGGAAATCATTACGGTCAAGTGAGTCTTTGACTTGATATACAACTAATACATGTATGTGTCCTAGTATTTGTTAGGGGGTTATTCATTCAATTTTCATGTGTATATTTCGAAAAGCACAAAAAATCAACGGTTCTAGTAGGTAGCTAACAAAATGTATAAAAGTGTTGAGAAAGTGTTAGCTTATTAATAATCGTGTTATGTAAAAAGAAACTTCAATGAAAATAAACAGTTATAAATTATACATATCCAAACAAATACATCGTTTTAGTAAATATTACAAGAAAACAAGTAGCTTCTAGAGTAGGAGCCGAGCCCGGATAGCTCAGTCGGTTACGTCGGAGTCTGTCAAACCAGGGGTCTCGAGTTCGAACCCCGGCTCGGCCAGTATCCATTCTGACATTTGACAAAAGTCATTTGTCTCTCACCAATGGGTGTGAATCATCTATGTGAGAGAGCAGCTGGAGGCTCGGTTTGGGTATTGTGGTTGTACTGGTGCGAAAAATACCAGGAACCCACGGTTAGGTGCTCCAGCCGCCGCGATATGACCCTGGTAGTTGAAAACGGCGTAAAACCCCAATAAACTCAAACTCATTCTAGAGTAGGATATAGTATTTGCAATTCGAGACTGAGACAGTTTTTCAACGTGACATACTTATGCTATTCTTTGGATGAATAAAACGTAAGTGACAATTTTCATCAAAAGGTTCTTTAAGGATCCTTACTTTGGCACGTAGACTTTCAAATGTAAAACACATTTACATGATCTTAATAATTCCGACTGTATCAAAAAAGAAATAATTATATCTAAAATGATGATGGAAAAGCTGGGGAGTATAGGGATTAGTTTGCAAACTAGCTAAGATGACAAAAATATACAGATGGATGTATTAACGGGTCTAATAATGTTAATGTGCAGATAGTGGTCAAACCTGTGATTCATAAATAAAACTTAGGCGATGCTTAGTAATTTCACTGTTACGAAACAAAAATAAAATAGGTTTGACCTAGGGTCTCTGGAATCAGGCAAGATACTTAAGATGAAAACAAATTTTAAGCCATTTCGATAATAAGAAAATAATCAACACAGTGTAATACAACTATGAAGTAAACGAGAGTTAAACATTGATTTCTAAATGTCAATTGAAAATTGAAAACTACGATATTTCAAATATTTATTTGTCCCAGGTTTGACCATAATTCCAATAATAGATAACATGTACGTAAACATAAGGTGCTTTTATTATTCAAAAATACCTGTAGGCTTGCACTACTCGTTTTGAAGTTTGAGTCAATATAATCGAAGTTATGCTGTAATTAAGAAAAGCGTTTCTTTTGGAAACTTTGAATAAAACAAAAACAAGTACTTGAAAGAAAGAATCGGCGTGTGAAGAGAAATTACAGCTCAAATGTTCATATGGATTCAAAAAGGTCTGCAATAACATACATGTGTTAGAATGTCGATTCATGAGAAATTGAATGAAAAGAATGCAACGGTCCCTTAAATAATGATGAGCAATGGAAGTAACGAAGTGACTATTCGTCCACACCTTTAGAGTAAGATTACGTCCAACTCGGGTTTCACTCGGGTAGGATGTAATGATATACAAATCACAGAAAAAAGTAAGTTTTGAGTAAAATAAAGAACTTTTCTTCTGAATTGCAGATAGTTGTTGTTGACGTTTTGGCGCCTTCTATGAACTGTAGTAACACCAGACTGGCCTGGGGTTTGTAGAGTCGACGTCAAAATGTTGAAATTACGTCACTAGCGTCGAAACCAAAGAAGTCGGTCACTCGAGTCGAACCGAATTCGGCATGAACTTTTTCTTTCGTAAGACGCGACTTGGCAAAAACATAATCCATCCCATGTCATCTCCTTTAAACTGCCCTTAGATCATTAGGGTGACTATTCTTGTTTTGCTTCATTTCGGTTTCGACAGCTTTTGTGTTTCAAGGATATAGTCTACGTGTATTTGAAAGTGTCAGAAAATGTCGACATGGTTGAATATTTCAATAGTTTCTATGATTCTAATTATGAATGTTTAAAATCTATATCCTGTATCTTTTGTTTCAAGGTGACCACATTGTCCTATATGAAACGGGTTTCTCGTTAACGCTTGGCTGTTCTGTCCACCATCTCGGCACTCGGCAAATATACTTCTTTGCTACCCATGTATGATCTTTGATCGCGCTTGTCGCACCTGCTCTGTTTGTTGACATCATTATCGCACGAGTTAGATGTTTCCACGGCGCCACCGTTGTTATCCTGTAGCGCCCATGAAACACCTTTCTAGTACGATAAGATAGAAATTCAATCGTACACGAACTGGTCTTTGTTATTCTCATCCAGAACGAGTGTTATTATCTTCAAGAACGGCGGTAGTAGCTTGGTTTGTCTCCCCACCTATCCATTTTGTCAAAGGATCCGTAAAGCTTACACCACAGCTTTTAAATTTTGGACCTCGATTAAATCGACTTCGTATTTCTCCGAAACAGGCTTGACAGGTATGCTATATCCGTTTCTAGAAGAACGGAATGTTGGACCTGTCAAAATTAAAAGTTGTTGCTGAAGTTTACATCCGACTGTCCGAATGAAAATCATCTCTGACAAGGACAAACAAACTCCACACAGCGACAATGCCTTACATTATCACTGCAGGCATATACATCACGTGACCATGGTGGATGTCACATGATATCGTAAAGATGGCGAAAATTTATCTATATTTCTGAAATCATTTTTTTTTAAATCCAATTATATTTTTTATTTGTATTCATATCTGACACCTCATATTCTTAAAATATCACTTTAGCATGTTTACATTTTTAAATAAAAATCAAAATAAAAAAAATCAATTACCTGAAATGTTGGTAACTCAAGCTCTGCCGGCAGAGATCTCCCCAATCCAAATTCAGGGGAGAAAACTGCGAAGGAGATTGATTGACAAAAGGATCGAAAAGAAGTGAAAAAAGCTGTTAATTCGTATCTTTTTCATTTTCTTTAAAATTGATTAATTTTTAACACTTTTAAATGTGATTCAAAAACGTCATTATTTGGGAAAGAGTAAAATATGCAATAACCAATGTAAGATAATGGTGTGCTATGTCAACAACAATTTGTAGCTTTTGAACTAGACATCAGGGGCCCGTTTTACTAACAAACTTACGAACATTTTTAAAACAACAACAAATCTGATTGGCCGAATAATTACTGTTATCATTTCTCAATCAATCAGATGTGTTGTTACAAGGTTTTTGCAAAAATCTATGTTAGTAAAACGCGGCCCAGATATTTACATAGATATCAATCTTATAATTAACCGCCAATATGAAACATTATCAATTGTGCTGGAATTCGAAATCAATGAAAAAAATAATAATATTCATGAAATTAATATTCATCATATACAAAACTAATTATACATACCGCCCACAGACAATGGTACAATTCACATAAAATACCCAATTTTATTGATCACAGAATCTAACACAGAGCAACAGATAAGAAAGCAAAAAGACATTATTACTTTGTTTTTTCAACCCTAAACCCTATGTTGTGGGAACTCATTTGAATCGTCTCGACGAGACGATTCAAATGAGTACCCGCAACATAGGGTTTGTTGAAGAGTTGAATAAGTTAACGTTTTAAAAAGCCATTATCATCTCTTATCTTGAGCTCTTATTAATATATTTAGTTCCAAACAGCTTTTCTCTTGTACTTCCTCGCTGTAAGCTCTGCTGATACTAAACCACCCAATAAACCAATTGATTCCTTGTTAAGACGACAATAATCCTCTTAATTAATTTCTAATTTAAAACACATTATCATGTTGTAATATCTAATGAAAATTTCAAGTTCCAATTTAAAATTGTCGATCCTATATATTTCTAATACCACAGTCTACTTTGAAATGAAAGACTTTGCCTGAAATTTTACGCCGTTTTAATTCAGAAAGTTAAATACCGGAAATAATGTTGGCTGAGACAAATTTGTTTATTGGTGATATATGCAAGGTATCAGTAAAAACTAAAGCTGCAAGCTTTGTTATTTCTTTTTCAAACAAGGCACGATGTTGAATGCGATTATAAAGATGTAGTTGGAAAGCAGTGTGGGAAGAGAATGCTTACTAAGTTAATGACTTAATAACCAGCATTTCTTCCCTTATTTCAATGCTTCATAGATGTAACATAACATTCGAGTATACTTAATTTTCGTTAATATCAGTTATTCAAATCATACTTTTTTGAAAGTTGCTTGGGACTTTAAAACTGTATTAAAATTGATAATTTGGTTGGGGATCACCTACCTAATCTACCACATAACATTACTTAAAGACAACTCAAGATAACCCAAAACATACCTTTATAAATGTCTTCCTAATTTTCCGTTCGTATGTGTTCTTCCCATTTTTCTTGCTTTTGAAGAGTCCAGCAAAGCATTTCCATAAGTACAGAAATGATTTTGGAGATGGTATCATGTTAAATGGTACAGGCAACGTGCTTCCATCGTCCATATAGTTCATCCAGAGTTTGGTTCGTGCAAACTTCCACTCCACGTCACAATCACCCTGGAAAAAGGGGAAAAGAGGACATAAATTTAAAAATGTGACCCGTTACGCTAAAAGGGACCTTATCGGATGTGTGAAAAATATCGACCCTAGTCCGTCTGCGCAGTCCGCGCAGCCAGACTAGGGCCGACACTTTTCACTTTTTATGTAATTTTCTAAATTCGGAATGTTTTCCCATCTTACTATAATTATGTTCATTTTTCGCATACGGGATCTAATTGACCTGTGGTGAGTCTGACAAGTTAGTCAAAATTGACTAAAAATATATAAATGGAAGGTCAAGTATCACAACTAAATTAGAACACGGATTAATGGTGTAATAAATTCACACTGAGTTATAATTCCATAAAAAGATTTCATTTGAAATATTTACAGCACCCTGGTAGATTTTCTTTCAAAACATGACCTTGATATTCAAGCTCATACGACTTTCCTATTGATCAATGCCTCGTTACTTGAAACACAAATGCAAACAAGGCCTATGTTACAGTTTTCTGGACAAACAAAGAAATATAGAAATGACAGGCAAACGTGTCTTGTAGGGACACACAAAATGCAAGCGCTTAGTTTTTTACCCCTTATCATGCTAAGCGCGACCTGTGGTCGCGCTACCCTACCCCATTCGCCACCGCTAAGCGCGACAGTAGGACACTCTCAGTGAAGGTCAATTCTGTAAAAATATCAGCCAACCAAAAGCCTTAGACGTCATAATGATGCACTGAATATTCAAAAGGGAAATTGGGAAAACCAAAATCCAAAATGGCGGCCCTCAGAAGGCCAACGTGTTGATGAAGTTTTGTGTGAATTTTTGATGATAGTGACTTTTAAGCTGAAAGTGACTTTAGTAGTGATGGTTAGAAATATATTTGGAACAAGATATCGTAGATTTGGACTTTGTGTGTTAAATACCGATGGAATAATCGCCCCGATAGCTGAACGTACCAACTGTCACTTTTAGTGGGCCGGGCTTGATTGACAACGGATTTGTTATGATGCAATTTAAGTGGGTCAAAGTAAACCAACAACATGGAATTCTCGATGATCCTACACGGTATGTAGTCTTCTTTCAAAATCATAGGGTTTATAGGGCTAAAATGCATCACAAATTCAATTTATAGTGTCGGAATAGGTGCACCCCATTTATACGCTGTGCACAGTGAATTAATTCAGTGGTACGGAGGTGTACTAGTCAAAATTACTTCAGCATGATAAGGGTTGCCAGCTACATGTATTTCAAACATTCAAACGTTTCCCGGCATGATTTCTAAGTTATAGTAGGCATAACTTATGCTTAATTTACGTGATATTGCTAACATCGTACGTGCAAAATACGCAAAGTTATTGTCATAAAGTTCTCTCTGAAGTTGAATGTTTAAACCTTCTGGGCTTAAACAATAACAATAAGATTATCCTTGAGGAATTTTCATTCGACTTGTTGATTAATTGGTTCTAATCCACCCAACAAAAACGGCGTCACGAACAAGTCTGTGAGGCACTACAGCATATTTCGATGGATTCATAACTGAGCCGCGTTCTTTAGAGCGAGATTTATTGAGATATCTTGAGAGTTCTTAATATGTTTTAGGATAAAGCCTTCTTTTGAGCAAGATTTTTAAGACGATCACTGCGAGCCGCCATTGCTCTATACTTATTTCGGAACCCCTCGGTAAATTCTGTAGAATCTATATGGGAGAGAATTGACCGAGTTGTTCCGAATGCTCCATGATTCATAAACCGCGGAGTTCCGAATGCTCCATACTTCATACAAATGACGTCATGATGACGTCATTTGTATGAAGTATGGAACATTCGGAACACTTCCCTTATAATCTCGGTCTCAAAGACGCTGTTTTAAAAACATCTTAAGAAATCTTAAAAATCTCGCTCTAAAGAACGCGCCTCTGATATATGCACAACCAAGCTTGAATAATAACGTTCATTATCGGGACATTTTAGCGGGGAATCAGTATGCGCTCCATCCTCAGAAAAATTGTTTATAGAATTTTGGGTATATTCTTATATTTCCTTAATAATTGAGCCAGGATCTGGAAAAAGGTCCTTTAAGGCTTTTGGGCCCAACATGAATCCAGATCAGTCTGTGCATACGCAGTTTGATCAGGACCCATGGTGTTCTCTAATAGCTTCTTCCTGACATGAGGAAAATTTTAGATAGCAGCATTGGTCCTGATCAGACTGCATTTGTACATAAGATGATCTTGAAACATGAATGTCTCAAATGCTATAAGGGACCTTTTTCCATATCCTGGCTCATATGTATTAGATAGAGGCTGTATAGTAGATTCTACGCGAAATAAACATTCAAATGCATGCAGCGCATTGAATGTTTATATCGCGTAGACTCTACTATACAGACTCTATCTGGCTTAGTGTTCGCTAGCGGTTCATTGGAGACTGGGCGTGTATAGATGTCACATACATAGATGTATAGACGTCACATAAACTAGCCGGCAGCCCGTTTATGCGAAATAGAGCGGTGAAATTTTAAGATAATTATACTGCAATTTCGTTGGTCCAAAAAGTAGGTCGAACATTATTAAAGTCTATTTAACAGAAATTTAGTATGCAATTTAGTACAAAGGACACCTACCTGTATAGCCTCGAAGGAATGACTCATCATGGCGATTAGCATGTTTATAAGGACAATAATGATGACCACGTGGTAGATAGCGAACAAGATCAGGCCCACACCCTCCACTATGTCTGTACTGCTCTCCTGCTCTGCTCCCGGAGATCCTCCGTTAAACACTGCCAACAGAGAAAATTTCAATGTTTTTTTCTTAACAAATATTAAAACATTGAAATACAAATAATCCCAGCAATAAATTCCAGTGGCCACGAGACTATGTGACAGGTAAAATTTCTGGTAAAGCGATCAGTACATTTTACGACGAATAAGATTCAGGAAATTATATAGGCCTACGACTCGTATCAAGTCACTGCATATCTATTATCAGTTAAAATACCATATTTTCAATTTTGACGAGATGAATTATTGAGGATAAATAAAATTAACATTTTCTTATGGCATTTGTAATTTTTACTTTCTCTACATGTTATACGCGCTCACAAAAACTATTTCAGACTTATTCCATGGGGAACCATATTTCACATTCATTTCATTTTTTAAAAGTGTGTCTTGATGCAAAGATTATTTATTCTAATGCGTAGAAATGCTATCAGTTTTTTTAATTTGTTATTTATAAGCGAAAAATACGCCTTTAAAGTTGAGACAGAAATGACAAATTCTATATAAATCTGAACTGTTGTCCACAACAATTTGTTTAATTTTAGCACAAAAATATATATTTCTCAAAAACGGTTCAATATTTTGGCTTGAAATTTTCAGAATTTTCATAAGAAAACATGCTCTTTCAGATATATTAAAAGTAAAATTTATGTAAAAATAAATGTGAAATGTCGATCTAAGTCCGATTTTTCGTGATCAAGCTTAAACTGTTATTAAATGCCGGTATCTGGGTATAACAGGTAGAAACCAGCAAATTTACTCAACAGAAAGTGTCAATGTCTTCCTCTCTTAAAACAATCGTACATATTTGATTTACTCTTAAAGTCGTTTTAATTGATTCTAATGATAGCAGCTTAACAATAAGCTAATTTTCACAACACAACGAGCAAACAACAAAAACTAAAAGCGTAGCCTACTGTCATGCAACATGTTTCTTTTATCATTTGACCGTAGCTTTCTGGTGTTAAGATGTAAATAAATGAGCAAGCCAGGCTGATATTCCATTTTATCTGACCGTTTGACACCTACATTTTTACCACGTATGGGATTCTGGTAAGCGTTCTTAGATATATAATGATATGGCACCACCATATGTTTTGCAAGCCTTGCGAGTAAATTGTAAAAGCCATAACAGTTTTTGTCTATTATTTTTCCTGTGGTGACAGTGTAAGCGTGTGTACTTATTTAGTTGTATTTAGCATTCTGGCATTGGTAACTATATTTCTATGACGAAATCATTTTAAATACTCTAAATACTCAGTTATGCATAGCGATAGCGATGAATATATCTACATGTATTGTCACATTTGCAGAAATCAAAAGTGTTTGCCAACTATCCTTCTTGTGCATCCTTATAAAGTAACACCATAAGCTGGATTAGTCAGAAAGGTAATTGTCTGAATTCGGAATGTGACAATGCTTCAATTACATTAATTTTCTATGCTGCTATAATACGATCTACGCTAGTCTCTATGTGCATGACTAAGTGTACACGATACCTGCTTGTGAGGTGGATTTATTGTTATAGACCCCGTCCGTGCATAGTATCACATGACGCTCGCAATCCAGCATTAAACACTGAATTACTGCAGCAAGCAAACAAAGCCAGAGAGATAAACAATATATCAGAAATATAGAAAGGATAATGTATGTTAAAATGGTACCCGTTTTGGCATTGTAGCCAGATTAGACTGCGCATACGCGCAGTCCGATCAGGATCCACGATGTTACAATATAATGTCACCATGGTATGGATGGACTGTTAGAGAACAACATGGATCGTGACATATGGAGTACGCAAATGCCATAAGAGTCCATCTCCTATATAGATCTAGCAGCTCAAAAATCTTTTTCACATTAAGGGTAAAAGAAACTTGGGAAAACATCTCTTTCTGGCGGCTGCTACAATAGACTTTTGTCTAATGGCATTAGTCAAGGAGCTGTCTCGGTTTGCTTAAGATTTGTTAGATACAAGGAAGAGTGAGAGAATCAAAATATCAAATGCATATACAATTGTGCATTTTTGAAGGTTAATAAGTTAGCACTACATTTTGTTTCGAAAACTGAGATCGTGTAAAAGGAGATAAAGAACGCTTTGAGGCACTATTGACAAGGAAGATGTTTTGAATTTTCAGGTTTCATAATATGCCATTTTTGTGATGAGCATTGTACAAAAAAACTAGAATAGACAAATTATCGACATAACGTCAGAAAATCCAGAAATTGCACGATATAACTATGAGAGAGAACCACTTTCAATCGTAATTTAACAAAACACTGGCTGATTGATTTTTGACAGAATGCTTAGATTTTATTTACAATCAGTGCGTAAAACGCAGGTGCACCGCTATCCTAACTGTTTAACAGGCATGCACAATAATTTTAGTGTTCTTCGATCCTTGAAAACATTCTTGAGGTAGTATAACACATTTATGGTAGAAAAAGAAAACAGTTTCGAAATTGTTAAAACAAAGATTACGCCGACAAAATATACATGAGCATGCTCTGCGGTATGTTTCCTTTAAATGTATACGTCTTTATCTCCTTTTATCTCATCAAATTAATTTTTAACTAACTTACTAAACGTGAATCGATTTTTGTTGAAAGAAGATGGACCTAAAATTCAGAAATTACTAATTTATGAAAAGTATACAATCTTTTAAAAATAGGTTACACGTTTTTAACACGTAGTTCTGACCGCTGTATGCATTTTCTCGGAAAATATATCGTCGTTGGGACGTCAAAATCTCGTAACTACAGCTTGTAGTTGCGAGTTTTTGACCTCCCAATGACGATTTGAGACTTGTTTAAACTTGTGTCAGATCGAATCCTATATAAAAGGAAAATAATTCTCTAAGTGATCACGTACAATTGTTCATTTGGATGTTCTCTCTAAGTCGAAAAAAAAACAAGTACAAAATGATATTTTCTTTTATATCTGATAACAAAGTCATATTTTAGGACTTTTTCAAGGACTATATGGCACTATCGCAATTGCTTCTAAGACAGTGCAACGGCAATAGTCGCTAATCGTGAGTACCAAATTATCATCAGATTCGTTATATAGAAGTCGCAAGAGAAGTAAGATTACCATGAGTAGTTCGACACATCCAATTCTTTTTTTAACTACAGCTGACATAACCTCTTCTGTTTTCTTTTCAGAAGCACGAGAAAATTTTAAAATATATAAGACACATCATAGATCCTGTATGACACAGACAATGTATTTCCCTTTACCCATCGTATTTTTACGAGAACCAGTTATTCCCATTTTGTGACGAATTTCGATTTCCATGGATAAGGACAGTGCCAGATTTTCAGTTCGAGATATCCAGTACATCAAATTAACAGATGTCGATATCATGAAAATATTAACGGTTTATATAGATAAATCATACATACCTCCTCCCGGACCCGGATGTTTTACTTTGATGTCATTAATACTGACTTGACCAAATATAGACCAGAATAGGCTGTAAAACGTCTGCTTTAACCTTCAAAAAGACAAAAAAATGGAATAAAACAGAACTTTACATTGTAGCCTAGACGGATTTTCAGAAATTCCACTCATAAAAAGAGCAGTTGGCATTTTTTAGTAGAATTTTGCACCGGGTGGTTTTAACATAATATGAGTGTGCTGGATTTAACGGTGCCCGGTGCAACTCTGAAATCGGCCATTTTAACAAAATGGCGGCCATTTTACAAAATGGCCACCATATGGCCACCACGTTCTCTTTAAACCCGTATATCTCTGTCTAATATTCACCTAAATGAACGAAAATGGTTTTAAATGAAAGCCTATATATTTATCTAACTATTCCAAAATGATTTCTATTAATTATTGCATTTGCAAGTCCATTATATCTTGGGGATTGTAAAATTAATGATAAAAATCCATGAATTTAGAACATTGCTTCAATGGAAATAATGCTGTATATGCAATATCGTTGTGATTTTTATGACGTAAAAAAGTCACAATATTCTACAAACCCTTAGCAACATATTGCAGTGTCCATTGGCAGTAATAACTTACATGTTTTAATGGTAGGTACAGGTCAAAGTCAGCTGGGGTCAGTTATTTTAACATGAGATGATTATATGTTGTACAGTTGCTTTCCAACTTTATCAATTTGATTTTATGAAACCATCGATATTCTTGTATGAATATTGATTCCAAAACGCAATACTTGTTAAATGATATTGTGTAAGTTCTAAACAAATGATTTAAGCAAGGAGTTTCATGGTCTAGATGTTGAATAGTGACATTTAGTTACCCCACCCACTTATATAACATTGAGTACTGGTGCCGTTTTCTTTGACGCCGAAAAACGTCATGTAAGAAATGAAAATAGTTTTATGGTGTAGGTCTTGATAAAAGCATTTGTGAATTTGGTAAAAATAAATAAATCCCTAGTACACACGGTGGGTAGCCCACATGACTTTTGGGAAGCGTTCACACCGAAAAGTCGTCTTCAGTAAGGATGTCTTGTTTAATTTCTCAGCTTATTCTCTACGGATTTTGAAGAGAAAAAGTGCACCGTACCCACCTTTGACAGATTCATTCCCAATTGTAATTCACTCTGCACCGAATCACATGGTGCTTTCAAATATCAAAAATTAATCATTTCGCTTGAATGTTTGAAACAAGAGCTGTCCGAAGAGAGCGCGCTCGACTTTCTAAGTTGCTTAGTATAAAGGGGGCATAACTCCAAATAGAGTGGTCCCAGGGTCATGGGCCCTGATAGTAAGGTAGAGGGTGTGATGGTTAATAAGAGTTCCTAGTTTGGGTTGAATCCCTTTGATAGTATGGAAGTTATTGATGTTTGAAAAAACTTTAACCTTTGTTGCAACGCCGACGCCGACGCCAACGCCGATGCCGACGCCCGGGTGACAGTCTAAGCTCTCATTTTCTTCGAAAAGTCGAGCTAAAAAAACGATGGGATTAGGTGCAGAATGAGTTAGACTCGGCTATGGCCCTCTCAAATATGCAAACGGTGCATTTTATCTTAACACAATCTGCAGAGTATTAGCTGAGAAATTAAACAAAACATCCTTGAAGCGGACGATTTTTTCGGTGTGAACGCTTCCCAAAATTCACATGGGTTACCCACCTTGGAACAGTAGTACGTAAATGATTGCAATGGTTACACGAATAACACAAATACTCAAGATAAGGCTTGTTATATTTGTTGTAGAAAAAAGTCACTACGTTTGTTTATAATAAATGTTTCATAAAATTTAAGCGTTCAATATTTAGCACGTCACTTCTATTTTAATGTACTTTTTTATAAAGATAAGTCAATTAAAATCCCACTTCGGGGTTATTTATTACTACTGTAGAACAGAGACGTTTTAAACATATTTGTGTCGTAAGATGGTGTCTCTTATGTTTGTTTTGTGTGTTGGGGACATTGGATGGCGCCATGGTAAAATGATAGGATGCGATCGTCGGGACCAAATGTTTCAGGGTTCACATTCCACCAGTGCCACGGGAACGCTCAATTATCAACTTTACTTGTTAACTAGCTCTGTTAATAGTCGCACCTTCCGATATACGGGACAGTACGCTTCTATGTTGTGATAATAGTGTAAGAAAGATTTACAGATATGTACATATAATATTTTTACATAGCAAATCTGTGAGTAATACTGTTTATATAAAACGACACAATGCCTTTCATCCTCGTACTGAAAGTCGCTCGTGCTCAGATGACAAAGTTCTGTGTAGAGAAGGTTATACAATCTCATTTAAATCTAATGTTATCAATGTTTTATTACACTATATATTTACTAACTGTTACTGTATGTAAATAAGAATAAACTTCTGGCTTTAATCTGATTGAAGTCACTGAACCTGGTGTTTCTTTTCCGTCCTAGTATATCATTCCCACATAGAATTACCTGTAAATCTAGATATGGTTAAGCTGTTTGGAGATAATTTGTAAACGTAATTCAAAGAAATCAAGAAGTAAAAGTTGTGAAATTCATGGATCCATTCATGATTTAAACACAACCTTCAGTCTTTGTATTCTTTATTCTTATTTTGTGATACATAGTCAATCCGAAAACCGAGAAACATACATTTTGATATTTTGTTACGGCTAAGACAGGATGCTAATATACGGCCAATGATAGGCACATAGTCATCGGGAAAAAGACAACATAAATGTTGATGGCTTAATACTGCTAAGCCTTGACAGGATGCTAATATACGGCCACCACAATAAAGCGCCAAACATTACATACCATAAATGCATTTCATGCATTCCCTGACTTGGTTACCCCTTTGGTATATAAGAAAACACACAGCGAAATAAGATTTAATACTTGTATAACTTGTCAAAGAATTCTCAATGATGTTATATTCATCAATAATATGATGTTACTATTTCGTCTTTATAGTGTCGCCAAAATGAGAAAATGGCTTTTATTGACAATAGTCCATCATGGGTAGATATTGACGTCATGCAGAGACTCTTGGGCGAATATTGGCGTTATACAGACTTGCAACTTCTTTAATTATGATGTTGTACATGGTATTTTTTCTGAGCTATGGCACTCTTGTGTCTGGGACATATCAGTTAACTGTTAGCACGGGGATGTTTTCATTGTTCTATAAGAGAATGAGTCAACTAAAGGATCTGGTGTCTCCCTAATCACCTGTCCAGTTTGTCACAAATGTGCTCAAAATGGGGCATTTCAGGGCTCTTTGTTGGTCAATCAAAAGACTGGATATTCTGAGACACTTCGACATGTGACTGAAATATGCGACCCAATGATGCACAATCATAGTTCAATACAAGGGCATGCATATGTAAAGATGGTACTGCAACAGGGAAGATCATTTTATTTCTATGCCATATAGCTATTAGCCTACCACCAGGTACACTTTATCAATACTTCAATAAATTAGCACTCTGTCCCCATACCATGAATGATACTCCACCAAACCTATCATTTTCAAAGAATCAATATAGCGTTCGTAGTTTGATTTCAGAATACCCATTGTCGACTATAAGAACGGTACACAGTTTACCAGGATCAAATTGATAGTGTATCTTTTACCCTGCCCAATACAAGCTAGAACATCTGGTTTGCAGACCATGCCCTTGTTAAGTTTTGTACTGTGTCTGAATGAATGATGTGACAATGATTGCCTTCTGCGTTAAAAGCAGTGTCTTTGTTTCCACAAAGGAGTATGTTCAAGTCGGATAGGCGAATAATTTGGTCCTGGTATAACGTCGTAACGCATTGTCAGTCAGTCGGTCTTAAAGTCGTACTCTTCTTTCTCATGCATCTGACAAGGCGCTCGGTAGTTGAGAAAATTATGCTTAATAAATGGAATCTGCTGTTCAAAACATAGTAATTCAAAACTATGAATACCAATATGACAGTTTCAAAAGTACCTTATGGACTAGATTTGGTAAATGAATATCTCAAAATTGTGCACATGTACTCTGCAGTTATTAATCTTTTCTCCAGTTACAAATAACTTAAATCGCGTTTATTGATTCCAGCAATATGAAATCACTGTAATTTACCCATGTTAAGTATGAACTGCTTCTGTGGCCTAATAGTTAAGTTATCAGCACTGGAAGCGGGAGGTCGAAGGGTCGAATCTTGTGGAAGCGGCCTGCATGTTTTAAACTGATGTGAACGGTTGGTGAGCCTCCAGCAAGTTAGACTAATGGTTACCGTAGATCCGTCTCTGCCAGACGCCCAGCATCATAAATGGGGAATCGGGAGGTACTGCGCATTCAGAAGAAAGTGTCTCATAAGTCAACACTGGCTGGCACTTAAAATAGGCAAGACACTATAACAAACATGCCTTTAGCTTTTATAGCTGACCAATTAGGCTAGGCAATATAACTTTCATATTTTTTATCTAATTGGTTTGGGTATCCGGGGTTTCTTTTTGGCTTAGTATATTTTATTATCAAATGCAACACATTTCATATTCTGGAGATATCAATTGATATACATTAAAACCATTTCCATACCTACTGATCAAGATGAATTTGTTGCCATAGGCAATTTCGAATAAAAAATGTACATACAAAACTGGAATATATCTCACCTGGCTATCTTCCAAAGGAATGAATATGGTGCATTGATTACTTTAATGTTGAAGATCTTGTACACATTTTGATAGAAATGCTTCTGAATATTTCTCTCTCCGAAGCTGCATTTGACCAGATGTAGAATTAGATGCAAAGTTACCCAGCTTGAAACAACACGATTTTCGGCGAATGTAACACAATATATTGAAGGTATTTGCGTTTGAATATGGACCAATTATTAATGTCACTTTTTTAATTGGGATATGAAAAAACAACAACTGTTTATACTGAACTGTTTTTACTAAAAGGTAAAGGCACCTCACCATGAAACCATATTCAATTGATTCTTACAAGTTTTTCGGCATAAAAAAACGTTACCTGTGTTCAAGGTTATTTTAGTGGTTAGGGTAACTCAATAAGTTCCCATTCTTTCTGCAAAATATTACCTCGAAGTGGGATTTTGATTTGATTAAGATAAATGTACATAAATAAAGAAATGAAGTGCGCAATATGAACACTTCCAAATTATGAATCATTGATTATAAACAAACATGAAATGACTTTTCTACGACAAATATAATAAGTTTCGAGTATTTGTGTTATTGGCGTAACCATGGCAATAATTTACGCAATACTGTACTAGGGATTCATATTTTATTAGCATTACAAATGCTTATATCTAGACTCTAGTCACTACAGCATAAAACTATTTTCAATTTTTCAAGTTTTTCGGCGTCAAAGAAAACGGCACCAGTACTCAATGTTATATAAGTGGGTGGGGTAACTAATCTCACTATTCAACATCTAGACCATGAAACTCCTTGCTTAAATCGTCTGTTTAGAACTTACACATTATCAAGTAACAAGTATGGCATTTTGGAATCAATATTCATACAGGAAAAGTGATGGTTTCATAAAATCAAATTGATAAAGTTGAAATGCAACTGTACACCATATAATCAACTCTCGTTAAAATAACTGACCCCAGCTGACTTTTATCTGTACCTACCAATAAGACATATAAGTTATTACAGCCAATGGACACTGCAATTCGTTGCTAAGGGTTTGTAGAATATTTTGACCATTTTGCATCATAAAAATCACAACGATATTGTATATACAGCACTATTTCCATTAAAGCAATGTTCTAAATTCATGGATTTTTATCATTAATTTTACAATCCCCAAGATATTATAGACTTGTAAATGCAATGATTAATAGAAATCATTTTGGAATAGTTAGATAAATATATAGGCTTTCATTTAAAACTATTTTCGTTCATTTAGGTGAATATTTGACAGAGATATACGGGTTTAAAGAGAACATGGTGGCCATGTGGCGGCCATTTTGTAAAATGGCCGCCATTTTGTTAAAATGGCCGATTTCAGAGTTGCACCGGGCACCATTAAATTCAGCATCCTTGAATTAGTTAAGTTAGATTACCTGACTGCTTCTACTAAAAAATGCCTACTGGGTGGTAGAACTTCAGAAAATCCGTCTAGGCTATTGTGCAATTTATTACATAACCATCCCTGTATTAATTAATCTGAACACAGATCTGGAATTCAAATGCATTTATACATTTTGCTTTCTTAAAAGAATTTCAAGGATATGTTATGTCATAATATTTCTCAGTACAGGGCACTTGATACTGGGCTTCTTTTTGTGTCAATAAAATTAGTAAATCCTTCGATAAAAAGATCACATACGAAACGTATCCTTCTAAGATTGCGACGATATACATACCCTTGAAAAGCCTGTGCAGCAAAGACTGGCACTGTGATACCGTTCATGTTCATCTTTATACGCTGTGTACCGTAGTACCAGTACAGATTGTGTAAACCAACCATGAACGAAAATAACACCTACAAAATAGGCAAAACTTCGGGTTTATCATAAACATTGTAGTTGTTATTAAATAAATTGTAGCTTCTAAAATAGAATATTTCAAATGTTTCGTACTTCGCGTTATATGGTAGTCTAAGAAGTATCTTGGATGAAAACGGCAATTTGATTAAACATTTTTTTATATTTGTGTCAACTTGTTACGTCTCAGAATTTAAACAGAGATGGATATACTTCACAATGGCCTCTTTCTACTTCTGATATTATAACATGAGTTATCATTTCCTTAATCTTAATCACATAATAACACGCAATTTAACAATTTCATCTCATTAGAAGCAACAAGGGAACTGAATAACAGTGATACTGCAATTGATATTATATGATATCGCTTATGCATCTAGGTTAAACTTAATATCCCAAAATGGAAAAATTGTTTGTAAGATCAAGCCACTGAATAGGATTTATGTTGAGTTAAGTGATCGTAATCGCTTGTAGAATAATAGTCGGTGCCATGTAAAAAAGCACATTTCTGTAAAAGAATAGGTTCAGATTATCTTTTCAAAACTAGCAAATTACCAATGCATTTTATCCCATTTATAATTTGTGAATACGGTCAAGCCATGGAATAAGATCTATATCTATACCGACATAATGTGATCTTAACCGGTAGTTGAATAGCAAATTTAATGCCACTTAACACACACCGTTCATCCATTTTGGTCTTCCAAACGCGGATGTAAACAGTTTTATTTTGAACGGAGTGAGTATTTATTATCTTTAATTACAACGAACATCGGCTGAGTTGATTTTTGTGTGACATACAATGAAAACGTACATAACTTTGCCAATGTTTACCTAAAATCCTGTCTCATAAAACCTGTTAGTAAGAGAAATATATGCTACTGATTCTGACTTTGATGCACGAAAAGAGAAAAATCTTGGTAAGAATGTCTGTAAATCATTATTAAAGCTCATAATTATTGTCAAATTGATGTTTCACGGAAGATCGGTGATCGCTTCAATTGTTTTCTTTACAAGAACCCATAAAAAAGTATAGAAAAAGAACAAGAACTATTTGAAAATGGGTACTGTCAGTTGCTATGGTGCAACATACCACGGTGCAAATTCTCCAGCAGGTAAAACAAACTCGGATCATCGATACAACCGACACGGATAATAAAAACCAAATTCCGGCTTTTTTTTAAGGAAAATTGGCTGCATCCTTGTTAAAACCAATTTTATATCGTTTAGAGTCAATGGATGTTTGGTTTAAGACCAATTATGGCTTATTTTGGATTACTAAAACTAAAAGGAATGTGGATGAGCACTTTCGACGGTAAAGACATAAGGAAACCATGTTTACATGTTTTATAAAGCGATAGGCGAATATCAGCTGCATATTAACAGATAAGTTGTCCGTGTCTTTGTTTTCATTCTTTAAATTCTAGGATTAAGACCCTTATGATCATCTTGTTTCATAGCAGTTTGATAGTGAGCTCCAAAAGTTTTTCATCTTTGATATTCAAACACCAACTCTATCACGCATGTCTGTCAATTATTACATGTACATATACGGTATATGGGTGGATTTCTTTCGTGAAAATATTGCCAAGAATATTTATCATGATTGTCTCTCTCAGTCTTAAGTGTGGGTTGAAGTGAAAGTCTTTATGAAAGGCCCTCTACGACAGCATGTAAAACAAATTATGAATAGAAATTAACAAAGATTCGTTGTGTAGATTCAAGAACTAGCTACCATGCCTCTGGAAGACTTTGGTTGTGAAAATAAGGACTTACATTGACTGTTCATCCTGCACGTAAAAATAACAAAAATCTAATAGTAACCTGGTATAATCTGACTGCTGATTCGGCTAGGTGTCGGGGCGGTGGGGTGTGGGCGAACCAGGCTGGCACAAGCGTGTTTGTCTCTGAACAAGACATTTTTAATTTCCATAGCACAGGTATTCAGGAAGCGGCGGCTCCTTCCTGATACGAAGTCGTGTAAACAAATCTTTAGTCCTAAAGATTTGTTTACAACACAAACATACAAACAAATAAATACCTACAATAGTACCAGCCGAAAATGACAGTGACGTAGGCTGATATTTACTGCTGCAAAACCAATCAATTCGTCTGATTTGCACCGTTATAAATACGAACAGAGTTGATTGGTTGTCAAGTAGTAAACATTAGCCCACGTGATTTTATTTTCGGCCGGTACTATTGTATATTAAAATGTGTAGGTGTTTACAGAGGCGGATCCAGGATTTCTAAAGAGGGGGTTCAAATGTGGAAAAGCCCAGCAAACATGCTTATATGGGTCCCATATGGACTGTGTATGGGTAAGCCCATATGGGTAGGCCCATATTGGACCCATATAGGACCGATGTAGGCAAGCCCATGTGGGTTTGATCATAAGGGACCCAGATGGGTCCCATATTCCTAGTATATGGGCTGCGTATGGGTAAGCCCATGTGGGTATGCCCATATAGGAAGGCAAGGCAATATCAATAAGACATATCTAACCCTTTCTCGAACAAAACCTGGTTTTGACTTCTCTAATAGAAAAATAAATTGCACAAAAACATAGGCCTAGAGCTATTAGCAAATGTTGATAATCGGCATTTTCTTCTTTTGCCTAAGTTTTTTCTGCGCTATATTGTACAGAAGTACATTCTTTCTCAATATCGTTTTTGACCATGGCCTTCATGTTGGATCATCGGAATATTTTGTCGTTTTAAAAGTGTTTAAACTGTAATTAGACTGTTCAAATTACTAAAATAATCTTATCAATTAGTGTGTTACATGTAGTTTTATGTATATTAAAGGGAAATGATTTGCAATTTTGAAAATAAATCATATTTTCACAAAGCGTTTACGTAAAGAAAGCATTTGGCTTGATAATCCTATATGATTCTGTTAAAACAAATCATTTTGTGTAGACATTTTCAAAAAAGATAGAAATAGATATAGAAATATAAATATATCAAAAACATATAGATAGTTATAGAAAGTATCGAAAATATTATACATTTTAAGACCATATTTCTAGGAATCAAACCCTAAGAAGTAGTGTCAAGGTCGTCAGACAAACCTGACGAGACCTTAATCCTCAATGACGGGGAATAGTACCCCCTTTCTGAGCGTGAAGCTCTGGAAGGTATTGAACTTCGATGAACATTAAATGAAAGCCAATAGAAATGGATTTGATCAGGGCTGTCTATATGGGTCTGCCCATCTGGGACCCATTTGGGTCCCATATTGCATGTATATGGGCTGCCCAGATAGGACCCATATGGCCCCCGGTTGCACATCCTATATGGGTCCCATATGGGTTGCCCTTATGGGACCCATAAGGGTGTCCATTTGGGACACATATAGATAGCTAGCTGGGAGGGGGGTTCGCCTGCCTCATTTTACTCAAAATATCTTGAAATTTCCCACGAAAATCATTTCGTTCCAGAGGGGGGTTCGGGCGAACCCAATTGAAAGCCTTCTAATTGCATTTTCTTCTTTTGCCTCAATATTTTCCCAAGCCACTGGTTCATATCGATTCTCTGATTCTACGCATAAATAATTATCCATAGAAACTTGGGATGGCAACGAATACCAATTTTATTATTCGATTAACCGTTGACTTTTTAGGTCGGTTAACCGGTTAACCGATAAGTCGAACTATAGGATCATTGATTTTGACATGCCAAACATGACAACCCATTACCTGTACTTTTTGTATCATTTTAATGTGATCAGCGATTAACCAATCAAATTCCGTGATTAACGTTATCAACGTCCAATGAAAATTATCAAGATGACACGAGTATTGATTGATGCAACCTGTGTGAAAGACTTTTACTTGATTGCAAATCTGCGCGAGTAGGGCACCCATCAGTCGTAGGTGTTTATGAGTGAAGCTTTATCTTACCAATAACTCACAATTTGTGAATTCGATCTTGTCTTTTTTACTTTTTACTCTTTTCAGTATAAAGTGACATGTGACGTTAAAGGTTGCCATTCCAAGCCGCCCCGAATTCAATCATATATAAAGTAAATAACCGACTATAAAAGTCAACAGGATGCGGTTATAGCACGTTTACTTTATAAAAATCAAGCATTTTTCATTGTATTTT
Organism: Fragum sueziense; assembly: GCA_963680895.1. Lineage (NCBI taxonomy): Eukaryota > Metazoa > Mollusca > Bivalvia > Cardiida > Cardiidae > Fragum > Fragum sueziense. The sequence continues at coordinate 47,918,136 of OY804592.1, forward strand.
AATTAGAAAACGTCATTTTAAGTGCTTTGCACTATAAAACCCGATTTTCGCATCCGAATTCGTTTTACCCAAATTATGTGGATCATCCGTGTTGTGTGGTATCAACATCCGTGGTAAGTTGTACCTTGAAGTAAACTAGGCTAATTTTTAAACATGGCTTTAGACACCCACTTTTTCCAGTTTGATGAATGGTATAGATTTATTCCATAGATGTCGAAACTTATTTTGAAGAGATATTTGCTCGAAACCATTAAATTATTTCTACAAATTTATATAAAACAAAACAGGAAGTAGGCGAGAAAATAGTGATTAACGATTTAAAATCGCTGTATCTATAGTTTACTCAAATCTTTTGTTATGAAATTGCAGCACCCTCAAGATAAACCATTTTGCATCAGCTCTGCACAAACACTTTTTATAAAGCAGCAATTAAAAGGCTATATTATGTTGATGTTTTCTTACCTTGTGTATTCCTACGGTGTTGTTTTTCACATCCGCGCTTGGAAGACCAATCCGTGTTTTTTGTATCTGGATGAACGGCGTGAAAGAAGCACATGACGATTTACAAAATGTATTTACCCCATTCATTAAATCATATTATTCTTGTTCCTGATAGAAGTGTAACATCTACGACATAGATATTCGTTATGCCTGTTCCCACTAAAACAATAGAAATCATAATCAATTACATGTATGTCATAATCATGTTCTTCATTTTGTTCAGTAAACTTAAAACAATGTTTCATTACTCACCAAGGTAAAAAGCACCATAAACCGCGTGATGTCCCCTATCATGCGACCTAGAGATATTTGTAGCGGGCCCAACACTTCAAACGCTGGCATGAGGTAGGTGGTACGAGCAAAACTTATCACATTAGCAATGGCAAATAATACATCTGATACGATCTCGGGGTCGTCCTTTTTCCACTGGAATCGAGCTGGAAAATAAATAACTACGCGCATCAACAAAATATGGCACTCTAGGAATTCGAGACCAGAACTTGCACATTTGGAGTGTATACAAAATATCGTATCTCGGTATCACACGTCTTACAAAGAAATGGACTGTGAAAAGTACATTAAACCGTTTTAACATTATTTTCATATTAGCCTCTTTCACAATCATGATACAATGATAGGTCAAAACACGACAAGGACGTCTATATTATACAAATTTTCAAGCAAACATTATAATCCTGAAGCGAAATGAACTAAGACAAATTGGAATAAGATTTCTCTTTTTTTCTGTCTATGGAATTTAAAGGTTTCTTATTAGTTCTAATGAGCGAACTTTAAATCATATATTTCTATATTTCAAAGTTAATCTACTTTCGACATCTATTAGTGTCATTTTGTTCTTCGGGTAGAAGGTATGTATGGAAACTGAAAAGTTTCAGGTATAACTTTTTTCGGAATTGCTATCTTTGTGAAACCTACAACAACTGTTTGTTGTCTACAAAACATACTTACACGCTTCCATGAAGTAATTTGTATGTTGATTTTTCGTATGTTTGATATCTTTAATGAACACAGTAAACTCAGAATAATTTCTCCCGTATAACAGTTCCTTGGCTTGCATGGTGCCTTGGAATTTTCTATAAATAAACGTTATGATATTCGGCACAATTATTCCAGACGTATTGATGCAATGTAACATGGGATGATACTCAATAAAATTCATGTCATGAGTATACATTTTAGCCATCTCATCAATATAGATACGTGGATATTGTATGCTATTCAATTAATAACAACTTGTCATGAAGATCTATGTATTTTTCCGGGGCGAGTGGTCCGTTTTCTCCAATGGTGGGGGGTCTGACTGAATTTGTGCATAAGAATTTATATAATCATTTTGAAAAGCCTCTTTTACAGATTCGAGGGTCGGACTTTCGTACACCCACCCCTAAACCCGCACTTGGTCATCTATTTTCAATTCATCTATGGGTATGTTAAAATTTATAGATAAAAAGGGTGTCATTCCCCGAAGTCCATTGCCACCAATTAAAAGCTTACTTTTTGAAAAAGTAAATAATTCTATTATGTAACTCATTCACATTTGAAAGACCAAAGCAGTTCATTTTTGCCATTCCGAGAAGACAAATGTCTGATATATGGTTCTAACTCAAGCTTTAGTCATTCTATAGCAGTTACTAAGTAATCATTAAAATAGTAGCTATAAATTTATTAGAATACAAATGACCCCCTGAATCTGGAAAAAACATGCCTTGTGGCTTTTGAGCCCATCATAGATCCAGACCAGCCTGTGCATACGCACAGTCTGATCAGGATCCACGTTGTTCTCTAAGAGCTTCTTTGTGACCTGTAGTAACTTACAGAGAGAAGCATTGGTGCATATTGGACTGCATTTGAAAACAGGCTGGTCTTGAAACTCAATTTTCAAAAATGCTAAGAGGGACGTTTTTTCCAGATCCCGGCTCAAATGATTATTTACCTGTCTGCTTCTGATACCATGTATTCCGTGAAGAACCGAAGTACATACGATGCCAGATACATAGACAGAACACTGTAGTCCATAAAGTTGTAATAGTCGGTGAAATAGGATAGGCCCCCTGAGCTATAGATTTGTTTACATTCGATCCATAGTAGACCTGCAAACATTACATAACACACATTGTAATAAAATATAGGATTGCTATAGGTCCCAATAAATGACCTGGCAGAGCAGCTGTAGCTATTATCTCGAGATGCTCTGTCAGGTCATTTATCGAGAAATATTACATATGATACAAGCATGAAATATTAAGGCATGGTCACATACCTCATCCATTTCACGGCCGGAGCACGTCTACAAAGCGTAAGCTGCACATCATAGTTTTGAAATTGGTGTATAATTGGTGTGGAGTTGTATGTGGCCAAGCATTTTTTAAAACAATTAAAGAATCATGAATGCGTTAACTTCCCTTATTCACTCGATTGGGTTTAACTTAAAAAAGAATTCTGATAATTTTCAGCAAAGATGAACAAGTCATACCGTCATATGAAACAAGAGCTTCGTGTAACATATGGAAAACCCACAAAACTAAGAATGCAGATTGGTGTTCTTGTACATTTCCTGTTTACTACACCCATCTCTAAATAGATGCACATCCTTTATGTGTAAAATGTTGCCTGTCTATTATTCATGTGGTGTTTTGATTTCACGAGCTTCTACTCAATAGCTGATATTGTTGGAAGGTTTATATTAGGTAGAGGCTGTATAGTAGATTATACGCGAAATAAACATTCAAATTCGCGCAGTGCATTGAATGTTTATTTCGCGTAGAATATGTTTATTTCGCGTAGAATATATGCCATAGAGACTCTATCTGACTTAGTGTTCGTCAAGCTTTACTGCATAGGAGACGGGGTGTGGCTATGTATAGACGTCACATAAACTAGCCGACAGTCTCGTTTATGCAAAATATGTCGGCGAATTTTTTAAAATATACTGCAATTTCATTGGTCAAAAAAGTAAGTTGAACACTAAATCAAAGTAAAGGATGTTCTTACCTAGAATCCAGAATACTATACAGATCTGTACATGGGTCAGTAAGGTGCTTGCTGGTCGAAGTGTTTCTTTCAATAAACTCTCTACCTTTTCATCCCTGAAAATATTGAAAAACTATTGCAATTAAGGTAGTTTACTCCTAATGAGATTTACACGACGTCGGAATCATTCGGGTGCGGTCGAAAACATTCGGCGATGGAACTTTCCTCCGCCGAATGTTTACGACCGCGCCCGAATAAGTTCGGACACGTAACGACGACACTCTAAAAATTCCAGTATTTCATGAATCTCAAAATGGCCACATTACGGGTAATCTACCTTTAAAAGAAAACAGAAATTACTGTAATCTGAATGGCTTTTCATTTGATAGTTGTCTTTGACGAAAATAAAATGGTGTAAATAAAGTCGTTATCGTGTTAATGTTAAAAAATGAAGCTCAAATATGTTTAGTTTTTAAGTCGGTTCTGATTGGTTGGATTTCTTTAGAGTTTATTATTATCATTCTCCTCCAATTATTAAACAAACGGACGGTAAAATCCTTGGATATATACCACGTTTCCTTTCTTTCTTGGCTGATTGTTAAGTAAATGGTAAAGGTTGCTGTTACACCGAGAAAGAATTCCAGGAAGGGTGTTTTCATTCATGGTGTATTTTATACTCGAGTAAAATGACATTTTTACCGGCTTTCACTGCCAAGTTTATTGCAACTGTTGCATTGTGATTAAAACCATGATCGCCAGTATGCATTAACTTCAAAGAAAAGCGATATCGATGTTCACAAAACACTTAACATCGTTCCCAAACAATACCTGTTTTTTATGTTCCTTTGAGAAATGGCTTTGGAAACATTGAGGCAAAAGGAGAAAATGCTGAGAACCAGCATTTTCTCCCATTGCCTCAATATTTCCTGCGCTATATTGTACGCCACTCCTATGTTTATCAACATCCATTTTATAGTCTGTAGCAGCTTTCAAATTGGAATAAATGACCCCCATTATGTACTGGTTGGGAATGGATAAATCATACAAGCAATGCATTAATTGAAAAGGTTTATTGTTTGGAATAGGAAGTCAAGGAGAATAGATTGAAAATACGATCTTGAAAAAAGGAGTTCAAAGACGACAATGTCCTGCATTCTTATAAACGAAAAGAGATGTAAGTCTTTTACCCAAGATATTTCAAACTCTTTTGTATAAAAAATTGAAATATTTTCTTGACAATCAAAAATTAGTACTAAGCGAATCTGACGCTAGTACAATTAGTAAACGTTTCGTCTTAATTTCAAGTATTCAAACTTTTATTAAAAAAATGCGTCCAAAATGAGATAATGGACGTTTTTAGTTTTAGAATTGTTCATGCATTGGTTCGAATGTTGCAGGTGTGTGACACTTGCAATATTTGAACCACCCATTGCAAAATTACAATTGCTTGATCTTGTCTTGTATAGTTTAATAATGAATAAAATACGTAGTTCGCTTGTTTTCATAAACAAAATTTGTGACCCGTCGCGCTAAAAAGGACCTTATCGGGTGTGTGAAAAATATCGACCCTAGTCAGTCTGCGCAGTCCGCGCAGCCAGACTAGGACCGACACTTTTCACTTGTATGTACTTTTTATATCTGAAATGTTTCCCTATCTTACTTTACGTTCATTTTTCGAATACAGTATCTAGTTGACCTGTGCTGAGTCTGACAAGTTTGTCAAAATTTGGATTTTTGGAGTTCGGATAAGGTCTCTTTTAGCGTGACGAGTCACAAATGTCATGGTATCGTTTCCGACTTTAAGTCTATAACTTACGTTGATAGATGAGCATATTGTGGATCATGAAAATCCTTGATAGATGCTATAGACACGTTACTCTCTGAAAGACGGAATGTTGCAACAGCCAACAGTACGAGAAAACAAATATGGGATGTTGTATGTGTGATAAACTTCGTCACCGGACATCGCATGATGGAACCCAGCTGAAATGCAAATACATTTGATCATGTCACAGTGGACCATTTCAACCATAGAGGTCTGTAATTTGACCCTTGACACCTTCTAGTCATTACTTTTAACAAGGGACTTTTCTACATTCACTCAGATCGTCAACCCCTCTATCACAAAATACGGCGGAACTTTTTCAAATTAACAGATAATCTGTCCAATCTTTCGTTAACTAAGAGCCAACATATTTTACTTCAAGGAAAATGCAATTGTTTGGGGGTGGGTAACGAAGTCTGACTGCTAAAATGGCTCAAAGTTGAAATTTGTATTGAGTTTTTGCTTCATTGACACTATGGCGTTCAGTCGATTTCAAGATATGAGCACGCTTGAGATCGGACAGAGTGCCCTTTAAACTGCATGAACACCAAAAGCAAGTCTAAATGTAACACTGACCTGTCACGTTCGTCTTCTCTAATGGCATAGAATCAAACAATTTACGAGTTTTCCGTTCAGCTAAAGTATTGACATGAAAGCAGACATCTTGAAAAGATAACGTAATTGGCGACGAATAATTTCATTGGTCGACTCGTTTCTGTTAACGTGTTCGTATAATCCTCCCGAAAATCGAGACACCACTACTAGCTCTAGCGCCACTAGCTTAACCAAATGTGTTTTAAATAATCTACATTCTACTAATCTTCTCTTTACTGCTGAAAAAACAAGAGATGTTTGTACAACATATATGCCCCCTCAAGGGCCTACATTTGATGTAGGTCAAAGTCCAAGGTCAAGTTAACAAGGTCCAAGGTCATGGTCAAATATGAAAGGTCTTGGTAGGAGGTGTCTATGTGTGAAATATCAAAGCTGTATATGTAAAAGTAGAAGAAATATAAGCCAGGTTAAAGTTTTTAATAGTAGGCCAAATGCCAAGGTCAAGGTCATGGTCAAATGTGAAAGGTCTTGGTTGGAGGTGTCCATGTGTGAAATATCAAGGCTGTAGGTGTAAAAGGACATGATATATATGCCTGGTTTCAGTCTTTTTAAAAGTAGGTCAAACTCCAAGGTCAAGGTTGCAATATTCAAGGTCATGGTCAAATGTGAAAGGTCTTGGTAGGAGGTGTCTATGTGTGAAATATCAAGGCTTATAGGTGTAATAGAACATAAGATAAAGGCTAGGTTAAAGATTTCTAAAAGTATGTAAAAATCAAAGGTCAATGTCATACAGGCCAAGGTCATGGTCAAATGTGAAAGGTCTTGGTAGGAGGTGTCCATATGTAAAATATTGAGACTGTATAGGTAACAAGACATGATGAGATATAGGCCTGGTTTAAGTTTTTTAAAAGAAGGTCAAACTCCAAGGTCAAGGTCCCAAGGTCATGGTCAAAAGTGAAATATCTTGGTTGGAAGTGACCACGTGTGAAATATAAAGGCTGTATATGTAAAATGACATGAAATATAGGCCAGGTTAATGTATTATTAAAGTAGGTCAAACACCAAGGTCAAGGTCACAAGGTCCAAGGTCATGGTCAAATCTGAAAGGTCTTGGTAGGAGGTGTCCATGTGTGAAATACCAAGGCTGTATGTGTAATAGCACATAAGATATAGGCCCAGTTTAATTTTTTTAAAGTAGGTCAAACTCCAAGGTCAAGGCCACATGGTCCAAGGTCATAGTCGTGTGTGATAGGTCTTGGTCGAAGGTGTCCATGTGTCAAATATCAAGGCAGTATGTGTAAAAGGACATGATATATCGGCCAAGTTAAAGTTTTTTAAAAGTAGGTCAAACTCCAAGGTCAATGTCACAGAGTCCAAGGTCATGGTCAATTGTGAAAGGTCTTGGTAAGATGTGTCCATGTGTGAAATATCAAGGCTGTATTTGTAAAAGGTCATGAGATATATGCCGGGTTTAATTTTTTTAAAGTAGGTCAAACTCCAAGGTCAAGGTCACAAGGTCCAAGGTCATGGTTAAATGTGAACGATGTTGATAGGAGGTATCTATAGGCGTATTCGACTGCAACATTTTCGTTAAGTAACGCTTAGCTCCGCCCACCTGCGCAGACCATCACCAATAGTCAACGATTTTCGTTCAGTCGAATACAAAAGACGGAATTAGTTAACGAGAATGTCGCCATTTTGAAATATGTGCATCGTCGGAATTTCTCGTTACTGTTCGGTAACGGAAACACCCGATGAAACCTCTCCGTGTACATCCGTAAATGAAACACAATCTTTCTTGTTTTTATCTTTAAATATCCTTTTAATTCTATCAATATTTAATCAAATTTGCCCATAAAATTGCAATAGGTACATATTGAAATGAATTTAAGCTACATTATTAGAAGATTTGTCTACTTGTTTTGTCACGTGACATACTAGTAGTTAACGCGGAATTTTTTTCGTTGAGATATTACTTAATTTTATGACGTAATTCTGTCAGTCGAATGAAAATAGTTAAGTAACGAAAAACAATTAGGCAACAAACGGCTCAGTCGAATACGCCTTATTTGTGAGATATCAAGGCTGTATGTGTAAAAGGACATGAGATATAGGCAAGGTTAATAATTAAGTGTAAAAATCAACAAAGGGCAATAACTCCAAGAATTTGATTGGCAGAGTTACGGTTCTTGTGCACTGCACCTTTCCATAATGAAATCTATTCACCTGTAAAGTTTCATGATTCTACCATAGATATTTTAGTTGCGTTCCGGACAAGAATCAAGTTGTAAAATCAACAAAGGGCAATAACTCAGAAAAATTTTATCGGCAGAGTTACGGTTCTTGTGCACTGCACCTCTCCATAATCTATTTACCTATTTAGTTTCATGATTGTACCTTACATACTTTTTGAGTAATGCTCCGGACAATAATCAAGTTTGAAAATCAACAAAGGGCAATAACTCCAAAAATATGATCGGCAGAGTTACGGTTCTTGTGCACTGCACCTCTTCATAATGAGATCTATTCACCTGTAAAGTTTCATGATTCTACCTAACATAGTTTTTGAGTTATGCTCCGGACAAGAATCAAGTTTGAAAATCAACAAAGGGCAATAACTCAAAACTTTTGATCAGCAGAGTTACGGTTCTTGTGCACTGCATCTCTCCATAATGAGATCTATATACCTGTAAAGTTTCATGATTGTACCTTACATACTTTTTGAGTTATGCTCCGGACAGGAATCAAGTTATAAAATCAACAAAGGGCAATAACTCAGAAAAATTGATCAGCAGAGTAACGGGTCTTGTGCACTGCACCTCTCCATAATGAGATCTATCCACCTGTAAAGTTTCATGATTGTACCTTACATACTTTTTGAGTAATGCTCCGGACAAGAATCAAGTTATAAAACCAACAAAGAGCAATAAATCAAAAAAAAAAAATGATCGGCAGAGTTACGGTTCTTGTGCACAGCACCTCTCCATAATGAGATCTATCCACCTATGAAGTTTCATGATTCTACCTTTAATACTTTTCGAGTTATGCTCCGGACAAGGTTTGGTCTACGGACAGACCGACCGACCTACGGACCGACCGACCGACCGACCTTCCGACCGACTGACCTTCCGACCGACCGACACTTGCAAAACAATATACCCCCATTTTCTTCGAAAGGGGGCATAATTAATATGAGCGAACCTTTCCAACTTTCCTTTGTCTCCGTAAGCTAAATGTTTAAACATCCTCTGGTTCCCTTACATCATAAAACTGTTTAAAAATAGCTTTAGAAATCGAGTACCAGTCTCGCGCGAAACTGTCAAAACGATAGTCGGCCAATGAAATCATTCGCCGCTAATTACGTCACCAAAAACGTGACATCGATTATCCAACGAAATTACCCATCGTTACATCTGACCCAGATTGCCAGATTCGTTTTGAAAATTTGACAACAAACCTCAAAATCGCCGAATTTTTAAGTTTTTTGTGTTTGCAGAAGACGAGTGTGACAGGTCAGTGTTAGATTTAAAATTGCCTTTGGTGTTCACGCAGTTTAAATGATGTTTTGTTTGATCTCAAGCGTGCTCATATCTTGAAATCGACTGAACGACATAGTGTCAATGGAGCAAATATTAGATATAAATTTCAAATTTGTGCCATTGTAGCAGCCATACTGCATCTCCCATCCATAAACGATTGTATTTTCGTTGAAGAAAATTATATTGGCTCTCAGTTAACGAAAAAGTGGACAGATTATCTGTTTATTTAAAAAAAAGTTACGCCGTATTTTGTGACAGTGGGAAGTTGGTCATATTGAACATAGAAAAAAAAACCTTTACTAAAAAGGTTCGTTACGTGCTAGGAGTCAAATTACAGACCCCTTTGATTACAACAACATCTTCAAAGACAAAATAATTATAGACACACTCAGAATCAGAGATGCGGCGGCAAATTCAACGCTTAGTCAAATCCAGTTGAAATCCGAATACGATCGACCTGATTGACCTCTCCATGATCGATAGGCCTACAGATGAAGCATAATTCCATTTTAATCAACCCTTTTCAGGTCAGTGCAAAATTTATGTTGACATAATTCGAAATCAATACATAAAAGATGGACAAATATGTAACAATAATGAGACTTGACATTCGACTTTGAAAACCTGGCAACTACATAATGGTTAAAGCTGTGGTTAAACGTTTTGAGAAAAGCACATAAAACAACACTGTACTTTTTTTATTTACTCGAAACTAGGTTGAAACTACAATAATGTAAATCGTGAAAAGGTGCGCAAGTACACCATGTTATGAATAATTGCTTTGAAATATTTATTGTTCGAGAAGTAGAGCACTGCCAGAGCAAAACTCAATCTTCACAAGCCAACGATTTCACTCGTAATATGTTCATTACGAATGTAAATCGACAAAGTGGATTTAGAAACCTTGACTTGCGAAGATGTCAAACCCTTTATTAATTGAATGAAAATATGTAATATACTTACCTTCGAATTAGGAAATATAATATAGACTAGACATAGAAAGGGTATTGCTGGTAGAAACAATATGGCATATATACACTGTCTGAACCAGTTGAATGACTGTAGAAACCCCATTTCTGACCCGTACCATATACTCGTCATGTGTTGTTGGCAGTTAGGGTGAGCCACAAACTGTAAAAGTATAAAAAGTAAAACAAGAAAGTTGCTTGCGAATTCTGAAACCGATTCTATGTTACATTAATGGGTCATACATTTTGTAATTTCAAGATATGTTACCTATAGATAAGTTTTACAACGGGTAAGAGAAACAGGCTATGGCACAGAACGTTCGACCTAGTGTTTCATACATATTATGACCCTCGCATTTTGTAAAATTGACTCTATTTGATATATTACCTTCTTTTCCTGATATCTGATGGCCATTTTCAGCCTGGCTAGAGGATCTCGCTTGCCCTTCTCTGACGACGTATCACTGCCCTCACTTAATACAGCCTCGACTTCTTGTGTACCACGACACAGGTCCATCAGCTCACAGGCAAAGTTCATGCACTTCTCTACCAGGCTCAGATAGTCACCCTATTGTTAAATACAATTAAACTATAACTAGCAGAAAGAAATGTCTTTTATAATAAATAGAATTTCCAAAGAGATTTTGTAGAGAGAGTAAGTATTATTTACAAAACGATGGGAATCATACATTATGGTAAGGATAACAAATACCGCCCAACCGACCAGAAAAACGATATAATATTTTTGTCTTTTTTCTAGTCGACTGGGATCAATTTTTGGGAAAAGTAAAAAAGGATTCTACAAATAAGTCTTACATCTGAAGAAAGAGAGCTTGGTAAGGTGGGGGTAAACGCAACAAACCGCTTTAAACTTGATAAAAGAATATCTGAAGCGGGACTAATTTGGCCGTATAAGTTGTAGTTATAGTAGTTGTAATCCATCACGTGGTACACAATCTCCACCTTGTACAATATGATTATTTTAGGCTAACAAAATATTTCTAAAGGTGGCATAATTCCAATCGTCATGCCAGGAGACTGTTTGAAAATCGCATTTGTATAATTTTAGCAATGCACTGGAACTATGTTAAACAAGAAATTAGTTTAAAGAGATTAAATAGTTGGTTCTGTCTTATTTGTAAACTCTTTAATGACTGAAAAGGCCGACCCTATGGAATTGAGGGGTGGCGGAGGGTACTGTCCCAGCTGGTTACCTTGCTTGCATTTTGCAAATGTTGATTAGATTAAATACTTCAATTTCACAAAGGTTTCTTTTGTATTTCAAAAATCGTTTCACGCATTCATACTTTGACTGCCGAAATTCAACGAAATTGATATGATAATTTTTTAACCCATTACCACACATTGACTCTTTTTGACTCCCCAAAAGATAATGACTTTAGAAAACATTGTGAAAAATGAATAAATTGCTCGTGTCAAGCAATTTCTTCATTTCCCACAATGTTTTCAGTGTCGTCTGCAACATCTTTAAATTTGGAACAGTCCAAAATTTGTCGTTTGGTAATGGTTAACCTCCTCCCCATTCTGACACTGCTTCAGGCCTGATGAACTTTCAGCTAGTTGTGAAAGAAGGTAATACAGTTGACTTTGTCAAAATCACGAAGAAAGTAAAGGGCTGATCCGAATTAGGTTATTGTGTTTAAAAACATTTGTAGCTTGTCACAAATCTACTTTTGTTTCGACAGGCAATTGCTGAACACCCCAAATAAAAGACAAATGTAAATTTTGCACACGTGTTTTCTGTCTATAAACATACGCTCTATATTTCATTTACATATCTGTAGTCATAAACATTTCCAAAAGCCAGTAAGAATCACGATTCTATGATAAAACCTGCCTTATCTATTTAACCTATTCGATCGTTACCCCTCCCGCGATTTACTGCAGTGTACATGCAACATGTCGGGTACACAAAAGCCAGTGTTTCTATAACACGCGTTATGTAATTTAAAACATTTTCTTTATATCAAGTTTGTATGAAAAAATTCCTCCGTGGGCCAATTACACATTATTTAAATCAGAAAATCTTGGCAATAACGAACAGATTTTTGTGTGATCCTTTCTAAATACAGGATAAAAGAAAATGTAGTTATATGTTTATAATAATGAAACTTGTAATTACTATTTACGCGACCTTTGGCTTCTGAACGTCTTTTTTCAAGTTTATAATAACAAACTGAATAAGGTAGTGGCCACATTTCTGCATACCAATCGTAGTACAGAAATACATTCGACCAGTGAGACAAATTGCCCATGTTGGGCAATTGCGCTCATTTGTCTAATTTATTTCCATAATGTATGAAAAAAGCCATGAAGACAAAAACGGGAAAAATAAAAAAATCAAAATAAAAAACAAAATTCAACGTTGCACATCTGTTTTCTGTTTATAAACACATGCTCTTTATTCCATTTACATATCTGTAGTCATAAACATTTCAAAAGCTAGTAAGAATCACGATTCTATGATAAAACCTGCCTTACCCGGGTACAAAAGAACTATGTGTGTGTCTTTGGGAAATAGATAGGCATCTTGATTTGTTCTGGAACCAATTTTTTCCAATTCGACAAAATTATGGAGTAACTTTGTACATCTACATTCTATATATACAAACAAACTTCTGTCTTAAAAGACTGCAGTTATATTCAATGCTCTGTGTTTTGTAGTTAATTAACGCATTCTCACTTTAGGACTCTTTCACTGCATACAAGACAATGGCTTTGGAAAACAATGTGGGAAATAAAGATATTGCTTGTGTCGTAATAGATGTTACAAGCAATGAAGAGAAACACGAAAATAATGAAAAAATCAAATTAAAGACAAACGTCAATTTTGCACACGTGTTTTCCGTCTATAAACACATGCTCTTTATTTCATTTACATATCTGTAGTCATAAACATTTCCAAAAGCCAGTAAGAATCACGATTCTATGATAAATCCTGCCTTATCTATTTAACCTATTCGATCGCTACCTCTCCCACGATTTACTGCAGTTTACATGTTGCATGTCGGGTGCAAAACACTCTGTCTGTGTCTTCGAGAAATCAATTATATTGGTATCAGGAAACAATGTTTGCCAATTCAACATAATTTACGCTACCACAATAATTACATTACTTATAAAAAGGTCTTTGAAAAATGATGTTTTCTTGTTGGTGTTTAGAAAGATATATCTATGATTAGTCCCAAGGAATTCTTAAGCTGAAGTTGAACTAAATTGGAAAAGTTTCTCTGCAAAACCTTATTTCAATAATTCTTCTGTCCTTTTCTTTTTCTTATGTGGAATGAGGAAGTATGTAGACTTAGTCAAAGAGCTCTATGATTGAGCAAGAAGATTTTTTCTTATAAATACTTTTCATTCAGACATGAATAAATCCACGAAAATGTAAAATCTTCTCGGCACAAACATGAAATTTACTAGCACTATTAATTCGAAACATGTTGCATTTGTCGTATCGAAGAGATTGAATATATTTTGAATTAGATTTTAATTAAAATGACGCGTGAGATTAATGCTATATGTAAATAGTTGCTGAGTCTAGTCCAGGTAAAAAGATAAATTTTGACCTTGACTTTTTTCCAAGATAGAACCATTTTCTGACTTATATTTTTCGTTTTAAATTCAGAGAAATACCCCTACAATACAAGTTCATGTATTAAAAACGCAGATCGTGCAAGATATATAAACACAGATGAATATTCCAGCCAGAGATCTGCAAAAAACCGTTAAGGCATATGAAACAAACAGGGAGCCAAATGAGACAGAGCCTAAACGCAGTCTAATCAGGAGCCATATTGTTCTCCTACATGTTCTTCGGTATCCTTCGGAACTCTAGGAATGCAGCGTTAATACTTGTCAGTATGCAGATAGGCACATGCTGATTTGATTATATGGTAGTATCAAGTGCTTAAAGTTCCCTTTTTCAGACCCCCATACATATAGTGTATGTTTTAATTGCAGAAAAATACCATTATTATACAGACCTTATGAACAGGTTATGCAATAAAAAACAGGGCACGCAATACGTAAACTACGATAAATATTTATACAATTGCGTCTACTGAATTAAGATGGATTTTTACATTAGAGTAATAAATCATAAATTTATCACAAACCTTCTTCTACATTTTATTTCATGAAAGAATTTATCGTGTTCCTCCGGGGAATTGTCTTTCTAAACTATTAAATTAAGGGATCAATACCGCCAATTTGCATTGATATCTTCAACATGTTCAACCTGGTTTTATAATGCCTAACATTGAACATTCGACCTCTTTCTGTTAAAATAATTCCAAGCCTATCAAATTTAACCTTTCGTTCCAAATTGATTAAATAAGTTGATCTATTGCCACACATGCAATCCAATTCTGTTAACTTTTTTTTGACACGAGACATTTATTAACATTCCCTTAGTGTTTCTATAACTTCAAAAAAGTGAAGTTTGTACGCCATCGAAGAACCTTGCCAATCAGTCAATATACATATTGCTCTATTGGGTCCATTCTGTGCTCTTAAGACCTAGCGTCCACTAGGGCACGGACAATACACCGAATGTATTCGGACAGAAAAAATGACGTTCTGCAGACCTTCCGCACGTTCCTAATGCCTTCTTCATGTTATCGCCAAACCTTCCGTATGATTCGTAGCCTTCCGGACCACCAATTTTGTCCGCGTCGAAATTTTGATCGAGAGCAAAATTTCGACGCGGAAATGATTGTCCGTATATCTTCGGCAACTTGTCTGCGTTGTCGTAACGACATCGTCATGATATCCCAAATCTTTCGCGATTGACCCGGACTGCTTCAGTCACGCGGAAAGCTAGCAGACACTCAGTTGATTGCACGGAATATCCGGGTTAACGGTACGGAAGGGTTTCGGCACGAATTCAGGACGATGAGAATGGTTTCGGTACACTCACTGAACTCATGGGGAACACCCCACGATCTTTTAAAAATCTATTCATACATAGTCATTTTGGGCTACAGAGTAAATGATACGGAATTCATTTTTTAATTATTATTATCATTATTTGTAAAAAAAAAAAAAAACATCGAGGAAAAGAAAATGTATTTTCTTCATTTTACCGTTTTACATTTTAATCCAATACCAAAAACAATACTAGCTTGATAGCTAGCCAAATATTTTCCAGAAAATGGAGTCGTTTGACGCATAGATGTAAATGTTATATTGTCGAAATAATTGAAGAAAATGGAGAATATGTTGATCACCAATACTTTCTCCCTCAATATTTCCCACCTCATCGCAGAGATTGTTCATTCCGGCAACACAACAACGCCTTTGAATTTGGCTTATTTCATGTTTGCTGTTTTGCATAGTAGAGTTAAAAAGATAGTTGGTTGGAGGAAAGGAACATCAATTGAATTCGTCTAAATACAATGTATGTTCCATGGTTACAGAACATCATAATAAACATGCATACATGTAGTACATTTGGAATTCAGAAAAAATGATAATAATAATGTTATTTACATTTTAACATAGATCTCTACTATTCTGGTATAAAATAAAAATTAAAAAAAAAAAAACAAGAGCCGTCACAGACGGATTATGCTCCCCGAATAAGTGTTTGTCACATAATAAAAACTATCATACATTAAGCCCCCTTTTCCCATGACAGCTTTTTTGTACACACATTATTTATAGAATATGGTCTAGAACATCCTATTTATTACATGAGCACAAAATTTCATTAAATTCTGCCTATTAGATGAAGAGAAATAAGAGAAAAACTAATTTTTACACTAAGGCCCCTTTTTCCATGACACAGCCTTAAATTTACAAACGGAGAAAAAGGTCCCTAGGTATTGACCAAGGGAGTTCACATGTGAAGTTTCATTGAATTTGGTCCAAGGGTTGCTGAGATATGGCTGTGGACGGACGGACGGACGGACGGACACACGGACGGACAGACACACGGACGGACGGACGGACAGCGTGGCGACTATATGCTCCCCCGAAATTTTTTCGGGGAGCATAAAAAAACAATCAGCGGTGTGTTTTATATAGCTAAGAAACAATAGTGAAAGGAAAGAAACAAATTAATGTCGTAACCAATATGATTTTATATGTTTTCTACAGCTTTATTCTCTAAAACGTCTTCAATCCGTAGTTCGTACGTGAGGGTTTCATATTGCCCGAACTGACGACGTCTTTCAATTGTAAGCCAAGGCCAAATTCACTATCTATATGGCGTCGTCGACGTCTATAATTGTTAGCTAGGACATGCTCAACGTCCATGATGAAACTCCGTCTAATGAAAACGAATAAAAACACGTGAAACATCGGCATTTCATTTAACAACCAACTTGTGTGTGTGTTTGATCTTGATTTCCGAAATCTTTCCGGGTGCAATCCTAAACTAGTCTGCGTTGTCTGGAATATGTCGCCGTTTATTCGGCATCATCACGGATTGTATACGCGGAAAATACTAGGTATGCATGCGTTAAGTTCAGGGACAGTGCGCCGAGGAATTCATAACGGTTAAAAATTTATAGTTTCGTCGCGGAAGATATGCCGAAATAATATAATTTGATTCCGCATGCCCTCCGCGTCCTAGTGGACGCTAGGTCTAAAGAGTCACTGCAGATACCGATTAATTTATGTAAGAACCTTACCGATCATAACCAGAATGCGTATATGGCATGGCTGACTTACATCCATGATGCTCTCAAATAATGTTATGCTTAAATTTATCTAAATTTCTGTTGAAATTTAGTTCTTGAATTCTTTATCAATTATGTGGTTTAGCTTGGCTATACTGTCATTAACTATTTCAAGTAACAAATAGCTATAGTCAAGAAGTCTTATCAGATCTAAAAAATAAAATCATTGGAAATTTAAATTTGAATCACCATTTTTCTGTGCATTTGACGCCTCTAATTATTGTATTATAAATACTTAACGCGATGCTACAATTGATATTGTACCTACCTTGAATTCTTTTTCAATTTCTGCTAGTTTCATCATTTCTTGTCGAAGTTCAAACGTCGTCATGATGGGATCTGGACTGGACAGTGCCATGTAGGCCGGACTAGCCAATGCTTTATATGCATTCAGTCGAGACCGTGATCTCTTCAAAGAGTCATAATTCTGTTTTGTCACACAGTCATTACACGTACACGATATTGGATGAGGCTTTTCTATTCTGTGATTCCGAGACAAAAACATTTGTATAATTTCATGGTTGTTATAATGGGCAGCCAGTATTAAGGGGGTTATATCTGGTGGAAATTGACTCTTTTCGTCCGTCCTGAAAAACGCTTCACCAACACCTAGACGCTTTAACTTATCCTCTCCCGCCATAAAGTTCGGATGTTCAGTGATGATTTTGACGATTTTTGTGGCACCTTTACTAATGGCATGTAGCAATGACTCCTCGATACAGTTAAAACTAAGGTTATCCAGCAGTATTTCAATAACGTCAAGTTTCTCACTATCGATGGCGATATGTAGGGCACTACGACCCATATAGTCCAGGCAATTAACGTTAAGGTTGTTCTCGGTTGCATCTTCAACAGATTGACGGACAATCCCCAGATCTCCCAGATAGGCGGCGTTCATGTAAACACGCTCTTCGTCCGTTAACTAAAAAAGAAAATAAAATCTTGTAAATTTGTAATGGGAAACCAAAACTTTGCTAAAACAACTTAAGAGATTATTAGAGCTCTAGACCCATACCTATGCCATCAAAAAGTCTTTTCAATGGCAGATAATTCCCGTACCATTAAAGCAATGCAAAACATCGTCGTAGAAAATGCATAGATACGAGGGGCGTTCATTAAAGATTTCTCCTAACCTACTTCTAATAAGTATAGAGAATTAAAACTTGGCACAAATATTAATCTTTCTCTACATGGCCTTTAGCCAGAGAGACATACTTCTGCAATCGTTTAATGCAGTTTTAGAGACATAGGCCGCGTTTTACTAACATATATTTTTGCAAAAACCTTGTAACAACACATCTGATTGAACGAGAAATAACAACAGTAATTATTCGGCCAATCAGAGTTGTTGTTGTTTTAAAAATGTTCGTAAGTTTGTTAGTAAAACGGGCCCCTGTTCTGTATAACACAGTAGATTGTGCCCGAAACCTTGCATTGACTTGATTGTGTCATCATCAATCACAGACTGTGGGTGCCAAGTATTCGGGCTGTTTCCACAGACTTATGTCCACATTTGAACTGAGTATACCAGTGTTTGACAAAGTCATATGATGGGACATCATCTCCACAAACGTATTGCATGTCATGAAATTCCTCCTTCAGAGTGCGACCTTTCAAATACGGGAATCAGATGACTGCTTGCTCCATCACGCTACCTTACTTAAATTCAGCACACGGAAATGAGAAACAAATTATATTTCAGATCTGTAATTTTTCATGTGACATATAGAGGTATGTACGGTAATGTATGTGTACAATTTAAACTTCCTACCTTAACTGAAAGTAGGTCAGGGGAAATCTTTAATGAACGCCCCTCGTACGTGGCAAGATGTTTTTCCTAAAATTGTCGTCGTCTTGCTTGGGTTCTGAAGATTTCTGTGACTTCAATTTCGCATATATCGTACGCATCGCACAGCCAATACACACACAATATACGGTTACAAAAAAGTGGAAAAGCTGATGTACTTTAGACAGATTTGATAAGATAAGAAAATAGTAAAGCATCAATTTATACGGCCATGTCTAGACGAGAGACGTTGGTTAAATTAAATGACAAATAACTGGAGTCAACGGTTCAATGGGGCTAGAGTTATCCGCTATGACAAATGCAGGTTTCATTATAGCTTGTCTGGATGTAGACCGTCAAGTAAAAACGGGATATATGGGAGTCAAATAGAATTTAGAAGCGAATCTCAGTATTGACAGGGGAGTCTAGAATAAGGTCAGTCTGCACATGTCATTCTGTGCTGTACCACCTGCTCCTCATGAATTCAGCATAACGTTAAAATGCGAAATATATCGACCCCTGCAAGGCTGTGCAGTGTGCACATTGATATATTTAGTATTAGATAGAGGCTGTATAGTAGATTCTACGCGATATAAACGTTCAAAAGGCGCAGCCTTTGAACGTTTATGTCGCGTAGAATCTACAATACACACTCTATCTGACTTAGTGTTCGTCCTAATTTAGTGTTCGTCAACCAATGAAAAAATACGCTCTTCAAACCACGCCTCAGATCGGAGCTACTATCAAGCGGATCTTACTAGAATTACATCTTTTTCTCCAACATTACATCATTTTCCAAACAACATTACATCATTTTTCATAACTGCACCGGAAACTGGGGCGTGCCTTTGTATAAACTGACCGGCAGTGCGTTTATATGAAATATAGCGCCGAAATGTTCAAATATACTGCAATTTCATTGGTCCAAAAACTAGGACGAACACTAAGTTATTTGATAATATGTTGTTGATTTGACTGTCATTCGGCTTTAGTCTGTCCAAAAGGGTAACATTTGGAAATACGAACCATGAATTGGCATGGGGTTTTGCTCATATATTCTTGAACATAAATGCATTTGAGTAAGTGTGGAACATTTTTAAATGCAATAGGTCAGGAAATTTCTGTACAATTTGAGTTAGAGCAATTTATGAATAAATATAATTTGCAGAAGGTCCCTTGCGAGCAAGCCTACATATCAAATTATGATACAATCTTTGAAGTATACATTGTATGCAGAAAAAATCAAAATTTACTTCGTCTTCAGACATAAAACTTAATTCAAAATCCTATAAACCTAGTATCGACAGAAATTAAACATGGAAATGCATTGCACAATGTTAAAATATGACATGTACTACATCAAAATTTATATTTCTACGACAGCTTATCGATTGCACAACTGGGTCTTGATCCAGAATTTTCAATCAGACATAATATTATGCGTCCAATGAATGATGGTAAATGGAAACAATAAATTATAAATGAAAAATATGACATTATACTCATGTGTATATTGGAATTGTGAAATTTTGTGATGTATTGTGAAAATGAATATTTTTCTTTGCTTTTTGCAATGGGGCATTTCCCGCCCAAGCCCCAATCAAAAGACCCCTTTTCAGACCCCTTTTCAGACCCCTTATTAAAATCTAGCTTGGCCATACAGCAAGCAACCTGACTTACAAAAATAATAACATGACGCAACAATCAATAGACCCTGAGCTAGAAACATGTTTGCTCCCCCCCAGAGGGAATTTTGTAGACATGTTTTTTCTTAAAGTACATTATCTTAGAAACATTTTGAGCGTTGTTTGCACTCTGGCCGTTGGGGCTTTTGGCTGTAACCCTTATCTAAAACCCTTAACCCTATCATTTTTTTCATAAAAATTTGCATTACTTATTTGGTCATATTTTCATCGAATAATGACCTACAGATGTCAAAGTGGTATCAAATGAAAGCATAAGACTTGCTCTTCATTTTGTAGTTATTTTATGCAAATTAGCTCATTTGCATATTCATGAATATTAATGATTTCCCTGAAAATTTGCATTTTTGGGCGAAAATTTGATAAATAACTTCTAAAACAAGGCGTTTCTGTCCAGATGGAATCTTGTAAACATGGTTTATCTTAAAGTATATTTTATAAGAAACATTTTGAGCCTTGTTTGCACTCTGGAGGTTGGGGCTTTTCGCCGTAACCCTTATCCAAACCCTTAACCCTACCAAATTGTTCATTTAAAATTTGAAAATGAATTTGGTCATATCTTGATTGAATATTTACACACAAGTGTCAGAATGGTATCAAATGAAAGCTTATGACTTGCTCTGTCAGTTTCAGTTATGTTATGCAAATTAGCTCATTTGCATATTCATGAATATTTATGATTTTTCCTAAAATTGTGATTTTCGACAAAAAATTGGTAAATACTTTTCAAAACGAGGCGTTTTTGTGCAGGGGAATTATGTAAACATAGCAAATCTTAAAGACAATTATACATGAGACATTTTGAGTGATGTTTGCACTTTGAACGTTGGGTCTTTTGGCCAAAACCCTTATCTAAACCCTTAACCCTATAAATTGTTTAATCATTTAAAAACGTTTTTGGTCATATCTTGGTTGAATATTGACTTATAGATGTTATAATGTTATCAAATGAAAGGTTGTGACTAGCTCAATAATTTGCTATAAATGTTATGCAAATTACCTCATTTGCATATTCATGAATATTAATGATTTTACTTAAAAATGTGACCTTTTTGTGAATATTTGGTAAATAGTGTCAAAAACATTGGGTTTTTGTTCTGGGGGAATCATGTAAACATAGTTTATCTTAAGGAACATTTTATTAGAAACATTTTGAGAGATATTTGCACTCCGGCGGCTAGGGCTTTCGGTCATAACCCTTATTTAAACCCTTAACCCTATAAAATTGTTCACTCAAATTTTCAAAACATGTTTGGTCATATCTTGATTGAATATTGACCTACTGATGTAAGAATGGTATCAAATGAAAGCTAATGACTTATTCTTTTATATGTAGATATTTTATGCAAATTAGCTCACTTGCATAAGCATGCATATTAATGATTTGTCTAAAATTTTTTATTGTTTTGCAAGTTTTTTTATTTTAAATACGTACCAAAAGGTCCGATTGTTTCTTTCTCGTGAGTTTTCAACCATTTATTATCCATGATCACTCTTTTAACAACATCTAAGCCTTGTTTGAAATCTATTTCATGTTTTGTTTGGAAGTTACAGTGATTTTAAAGTGTGCAAACCATTATATTTCGTTCCTATAAATGTTATTTTCAATGTATGTATTTAGTTCCCATTTGATCTGTTTAATCTTTATTGTTTTAAGTGCAAATAAGTTGAATTGATTTCTTTTATTGTATTGGTGTTCTTGCTTATATCTAGTTTAGTTGACAGAATGTTATCCTTTGTAAAACTTCTACATGAATCCAAAATTGCCGCAAAACAGGACTTTAAACATAAACATTTTATCATATTTTTTATTATGCCATAGAATGATACAAAATGTGTCTAAACTGCGGGACTTTATTCTAATACACATATAAAATTAATCATTCCAATTATTTTTTTAATTGTTATGGCTGAAGAGAGATCCTGGAATGAAGACAAATTGCATACATATAGCAAAATAACATTGTTAAGCAATTATCAAGGCCTTATTTTTTGCCATTCACATGGTAAAAACAGCATGTTTTTTCTCCATCTGGAGAGCCCTTACCTTTCGTTTTCCTCATAGCCAAGTCAATTTGTTGGCCTTAAGGGTATTTGATATGTAGCTGACAGATCAGGGACACTGGTGTTCACATTTCTTTATGCTCTTATGAGGCATTTTCAATTCAGATAATTTAAGCTTGGGGTGCCATATGTAAAGCATATGTATCAGATGCATAAAATCAAGAGATGTATGTATGTTGCTAGAGTACAGATAATTACTGGTTGTGATCAAAAGATTATTACATTTATTACAATGCATTTATTTGTCTGTATCAGATCAGAACAGATGTGAACTGATCCATACTACTGACAGCCCATGCTGAATGTATATTCATATTCTTCCTAATCTACACATATTTCTTATATGTGCTTTCAGCATAGTACCATCTCACAATAAATTGAAAATAGTTCTCTTGCAATACACATACAATCTCTTTCAATATGGCATATGTTTTCCAGGATGGCATTAGATGGCCATAGATATCTTCAGTTCAATACTTTCCTGATATTAAATGCTACAACTATGCTACCAGGTTTAGATCAGCATGTGAAATCCCATATTAAGACACTTACTTATTGCTTATTGCACTGTTCTAGAGCAATTTGACCAAAAATGATTCACATCGCACTTGGTGGCAATCTTGGAATTACTCAAACTGTGGGAGTTGGACAAGTTTATCATGATGGAAACCGACATAGATCAATACTAGAACGTCTATTTAATGCAAAGAATCATCAACATTTATTGTACTAAACATAACAGGGTTACTATGTACATAACATAACAGGATTACTATATAACATAAAGCACTGTCAAATGGAATACATTTTATGGATTTTCCCAATAAATGTGTTTTTGTCCCAAACATTTAAGAATCAATAGTATTTATAAATATGTAAATGACCAAATCGACATGAAGTAATTGCAAATATACAAGCAATTCACTAGCTTTCATTTCATACCAGTTTGACATTTGTAGATCAATATTTAATCAAGATATGATAAAAAAAGTTTTGAAAATTTGAATTAACAATTTGATAGGGTTGAGGATTTAGATAAGGGGTTTGGCTAAAAGACCCAAATGCCACAGTGTGAACATTGCTTAAAGTGTTACTTATATAATGTTCTTTGAGATGAATCATGTTTGCATAATGCCCCTGAACAGAAATGCCTTGTTTCTGATAGTATTTAACACATTTTCGCTGAAAAATCACAATTTAAAGGAAAATCATTAATATATATATGGCAATGCAACTGAACTAATATGCATGACAATTAATAGCACATGGAAGAGCCAGCCATAAGCTTTCATTTGATACCATTCTGATATCAGTAGGTCAATACTTAATCAAGATATGACCAAAAACGTTTTTACAATTTGAATGAACAATTTGATGGGGTTAAGGGTTTAGATAAGGGTCACCGCCAAAAGCCCCCGTCGCCAGAGTGCAAACATTGCTCAAAATGTTTCTTATAAACTGTTCTTTAATTTAAACCATGTTTACAGGATTCCCCCTGAGAAGAAACACAATGTTTTTGAAAGTGTTTACCAAATATTCGCAAAAAAGGTCACAGTTTTAAGTAATGTAATTAATATTCATAAATATGCAAATGAGGTGATTTGCATAAAATTTAAACCACATTATTAAGCAAGTCATAAGCTTTCATTTGATACCATTCTAACATCTGTAGGTCAATATTCAATCAAGATATGACCAAAAACATTTTGAAATGAATGAACAATTTTATAGGGTTAAGGGTTTAGATAAGGGTTTTGGTCAAAAGCCCGAATAATCAAAGTGCAAACATCGCTCAAAATGTTTCTGATATAATTTTCTTGAAGATTAACTATGTTTACATAATTCCCCTGCACAAAAATGCTTTGTTCTGGAAAGTCTCTACCAAATTTTCGTCAAAAATCGCAATTTTAGGAAAAATTATTAATATTCATGAATATGCAAATGAGCTAATTTGCATAACATAACTGAAACTGACAGAGCAAGTCATAAGCTTTCATTTGATACCATTCTGACACTTGTGTGTAAATATTCAATCAAGATATGACCAAATTCATTTTCAAAATTTAAATGAACAATTTGGTAGGGTTAAGGGTTTGGATAAGGGTTACGGCGAAAAGCCCCAACCGC
Source organism: Fragum sueziense (assembly GCA_963680895.1). NCBI lineage: Eukaryota > Metazoa > Mollusca > Bivalvia > Cardiida > Cardiidae > Fragum > Fragum sueziense. The sequence continues at coordinate 47,942,899 of OY804592.1, forward strand.
CAGAGTGCAAACAAGGCTCAAAATGTTTCTTATAAAATATACTTTAAGATAAACCATGTTTACAAGATTCCATCTGGACAGAAACGCCTTGTTTTAGAAGTTATTTATCAAATTTTCGCCCAAAAATGCAAATTTTCAGGGAAATCATTAATATTCATGAATATGCAAATAAGCTATTTTGCATAAAATAACTCCAAATTGAAGAGCAAGTCATAAGCTTTCATTTGATACCATTTTGACATATGTAGATTAAAATTCAATCAAGATATGACCAAATAATTGTCTGAATATTTAAATGAAAAATTTAAAAGGGTTAAGGGTTTTAGATAAGGGTTACAGCCAAAAGCCCCAATGGCCAGAGTGCAAACAATGCTCATCTTGTAGCATTTGTTATAAGCTTTCAGAAAATCATACCCTTCAAAATTCCCTCTGGGGGGGGGAGCAGGGGTTATTGGTGGCTCAAGGTCTACAAGTGCTCGTTTGTAAAATCCAAATAGACTGGAACATTGTGCAACAAACAGCAACACCATACGTTTCAAGTACCACAGTAATGCTATTCATTAGCCAGTCTAATGCCTTGGTAGAATTCTACAATTACACACGATTCATCTAAATGATGGATCGAGGCATGCATCTTATTCGATGACATTGAATGTAATGTGATTTATACATATTTATATTAGAATCAACTGATACCTCATTTGTAATTGTTGATAACTAATGGACCGGTCTGATGTTGGCTGTTTTCCACATGTCATAGAGCAACAGTTTTGTTTATTGGGGTTTTACGCCGTTTTCAACTACTAAGGTCATATCGCGGCGGCTGGAGCACCTTACCATGGATTCCTGTCTTTTCTCATACCAGTACTACCACAACACCCTAACCGAGCCTCCAGCTGCTCCCCCACATACGTTCACGATATCAAACCATTGATGGGTGACATTTTGTCAGTAAAGGTATTTGTTGCGGCCGGGTATGGAACCCGGGACCTCTCGAATGAGAGGTAGATGTGCTATCAACTGAACCATGGCCGCGGCCACTCATAGAGCAACAGATTAGAGGGTGTAAAGCCATTCTAAATTTAGTTTTGCAAGTCCAAACCTCAAGTTGTGGGTACTTATTTGAATCGTCTCATCGAGACGATTCAAATGAGTACCCATAACTTAGGATTTAATGAACAATAAATGAAATATTGCATTTTGAAAAAAAAAAAAAAAAAAAAAAAAAAAAAAACAAGAGGGCCAAGAAGGCCCTGTATCGCTTCACTGGCTTTTAGACATTTAGACTACTAACTTCTTCAAGGAATACAATAGAGGTCTATTCAAAGAAGATTCATGCTACACCAGAATGAAATCCAATAAGTGATTAAGGAGCAGAAATGTTTTTAAAATTTTCTTAAAATTACACTGTTTCATATAGCAAAAAAAATCCTAGCCCACAACGGCCATGCTTTTCATCCGATCGTGAAGGAATTTGGAAGAGATTCATGCAAGGAAGATTCCTGTGAAGTTAGGTTGAAATTGGTCCTGTAGTTTTGGAGAAGAAGATTGTTTAACAATTTTTCGAAAATTCAACTTAATGAAATTTATTAAAATTTAAGTTCTTCACAGAAATTATTTTTAAGGAATTTAGAGGAGATATATGCAAAGCAAAGAAGATTCGTGTGAAGTTTGGTTAAAATTGGTTCAGTAGTTTTGGAAAAGAAGATTTTTCGAAAATTTAATTTAATTTAATTAATCAAAAGGGGGTGTCTCAAATCTGCCCACGCCTGAATTTTCTTTTAATTCTGCATGGTAATAAAGGACCATATACAAGCTATGAAAATGCATTTAGTTTCTTAGATAATCCAAACTGGATTCCAAAAAGCCACCTTGACTTATTCCCACTATGACATGAAACATGGCCCCTTTTTTATGTGTCGCAAAACTTTAGTTTTGTGTATTTTCAAGATCTGTCAATTGAATTTGATCCGAGACACATAAGGCATTACATTCATATCAGAAAAGGTATTTGAGGAAATTATTATGAATGTTTTTTATTGAATTAATCATGAAAAAATGCATATTTTTCAGCAAACTTTTGGAAAAGAGTAAAATTGAATTCCAAAGTTAAGTATGTTGGAGTCTTTGTCAAGATTCCATATCATCACAAAAACATGCTACATATTTCCTCTTACTTTGAGCCAAATTATATAGAAATCCAAAACCGGTAACAATGTCATATAATACATATTATTGATGAAGGTGATGTTTTGGTCCAAAACTTGTATTCAGTAAAAATTTGATTGTGCTCCTAAAAACATTTTTATATTCATTAAAATCAACTGTAGCATACAATACAAACCTACAGCAATATTCATGCCCAAAAAATTCATTAGAAAAAACATAGAATTAATATAAATATTACTTATATTTACAAAATTACATGTATGGAAGCCAAGATAGGCATACATATACACATTGCAAGTTTTCTTTACTATTTGGTCACATTGTCTATGTACCATTTTTAGTGAGACTATGACATGCAATAAATGTCAAGCCAAATGTTATGAAATTGAAAAGACGCTTAGAACCGGTACGGTAAAGCATCAAAAGGTGCCCTTCCGGGTAACCAATACATAACCAATTATTTTTGCTCTAAGCACCCCTAATGAACTAACATGATATGGAAGGCGCCCTATGATTCAGTAAAAGACTGTAACAGCATTATATCTTTTCAGTTACACATTTGAAAATGTGCTTGTTTATTTTAAAACATGGCCCTATTGGGATAAAACAGGGTGCAATTATTTTCTCAAATTATTTTTCTGACCATAGCTTAACCTGTATTGATACACAATTTATACACATTTCAATGATGCCATATGATTAACATGTTGTTTAGCCACCAATAGCCCTTAATAGTTACATGGGAGCTTGATTATCTGTTTCTTATGCATCACAACAATATTTTCACTTTTGCATGATTGTCAAATGCCATCAGAGAAATCTGTGCTTTTTCTTATTTGCTTTCTCGTGTTTCAAAAGATCTATAAATAACTCTTGCTGTTAGCTTTCGTGAATCACGGCTGACTTGAATAATTTAAAATGATTTTTATAGAAAATTTCCTCTCTTTTTTGTAAAGTAGGTACACCTGGGACAAGATCTAATGTGACCCTGGACAAAAATATTGAAACCAACTTTGAAGTCTACCCCTTAGCAAACTTACATACAAAATTTAAAACCTCATGGCTGTGTAAAACTTTAAAAAAGAGCTTATTTTTATTATATGAAATGTTTCCCCTTTTATGCTGCCACAGCAACAAAAGTTTATGACAAAAAGAAATTCTAATACACAGAGTTGTACTCCTTTAACCCAAGGATACTTTTTATCGAGTTTCAAAAAGATTTACATATTAGATTGGGAGAAAAAAGAATTTTTGAGAAAATGCCAACAGACAGACAGACACACGGACAGATGACGGGAAATAACCGAAAAATGCCTTGCATATTGATTTATCCTCAGGTAAACTAAAATAACCAAAACAGTAAACAAAACATTTGAAAAAATTCATTTTTAAAAAAATCTTAAATTTGTCCATTCTTGGAAATGTGCACTATTCAGGGGGAAATTCCAAAAGCAACATTTTACCGGTTTTATTTTTTCTCGATATTTCATGATAATCATCAGTGAATTTGTGCGCAACTTTTACATAATTTTCAAATCTTGACAAAAACTGGAACAAAGAAAATTTTTGAACATAATTTGCTTAAAATATTTAAAAACAACGAATTTTTGGGTTACCCCCTTACATCAGTTGATATAAAACAATTTTTTGTACATAATTATATATATTTTTTTCATACAGGATCACGGACTACTGGGCATTATTTTTAGAATAAATTACGCGATGAAACTAACAACCAGAACGCTTGCACACTGTTTTAATCAGGGTACCCTCTTTTTTCATGGTGAAAACTTAAAATTCCGAGAAAATTGTTTTCTGGAATGTGCGATTTGAAACATTTCATGAAAATGAACCGTTATGTAGTGTACTAACTTCACGCCAAATTTCATTAAATTCCGAGCGTGGGCAGACTCCCATGTTATTTTTCCTATTCGTGAGACACCCCCTTTAAGTTCTAAATAGAATTCATTTTTTAAGGAATTAAGAAGAGATTAATGAAAGGAACATTTCTGTAAAATTTGGTTTAAATTGATCCGGTAGTCTTGGAGAAGAAGATTTTTTAAAGATTTTTCGAAAATTTAAATCAATTAAATTAATTAAAATTCAAGTTCTGCGCGGATTTTATTCTTTTGAAGGAATTTGATAGAGATTCATGCAAGTAAGATTTCTGTGAAGTTTGGTTGAAATTGGTCCAGTAGTTTTGGAGAAGAAGAAATTTTAAAGATTTTTCGAAAATTTAATTCAATTAAATTAATTAAAATTCAAGTTCTGCATAGATTTTATTCTTTTGAAGGAATTTGGTAGAGATTCATGCAAGGATGATTCGTGTGAAGTTTGGTTGAAATTGGTCCAGTAGTTTTGGAGAAGAAGAATTTTTAAAGATTTTTCGAAAATTTAAATCAATTAAATTAATTAAAATTCAAGTTCTGCGCGGATTTTATTTTTTTGGAGGAATTTGGTAGAGATTCATGCAAGGAAGATTTCTGTGAAGTTTGGTTGAAATTGGTCCGGTAGTTTTGTAGAAGAAGAATTTTCAAAGATTTTTCGAAAATTTAATTCAATTAAATTAATTAAAATTGGTCCAGTAGTTTTGGAGAAGAAGATGTTTAAAGAAAAAGTTTACGCACGGACGGACGGACGGACGCACGGACAGACGGACGGACGACGGACACAGGGCCATGACATAAGCCCCGCTGGCCTTCGGCCAGTGGAGCTAAAAATAATCACCCCTCTTATCTGATTACACTTTAACTTGTGGTGAACTCGGCCAAAGCGAGGGACGTTTTTTTCCCGAACAATGTATTCCGTCGGTGTTGTTATAAAATCTCGTAACTACGGCTTCGATAAAGCCGTAGTTACGAGATTTTACAACAACACCGACGGTTTGTGAATACATAACGGCAAACCCGGTCTATTTTTAGAACAAATCCATTGTCATTAGAAAAAATCTCTAAAATATCTATACCTTGTTGTAGAGAAAAACGTCCCTCGCTTTGGCCGAGTTCGCCACCAGTGACTTTGTCATATTAAAAAAGTTACCTGTACGTCTTCGAAGTTTGTGAAGAGTGACCCCTGTGACGGCATGGCGGAGGATCTTTTGTGTTCAGCAGATGCCGCATACTCTCCTCCACTGAAACAAAGAGAGAAAAGGATAAATCATTGGAAAATAGATCTAGGAAGAAATTGGGAACCGAAAAGGTTTACGTAATCATTAGAATACATCTCTGCTTTTCAACAAAAACTTCGTAACTGCCGCTTAAAACAAGCTGCAGATACGAGTTAGTTTACTGTTGCTATTTTTTTCGAAATGCGGCGACATACCAATATCTACATGTACCGATAGAGGCCACTAAAGTCTATTCTTAACATCTATCTGATTTGGGCATTCTGGACCAACTTCTTTCAAGATGTCAGCGCCCTTAATCAATTGGATCACCAAGAACAAATCTTTCGAATCATATCTTGGAGGCATCTCGTAGAACTACTTTCAGACTATGAATAGAATAGAATAGAACAAAAATTCTAAACGTTCGTCTGTGACTAATGTCAACAATGACACGACAATGATACTGAAATACATTGTTTTGCAGTTCCAGTGTCCTCTCTTTTTAGAATGATTACAACCTGCAAGTCCCGCAAGTTGCCATGGTTGTGCATTTGGTTGACCTCGAAAACTACTTTATGAAGCGTAGCTACTTCCGGCTAAGAAATCCATTTTTTTTAAGATTTCTTCATACACACACATCCGAGTCGATGATTCGATCTTTGGTCGACATTATCCGAGGATATCCGAACGAGCCCTTAATATGCATACACGTGGTACATACTTTCACGCAGCACAATTGCTTCACACGCTAGCATCAAGTAAAGCCTCTCTTGCAACCGGTCGTACGTGCTCCCGCGTGCGGTCTGCGTCTAAAACGTACGTTTAGTCGTGCGATGCACGTACGTGCAACGTACGATTTTGGTGGACGCAACCACGACGCAGACTGCACGCAGCAATGAATTGACCCGACAATTCTTTGCAACGACCATTCTGCGTCTTTTAGAACGCCAGGAGCACGCAAGACAGAAGTACGGAGCACGTACGACAGGCGTGCGTGTGACGCAGAGAACGATAAACTGAAATTCCAGAAAATTCACAAAGAATGCGTACTTTTCTCGAAAGAGATTCATACTTTTGACTTGCTTTGAATTTACATATTTCGAGGTGCTCTTTCAACCCATCGTGCGTCTTTATAAATCGTGCGATTTTGCAAAGTTTTAAAACGTACGATTTAAAAAGACGCACGACGGGCTGTAAGAGAGGCTTAAGATAAATAATCTAATTTGAATTATTTCTTTTAATCGATGAAATTAAGACGAAAAGTAAACTTTAGTTGGTAGTAAATGTAGTTTATATCGCAATTTTGTGCTTGCTACTTTTTTGCGACAGCATTTCAGAGTTATGCGCACTGCGTAGTGATTAAGCCAAACTAGGATAAAGTGATGCGTCAAATTAATGAGTCCGAAAATGAAAAATGTTAGACTGGAAAAAAATAGCCTGACGGCTAGGAAATAGGCGACATACAAGACAATGTGCACATGTTCAATTTGCTATTGAACTTATCTTTGATACAATAGAATATTTCTGGAAATACGCACGTTTTTTTTTTTCAGTTCGGTTTCATGATGTTTTTATGGTCTTTTGATTCGATGCGAAAACACAAACTTTAATTTGGGTATGGTTTAAGAGCACTTGGACTGGTTTTCTAAGCCGCAAATGAAAATAGATGACAAAGCGATATCAAGCTAAATGTCAGTTCAATTTTGAATGTTTCATTTCTCAAGAAAATTGATTGCATGATAGTTAGGAGGAAATGTTTGAGAAAAAACAATTGAACATCCATCATTATTTGTTTTTGTTTCTTTACAGGGCATTTCGCATTCAGATTCCGACCAATTCCATATTATCAATTTTGTTCTTTTAATAAGAGGGTTTGCTTCTGACAAAGAAAGAACATCCAATCAGTATTTTGTCCTTTTGTCTCAATCTCAACATTTACACGTCTTTTCCCTGGTACTACCAGTACTAGTTTGTGGCTGTGAATGCCTTTCACACAAGATGAGCTTGCAATAGTTCGAAGTAAATCACGCTGTCATTGAGGAAATGTAGCATATATTTGTCCATCGACATGCTGACCGTGGTTTTCCCAAATCGGTGTGTAAATATTTGTATATTCTTCCAGACAACTCGATTTCGTAGTAACTACTGGACAACTTTGATCATTCTGCTAAACAGAAATGTGGATATCTAATTGTGATAGCATTTCGTCGATTGTATTGTGTTGTCCTCTCGCCATCTTCGTGACAAGTAACCGGTATGGTGTAAAACACAATGATTAATAGTTCTGAAGATTCTAACAAGATTCTACTTGCTTGTCTCACTATTCAGCATTAAAAGGTCTATGAAGGTAGTGGTGTTGTAGAAAATATTGTAATAATGAACACGTCGTATTTGAACAAGTCTAGAAAGATTGGTTGCCAGGAACAAATAAGCGGCACCGCCCCGTAGGTACTCTCTTACGAACAGAGCGTATTCTCCCTACATTCCATTTCGATAGAATACTCTCTGTTCTCGCGGGGTCGTTTCACGTCTAATCTCGGGGCCTTGGCGGGACTTCGGTATCCAATCGTCGCCAATATACTCATAAACAATCGAAATTTCTGATACAAGAAATGATTGGCTAACGCTTCAAATTACCAGCTTCCGCCAAAAATAGAAGCGACGTAATGTATACGTAATCAAACCAGATCAAACTGAAAGATTTTGATTCTATAATTCAAATGTTACCGGCTTCAGCCAAAAATAGAAGCGACGTAATGTATACGTAATGATCATGCAAGATAAAACTGAATGATTTTGATTCGATAATTCAAATGGTGTGCTATAATTAGATTATGACGACCAAATAGGCTGTTGGCGTACCGAAAACTGCAGAGGTCATATTTGATGGTTTAATCAATAGAGCTCGGCATGGAGAGTACCCCGTAGGAAGCATTTCAGTTTGGGTGGGCTTAAGTCCCAGTGTCTGAATAGGGGGGTGGGGGTTTGGGGAGGGGACTAAATTGGATTTCCCCCAAATGTTGACTGTAAAATAAGGAAACTTCGGCATTTTTTGGCCAACATTGGGGCTAAGCCCCCCTAGCCCCCCTGTTCCTACGGATCTGTTGAAAGCGATATTTAACACGATATAATCGAACAAAATGGAAATGCAATGAATACAAAGGTGGTAGCTCTTTCAGAATCGTTTATAAAACGATGACTTATGTTTGGAGATAGAACGATATACTATAATAAATGGAAGACAAATCGACAAGATAGCACACTCTTAATGAGTTTAGGATTGTTAGTCAGAAGCCTCTTTTAACGATATGATCTGTATGTTGGAACCATCAATCATTGAAATAGTGGTTATGTAGAGGAACAAACGAAATAGTTTGTTTTCTTTCTTGTTAACAGAAATAGCCCAACTATAAAACGTTACACTGTTGGCAATCATTCATACAATTAAGTACACATAGCTCAAGGTTTTGTGAACAATATCTGATATGATTATAGAAGTTGTAAACCTACGTCGCTTCGGATATCTATGGCCCAAACAAAAGCCTCGATAAAGGAAATGTCTAGACTATGATGAGACAAAATTGATAACAAAAATCTTTCTACAAGAAGGACAAGCAATGGACTTCTTAATCGTAAATCTATCATCAATAGCCTAGTATTTTTATGAAAATAGATATGACAATAAAATTCTTCGCTCTGGAGTCCGTATAAGAGAACGCCTTGGAAAATATTTGGATAGAAAACAAAACACGCTTGAAATAAACAGTTCGGTCGTTTTCTTTTACCGTTTTCATTAAAACTTTTTAGTGGTTTAAATATGCAAGTTTTCCTGTCATCCACGCATTCAAATTAGACCAAACCTAAATAATTATCCATGTCTGTGAAATGGTGTATAAGCAATAAGATATGGTTGAATAGCATGCCCTTTCTGCACTTACTAGTAACAGACATAATGAAATCGAAGCCTTGTATACGAGCAATCAATCGTTTATTGTGTTTTTATGAAAACTTTAGCTCGCAGGATTGATGCCTAGTGATTAAAAGTAAATTATTATTCCCCTCAGTCTATAGTTACTTAACAAGTGCATTAAAGCAATGTTATGTCATTGTATTGAACTTAAACATAATTATTATCAGATCTAGTATATAGAATTGTAAATTAGAAGATGTGTCTCGAATGATTTTGAGCATAGAGAGACATATCAATTATCAGTTTCTTTATCGAGACTCAGTAACAAAGGGAATTAGAAAGTACATGTATGTATGTATATGCTCGTTTTGGTCCAACTTGAGGAAGATTTCATACACCACGGTTTAAATGCTGTAAGCAAGCTGTTTTAACATCAGAAAACTTCTTTTAAATTTGATTTTGCTATCTCATAACATGAAATAGATTTAGCATATAAGTGATACTAGAACACAACTAGTGCAATCTGAACTAATAGTAACAATGTCTGTCATAATAACGTATCAAGACCTAATGTTAATATCAACTACATTGCACGTATATTTCAGCTGTCATGTTTCACTGTATCTTATAATCTTATAAGTCCTTTTAAGCGTCATGTTAATGAATTATCTAGTTTCCTGCAAAGTGTGTTATCCAGTGTCTTTGTTATGTTATCAACACCTTGCTTCATTACATTGTTATCAATGTATGTATTCAGTTGCTATGGGAATAGTCATACATTATAACAAACCTTTATTAATTCTTTAAAAAGTCGGATTTTTTTCATAGAGTCCATCATTCTAATTGTTTTTTTTTTTTCTCTCTCTTGGAAGGAAGCATAAGCTTGAACAAGACAAATTGTATACAATCTCTTTTCGTGTAACTCTTGGGTACCCTTACAACGAATCTATGCTACATTATCACATCCTGTTCATTAATCTGAAAACATCTTATTTTCATGAATATGATCTTTTGTTATTTGAGACCTTTTATAGAAGAAATTACTTAACCAATTACCACACAGTGACTCTTTTTGACTCCCCACAAGGTAATGACTTTGTAAAACATTGTGGGAAATGAAGAAATTGCTTGTGACAAGCAATTTCTTCATTTCCCACAACATTGTCTACACTTAAAGACCAAATAATGCAGAAATTCATTCAGTTTTAATTGTCTTCTGCAACATCTTTCAATTTGGAGGAGTCTAAACTTTTGCCGTTTGGTAATGGGTTAATGTAACTAATACCATTACAGAAAGTGTGAAGACGCATCTTTGTACATTGTAAATGTCTGCAGACTATAAACAAGTCTCTACAATTTATTTCGCGTGTTTTATTACGCACTTTGATTGACAGGGGTAGACGAGAAAATTGAACAGCCGAAACTAGGATAGAATTTCATTCAATTTCACGCATTTTCTGCTTGCATGCGTAGATGATTCTTTAGAAAATAAAGTCTGAGAGGCTAACTTAAGAGGTTAGAGATAAAATCCTAGACGTGATATTGGAATCGACAGTAGATATACCAACGCCGTCGGTTGACAAAACAAACACCTTTCCAATGACACTACATGTTTTCTAACACTCATTTGCGAATAATATAGTATATGCAGTACTGTTGGCTTGCAAGCTTGAACCAGGAATTACTTGCCTCGCTTCGAAAAAGGTTTTGTTGTCTGACTGAATAACTTTTCTGAACCCTTTCTTCAGATACCTCGATATCATTATCTATATTTGCATTCTTGACAGAAGTCTGGTAATACAACTTTTTTCTCTCCAAATAGCCAAAGAGCTCATGTTATTTAACCCTTTCACAAACAACAAAATTTTGGGTCACCCAATTTGAAAGCTGCTGCTGATAACAAAAGAATTGTTATTAAATATATAAAGATAGAATTTGTGTATAATACATTACAGAAAATATTGAGACGGAAGAAGAATCTGCTGGTAATCAACAGTGTCTTCTTTTGTCTCAATGTTTTCTCAAGCCAATTCTATTAGTGACGTCAAACGCAGGTCTTGTTTGGGAAAGGGTTAAAGTATTTAAGCTGAGATTTTGAAAAAAAATGTAAATTTTAAGAGCACTTTAGAACAATGTCGACCTGGGGCCTGTTTCATCAAAACATTTGAGGTATCCAACCCCTCAAAACCACCGAAGAGCCGGAGGTGAAATTTGAAAAGTGCAAATAATTCCTAAACTGTGTAACATTTCCATTCCAAATACAAACATAAGCATTTTGTACGGTTTAGAATTTTGAATTAATGCATACTTACGGAAATATTTGACAAAAATGTTAAAAACTACCTCCCTTGCATATGAATATAGAGTAAAATAATATTTGTAAATTATTTTCTTCTTGAAGCAAAATCTTGAAATCCGTCATGGTAAATCATCTTATGTAAAGCATATTTACAAGTTTGTGTAATTTCATGCATTTCGTATGGCTAGAAAGTGGTGATCTTTTCAGGGTCTGTAAACCTTAATACGTATTTTTGACTTACCAATGTCTTACAAATCGCTTATAACAACACTCGCATAACCAAAGTCTCGATAGATTGGCGATACGGGTTTCTTGCCCCAAATTTGTCGTAAGACACAGGTAAGTCAAAAATACGTCTTAAATATTTTGATGAAACTGGCCCCCGGTTCTTAATACAGCTTGGTCGGTATCTATGCTGTACTGGGACAATTGTCATGCATGTAACAAAGACATAAAATCAGACTTCGTGTATGAGCAAGCTGGTCTGTTTATGTTTGTCTGAAATGCAAAAGAGGGCCTTTCCTATTGGCTATTTCAAATTTCTTGTCATACGCTCATCATGAGCAGCTACAGATAAGAAAATGGTGGCTTTTCAAAATGCAATATTTCATTTCATCCTATGTTTTGGGGTACTCATTGGAATCGTCTCATCGAGACGATTCGAATGAGTACCCATAAAATAGGATTTGGATTCAAAATAATAAATAGAATAATACCACCCCTTTTATATGTTTTTGTGCGTTCATGCATACAAATAGATATAATAATAAATGGGGAAACTGGCGTTCTTAATGTTGGGTTGGAGTAGATGTAAACGAAGTTCAAAATAATATTATACTGAATCGCAAATAACAAAAAACAACAACGCATTTTTGCAAAGGTCAACTATCTCGAAACTTGGCATAAATAATCGTTAATTGTTCATTAATTGGCATTACTTTAAGTTGTACTATACGGATGAAAAAAACATGGATCCATGCTGAGCATGGAATGTTACGCAATAACAACGTCTATACAACATTGGTCTGTTTTACATGTATTACAATGTCATGTCGTTTGTGTGGGGGGGGGGGGTCAAACCATCGTAAATACTGCTTGAAAAGCTGGAGTTACGGTGTTTTGATCTCCCACTGACGAAGAGCTTGGATAATTCTGTAAAAGGGACCAACAGTCAGGTCAAGAAGCAAATTGTTCTCTAATAACTTAATTAGTCTTAGAAACTCATCAGAGCAGCATGGACCTTATTCGGAATTCACTTTGGTACATTCAGGTCTGGATTCAAGGTGAAGTCATAAAAATTGAGAGGACATTTATTAGCAAATCCCCATTCTCAGTTATTTCAGCGTCTTTTTGAATGCAAAATTTACAGCCAAAAATCTCCAATTTTATGAAAATAATCGCCATATGTATCAATAACTGAAGTAATCAATAGGTAAAATATGAACATATCGCTTAAATTTGGCTAATGGTGTTTTGCAGTGTAGACATATACAGTGTTTTTTTTTCTTTGGTAATGCCTTATTTGTATTAGAAATGAATGGAAGGCGAATATATTTCATCCATAAATCAAATGAACGTCTCAGAGGTTCAATGAAGACCTGTCATCAATTTTTGCAGTACAAATGTGCAATTCCTTTGCATTCAGATTTTTGTCTGGAAGTAGCGTGGGGTTTATTTATTTACGTTAATGGAATTGCTAAATCTGCTAACTCGAAACTATGGGTTGAAATATATAAAATATAACAGCAAATCTTTTCCAAACCATGGTTTAATACCAAGAAGGTGTGTTTGTGAAACATCAATGACACCCAGTTTCGACTGAAATGCCCCTCTAACGATACATTTACAAAAATCAAAACCATGATGTTAAGCATTGACAGGAGAACCGAAAAAAGTCTGAGGCTTACTACTGGTCCGGTCAAGAAGTAAGAAACAAGTAGGAAATTGACCATAACATTTAATGCCAAGAAATGCTATGTTATGGGTTCAAACAACAAATCCAGTAATTTTTACCAGTTTGACAACCACATCCTCCAACATGTAGAAGATAATCCTTACCTAGGCGTAACCTTCACAGACAATTTAACTTTTGGAAACCACATATCGAAATCACCTCCAAAGCTAGTTAACTCCACTCTTGGATTCCTGAAACGAAACCTCAAGCACTGTCCAACTTCATGTAGAAAATTAGCATACATATCGCTCGTTAGATCAACCCTCGAATACAGCTCTATTGTTTGGGACCAATTTCTCTGAAAAGACATTGACAAACTTGAACAAGTCCAACGAAAAGCCTCTTGCTTCATTTCCGGAAACTACAGATCAAGAAAAAAAGGATGTGTCACCAACATACTCAAACTACTCCAACTACCCCACTACAGGAAAGAAGTAACACGCTAAGTTAACATTCTTCTATAAGGTGACTGAGGGGCATGTGCCAGCTATGTCTCCAGAAACCTATCTGACTCCAATCCGTGGAAAACGACAAATTTAAGACTTAAAAAACTTGATAATTTTGTGTCCACCAATTTAGTGAGGAACCAAGCGATAAACCACTTTAAGTGCTACAGAACCATAAACTACAGATCTGAGCAATTCAAGCAATCATTCTTTCCAAAAACTATTGTGGATTGGAACAATTTAGATAGTGACAAAACGACCATACAAAAGTGTTACTAGACATTTGTAACTCATCTCTCTCGCTGCATGTATACCGAAAGGCCATGCAGTGAACACATCCAGATCCAGATCCGGCATAATATATTGACAGAAGCATTACGTTAAGTGAAATATGAAAGCCCTTTCACATAGAGCTCGAAAGTAATTGTCTACCGTGCGGTCATTTTTATCATGTACAATCAATTTGCGATTATCAAATACGGGATGCAAAAGACCTATAACTCGTCAATCCTGCAGACAGGTTTATCGTGACCTGTTCCAGTAAAGAAATTCAATTTTGTCGCCAAACCCATTTTATATTCAAACTTGTGATATCATCATTTTTTATACATTTCATATAAATTTAAGGTTGTATCGTTGCTTTTCATTTGATGAAACATCGTAATGTCAACAACAAGCTGTAGTCAAGAGGTTTTTTTTTAGAAAAATTGGACGATACCTCATAACAGAACCAATATATCTTGAACATATCAGGGGTGAGAGAAAGGACAGCATGTAAGTTCGATATCTATACAAACATGACAAGTAAGGCTGCGTGTTTTGAGAAATGTAAGAACGAACGTACTAATGTATATAAAATTGTTGGACGGAAATATATTTCCGCGATAAATATGGTTGTGATTACTTGATAGATCGGTTGACCTTATTGTTTCGCTGCTTTCAAACAAAAACCTCGTAACTGCATTTCAAAACAAACTGCATTTACTAGGTTTTTATTGGAAAGCGACGGTACGTACAGTGAAATAGAGCCTTTTCTGTAAATGTGGTGTCCTGAATAGAACCGTGTCTTAGACAATAGATCTCTTACATTCATTTGTTTCCGAAAACTGAGATTCAAACCTAGCAAAGGGTGGGTTGCGATGAAGCCTTAAAAATGGATTTTTTTCATTCTGTGGATTGATTTGGTTACATATTATCTTTAATTTGTATGTGTAAAAAGCCTGATGATGAGTTATTTACTAAGATAAAGTGGATAAAGTGGATGAGAGAAATTATATCCACAGAATATGAAGAAAATATTTTTAGCCACCCATCCGTTCCAGTATTTACATTTGACACTTGACTTTCATACTGTACTTGTTTTTATGACGAATCAAAATGTCCTAATATCTGTTCAAAATAGATGGATGACTTAATAGTATATAGAATATAAAATGCAGACATGTTGACCAAAGCCACCATTAAACAAACTGCTACAAAAAAAGAGCCGGTGTCCGCGTATCACTACAGCTTAGCATATGTTTTATTCAAATGTTGCATCTATTTATATTTCAAAAACGAAAAACTTTCTACTCTCTTTAGAATTACAATTATTGTAAAAGCGTGTGCATTACGTAGTTCATTTATATGCATTCGGGCCAGTTTGATTCCAACTCGTGTGAGTTCTATAACATGGTCGCTTTTCTTAAAAAAATCTCGTATCTACAGCCTGTTTTAATCTGTAGATACAATATTATTAAAGAAAAACAGATATAAAAAAAATCAACTGGTATTTACAAGCACAGCATGAACCTTGGGTATCGAATATATCTTTAAAAGAACCGCAGGCTCAATTGCGCGCGGTAATTACTCATTTATTGCCTATTAATTTCTAATTGATTGAACAGACTGCCAACAAAAAATCCGAGCAATGCGATCAAGTAATATTATATAAGATACATGGATTTTCTTTTATAAATTAACATAATTATAAGAAAATTGTTGGTGAATTAAAAGAGAAGAAATTCGGATAAGTTTAGATGATCCCATATATCAGGACATTTCAATCTAAAGAATCAAAAAGTTGCTTAAGACTTCTGCAATGTATAATTCGCACAAGGGAATGAACTCGTTTCATGAGTGTTTTGTCTCTGTGTCCATTTGTCCTCTTAATATCACTGTTATAGTGGATTGAGTTTGAAAGTCCTTGCAGGAACGAAATTGCAATCTTACAAGAAAAGAAACACTTTACGAAACAGACCATTGGTTTGACGTGGCCAGTGAAGAATCCATACGAAAACAATAAAGGAGAAATATTATGCTTATCATCAGCTTTCCATCTCTCCCTCTATGCGTTTTACTTTACAATCATTAAGGAGATATCGCATAAACATTTTCTAACAAAGGAGGGGTTTCCATAAGACCATTTTCCTGGGACCTAAATTTTCCAATGATATTTTTAGGACAAATAGATACATAAAGGGGACGTGTTAAGCCGAAAAGTCTGAATCGAACGGACCTTTGGTTTGGTGTATATTGTATATTGAAAGTGGCCCAGTGGGTGGGGTAATTTTTTTCAGGCGCTACCCAAGGTTCTTATTAATCAATTATCTATCTAAATGTAAATAATTGGCGAATTTTTTTTTAAACATTATGTTTTGTATATGAGCCCATGTTAAGATGACAGTAAATTCATTGGCTTGCTTATTATTAATATTAAAATATTTGGAATTTTATGTAATTTTTCATTTTTTTGTATATTTTCATCTCCCAACTTTGGGGAAAACATCAACACGTTTTTATAAAGTGGCATAATGTAATAATATTTTAGGTGAGAACTTGTTAATAAATGGGCATTGCAAAATTATGAGGGATTTTTGATAGCTAGTCGGATAAATGAGTTACGGGCCATTGAATGCACGAAAACCCATGACAAATTATGGAATAAATAACAAAATACATTTTTTCTGACTTTCTTTCGTACAGAAAGGCAGAAATGTTTAATTAGCTTAAATTATAGCTGGCCTCAGCAAATAGTAATACAAATAAGCTATTACGGCCAGTTTAGTCTGTTGTCCGTCCGTCTGTCTGTCTGCCCGTCCATAATATCAGGTTAACACTCTAGAATCCACAAATATCATCCGATCTTCACCAAACTTTGTCAAAATGTGTATGGTCATAAGCCCTTGTGTTAGATAAATTTTGGACGGAATTGCTGCAGAAAGTGCTGAGTTATGTGCCCTTGAATGTCAAAAAAATGCTATTTTTGACAATTTTTGCGATCATTTTTAAATATTACCCAATCAAATGCAAAGCCAAATGAAAATGTTTGCATTTATAATATCTTGGGTGAGTGTGATTTTCATCCAGATCGAAATCGCAAATTTTGAGTTATCTGCCCTTGAATTTGCCAAAATTGCTATTTTAGACTTCATTTTCTCTTTAGCATCCACCAATATTTAAGAAATGCAAGCAAAATTTGGACAAATTGTTGATGTCCAATAGATCTTTTATAGGATAAAGTTTTGGCATCATTTGAAATGCTTTTCCCAAATTATCTGCCCTTGAATTAGACAAATTTGTGGGTTTATGTGCAAATCTAGGGCTTATACTGCAATTTTGTTAAATTCAAGGGCGGATTACTCAAGATAAACATTTTCAATCTGGCTGAAATTCTTACACGTCTGGTGTATTATAGACAGAAATAATTTGTCCTCTATCGGTTTTAATTGCTCCATGTTTGTGGATGCTAAAGGGAAAATAAAGCCGAAAAATGCATTTTTGCCAAATTCAAGGGCGGATAACTCAAAATTTACGTTTTCAATCTGAATGTTAATCACACTCACCCAAGATATTATAAATGCAAACATTTGCACTTGGTTTTGCATTTGATTGGGTAATATTTGAAAATTTTTGATTGCAAAAATTGTCAAAAATAGCATTTTTTGACATTCAAGGGCACATAACTCAGCACTTTCTGCAGCAATTCCGTCTAAAATTTATCTAACACAAGGGCTTATGACCATACACATTTTGACAAAGTTTGGTTAAGATCGGATGATATTTGTGGATTCTAGAGTGTTAACCTGATATTATGGACGCACGGACAGACAGACGGACGGACAACAGACGAAACTGGCCGTAATAGCTTATTTGTATTACTATTTGCTGAGGCCAGCTATAATTAAAGCTAATTAAACATTTCTGCCTTTCTGTACGAAAGAAAGTCAGAAAAAATGTATTTTGTTATTTATTCCATAATTTGTCATGGGTTTTCGTGCATTCAAGGGCCCGTAACTCATTTACCCGACTAGCTATCAAAAATCCCTTAAAATTTTGCAATGCCCATTTATTAACAAGTTCTCACCTAAAATATTATTACATTATGCCACTTTATAAAAACGTGTTGATGTTTTCCCCAAAGTTGGGAGATGAAAATATACAAAAAAATGAAAAATTACATAAAATTCCAAATATTTTAATATTTATAATAAGCAAGCCAATAAATTTAATGTCATCTTAACATGGGCCCATATACAAAACATAATGTTTTAAAATATTTCGCCAATTATTTACATTTAGATAGATAATTGATTAATAAGAACCTTGGGTAGCGCCTGAAAAAAATTACCCCACCCACTTTCAATATACAATATACACCAAACCAAAGGTCCGCTCGATTCAGACTTTTCGGTAAAACACGTCCCCTTTATGTATCTATTTGTACTAAAAATATCATTGGAAAATTTAGGTCCCAGGAAAATGGCCTTATGGAAACCCCTTCTTTTACTTTTATTTTTATCTGAAAGAGCATATTATTTTTTGAAAATTCTGAAAATTTCAAGTAAATTAAACCTTCTGTAGTAGTTTCACATTGGAGCAGTCTGATAGTTTGTCATTCGGGGATGTTTTAATGAAGGTTTAATGAGATTATGAGAGTTTTACAATGTTTACTTTTGCTCTCGTATTTTAATATAAAACTAATCTTCAAAGGGAAAGGATTGGACCATAAATATAGTGTTTGCAAAAATAACTTCCTAGAAATCTGTCATTCTAATAATTATGCAGTTGCAGGGCACGACAATATACCTTATCAATCTACGTATTCTACCGTACCATTTTCTACACCGGAGCCTTTATGCGCATGCGCGAGTTTAGACTAGTTGTCAATTATGAAACTAGTTCGTGTGATAGAAAACACAAAGTAGTTCCAGGGTTGATAATCAGTCCTGCAGACGGTGACTTATAGTTCACATTTGTTATTATTACTTCAATTTTTTTAAGCAATCTTTCTCGAGTTATCATACCATTTTTCAAACGTAGAATTCTGGATCTAATATTTATACATTCAATGGTTTGTAGAAAAGGTCTAGAGGGATAAGTGCATTTCGCCTTTTTACTTAATGTTTCCCAAAGCGTTTCAAATTAGGGACGTCAACGCCATGAATAATAAGCAGAAACCACCCCCATCGACATCTCTATTTCTCTCAGTCACTCATTGAGTAGATTATCGGTTTCTTGGCGTATGGCAATCTAATGATTTTTATCAGTGTTATTAACAATGCAAATATTTGCGCATCAGTCAAAAAGTGTCAATATATTCGGATAGCTCTATAACTTCGTAACTACAGCTTTCGAAGCTGTAGTTGCGAAGTTTTAGCAGCTATCCGATCATATATTACTTCCTTGATAGTAAAGGATTGATTTTCTGAGAAGCCAGCTTGTCATCAAAACTTGATAATGCTGCATTGCTTAAGTCTTTGATAAACTAGCGTTATGCTATGCACTGACATAATCATTCATCATCCGGTGTATAATAATGTCACAGATTTGTATTCAGATCGATTCAGATTTTGCTCCCGACGTAATACACAAACATTCATTTATTTACTGATGTGTCTTAGATGTATACTAGAACAAAAAAGATACGCAACCCCAATTTTTCATAATATTTTCGTCGAAATATGTTTATAATGGCTATTGAGAACATTTTTAATATACCTGCATCCATACGCATAAATATAGTGTCATTTTCTTCAGATGTCGTTAATTCATCACGTGATACGTAGTAATTTTTTAAAAATGAAATTTTCCACTGCTGTGTTTTCTAAATGACTAATATCGAAACAAATTTTCTTCAAA
Source organism: Fragum sueziense (assembly GCA_963680895.1). Classification (NCBI taxonomy): domain Eukaryota; kingdom Metazoa; phylum Mollusca; class Bivalvia; order Cardiida; family Cardiidae; genus Fragum; species Fragum sueziense. The sequence continues at coordinate 47,962,903 of OY804592.1, forward strand.
CACAGGCTTAAACATAGACAAAGAAGATGCCAAAACGTTCATACACTTCTCATTACCCTACGCATAGCACGGCTACGCCAAAACCAGCGCTAAGCTGCAGTACGGATGGTGTTAGATGGAAAAAGTCAATATGTTGTCGCAAGACATGGTGGGGCAACAAGTCGGCACATTTTCGACTGTATGCGCTGTTGGCTGTAAATGGGATCACAATCGATCGAGCACGGATCGGACGTGCAGAGATATGACGTCAAGGCAGGACCGTATCACTAGGTTAACACCACCTACAGGATAGGTTTAAGACAGCAACGAAGATCGCTAAAAATCGCATGGACTTCACAACATTCGAATATTGGACCATACTGAACAAAACAGATTGTATTTTTCGACCTACATACAATTTTTTGTCAAATTGTGTTGACGCCCGGTGTAAACTTGGTGCTTTCTTATCAATGGAATTTGCTACAAACAAGATTTTGTAAACTTTACAAGGTGAAATGTTATTGCTTTAAATGTATAACATTGTGTTTTAATCTGATTTAATGTCTTTGCTCTGATTTAATGTCTTTTTTAAAGTTGCGTTTTTTCTTTTGTCTAGTATATATTGTTTCTATTTCCAATCTATTCGAGCAATATTAAAGCATCGTTTATTCGTAGTCCACAGGAGGTTTTTTACCCTTCTTATTTTTTTTGTAAAAAAATATAATAATTAGTTACAATGATCGATAGTACTGAACTAAACTAAGAATCATTTTTCTTTATTATTACTATTTTGTCATACGTCGATGAAAGCTTTAGCCAACTCTAATCAAATTACGGTATTGAATTGCATTTCTTGAATATCTGTAGGCTACATATATCAAAATGTTCAAAACGACGCATTTGTGTAATGCACTACCAAAATCTAAAAACAGCCATAAAAGATCTTTGCATGTCGTTTGTATGCATTATGATGTTACGACAAAGAGATTGTAACTCTTATCACTACAATATCGTTCAACCAAAGACTATTTTGATACTTTAAACATAGGATGTTAAATGACCTCTAAGAATTGTCAAAGTAAGGCAAAGATTAGACTACACTTGTGTAAAGTGTAAAATCAATATCATTTTTTAATAGTTCGGTGGCCTATTTACACCCGCAAATATTCCAACTAATTGTAAACAAAATGTATTAACTTTCAATGCATATCGCATCTTTTCTGCGAAAACCACGTATCTGCAGCTTAAAACAAGCTGCAGATACGAGGTTTTCGTAGAAAAGCAACGATATGTACAAGCATAACTTAGATATGTCGAATGCCGAAGTGAAACTATCTATCTCGAATTTTTCAATCCGGAAGAAGCGGAGGGGGCATTAAATGTTATCATCGTATAAATAATCAATAGTTTGCTACAGAGATCATTTCCAGACATTTACACGTATTGATTACGTCAGAGCGACCCCCATTACAGCGAAGAATCCGCGTGCCACATGCATCATGATAAAGGTGGCTTTAAATGATTCTTAATTAGCAATTAATCGCAGTGAGCGAAAACAGTAACTCTCCTATCATGATAGTCTATCTAACACGCTATGCCAAGAATGTTAGGCTTCTGAAGCAAAACGAGGTTTTCAAATTGTATTGCGCCACTGGAAAATGGCGCTTGTTTAAATTCTGCAAATGATAAAAAAATGAATAACACAGGTGGATCCAGGATTTCTGTTAGGGGGTTCGTTTTTACAAAAAGAGGGTGTTCGTTTTACAAGTATTGCACATTTTTGACTGAATTTCTGCATGAAAATTAAATAATTTGGCTGCATAGGGGGTTCGTTTGAACCCCCCCCCCCTGAACCCCCTCTGGATCCGCCACTGAATAATTTGATAAAAAAGAGTTATGAAATGAGAAAATAACGTATTGAATGCAACACAGTCCGTGCTTTGAAGCCATATTATAATGTTTGTTCTAATTTGATTGGTAGACACTTAATCCATTCTAACACAATGAAGCTTTTGGACGCTCTAATATGAAAGGTTTCGAAAATATTGTAGATATAAAACAAGTTGTTTGTAAAAGGTAATTTCTTCATTTCCCATTCTAGCCTAAAAGTGACAAAAGTAACATTTTATTCGAAATTGTGGTATTCAACATCTTTGAATTTGGAACAGTAAAACTTTGCCATCTGGTAATTGTTTAATATGATTATGAAAATGCATGGGAAAAATGTGTCTGTTGATCGAGTTTGTATTTTAGATTTCCCACCAAACAAATAAAAATAATCGTTTGTAACCTGACAATTCCTGGCAAATGAAATTTAAGTAAGCAAACTACCAAATAGAAACGGTATCATGTCCCACATTTATACCGTTGATAGAATGGGATGACGGTAAGAAAAGCTTACATAGCTATTTCCTAGCTTAAGAAGTTTTGTTCAGGTAAAAGCCTAGCCATAAGACAGTGAATATTTTGTACACTGCGTTAGAAAAGTGAACATGTAGGTACTTACGCTAATCTTACGAAGACATGTTTCGCACGTTTAGAGCCTCTTATAACACTGCGTCTTGTCCAGGAAAATCCACCATTTAATTCATTGTCACTCGTCATTTTGAAGTCACTTACACCAATTTATTGTCGTTATCTTAAATGCTATATCTCCCAACGATTGCAGAATCCGATGGATAAATGACGAGTCTCAGTAGCATGTCTGTTCAAAGTACGACAATAGTCCTATCGGGATTACTAATTTAAGAAAACATATCATAAAGAGTCACTGGTGCTCAATTAGTTTTAAAAATCCATGTTTCATTCAATTCTCCCTCACAGAATTAATTCTAGAATAGTCCGATTTGAAAGCTGCTTTAAATGACAAAATTCGAGCTAGTAAAGATATGACTGAATGTTGGGTACAATATAGCACTGAAAATATTCATACAAAAAGAGGAAATGCTGCTTATTCTTTTGTTTTAATGTTTTACCATGTTTTTCTTATAACGGATGTCAAAATCAGGCCTTTTTCGGTAAATGTTTAAATCAAAGTTGTAGTGGAGTCTACCATTGTTATGTAGATATGATATTGTAGAGCTTATTTGGTGCCGTTCATTCTTTGATTCATGCTTTTATCCCACATGATCGTTGTAGAAACATTAACCCATTACCAAACAACAAATTTTGGACTGGTTCAAATTCAAACATGTTGCAGACGACAGTTTCAAGATAGGGAAATTTAAAATCTTTTTGTCTTTATAGGTAGAAAACATTGTGGGAAATGAAGAAATTGCTTGTCACAAGCAATTTCTTCATTTTCCACAATGTTTTCCCATGCCATTTGCGTTAGGGGAGTCAAAAAGAGTCACTGTGTGCTAATTGGTTAATAAGATATTGAAGAATACATGTACTTGCAGTGCCATTGCAGAAAATCGCCAATATCAAATTCTGTTAAAACTTTGATTTGAAACAGCACTTGATATAATGATATTTGAGAGCAAATAAAATTGTTTTTGATTGTCAATAACCTTTCTATTATGTATCGTTTATAAGATCTACAACGCATCGAGAAAGTCCCGGAAGCTATTTCGTCTTCTCAGCTTCCAGCCATTCTGAAATCGGACAAAATTATTGAACTGTTTTTTGAATTTTTGTTGTTGACGTCGTGTCACTTGACTCTTTGTCGTGTTTTAGCATTTGGTCAAAATGTTGATAACAATATATTCAGGTTATTTACATTCGAACTTCAAGGTTAATGCGCACAAAACTATTCGCAATAGCAAAATTCACGATTCATTATTAGAACTTTAAGAATTTCCTTTGAAAATAGCACAATCAACATAAAAAATACTGTTCGTCAGATGTTACATTTCATACAATATGTTTCCAATTAATATTCCATTCGCTTAATTTTTCCTTCTTAATTTCACCAACAAACGTATTAAAAATGATATTCCACCATAGTGAAATCCACTCATATACTGATTAACTAAATTGTTGAACAGGTAGATGCAATTTGAAACCCATCATAATTTAGCGTTTTATCTCCCCAATTGCACCTTTGTGGGATATTAATATGTCGTAACTGTAAGACAAGAAAGTGAGAGCGCCAATAATGGGAGTATCATTACGAGGCCTTTCGACAAAAACCTCGTAACTTCAGCTTGTCTAAGCTGCAGTTACGAGGTTTTAGTTGAAAAGCAACGAAAAATTAGCCAATCCTAAACGCTAGAATTTCTGTCTAACTGCCAAATCATATCAGACATTAAAAGTCAAGAATCGGACCATATTTTCCCGAAAGGAAATAATATATCGACAATCGGGGGAACGCAACATCTTACTTATTGCTCTATTATCCCCAAATCTGGTATATCGTCGCTTTTCACCAACAATCTCGTAACTGCAGCTTAAAACAAGCTGCAGTTACAACTTACGAGGTTGTTTTAGCGTCGATATGTAAGGCTGCAGTATTGTCACATTGTGGTCACAATATGTATTATGGACGGATCAAGATTTCTCAATCGGGGTACCTTAAGCGTTAAGCTTTGGATGCCATGTATATTTGAATTATGATACATACACTTAAACATTTTGTACGATTTAGAATTTTGAATTGATTCATACTGACAAAAAAGTTCAAAATTACCCCCCTTGCATATGAACACAGAGTAAAATAATATCTGTAAATTAGTTTCTTCTAGGAGTATAATCTTGAAATCCGACGCGGTGAATCAACTTATGTGAAGTTTATTTACAAGTGTGTGCAATTTGATGCATTTCCTATAACTAGAGAGTGGTGTTTTTAATGATGGGGTGTATACCTTAAGCATGTGAAACTTTCTTTGTGATGTAATATCTGCGGATTTAAACTTAACGTATTCCATCCATCATTATGTTACATTTAGGCAAATTCGACTGGAAGTACATTGTTACAACAGAAATGGGACGAGATTTTTCAAATTTCTTAAATGGGAAACCATGCCAATTTCCGTTGCCACGTTTAGCATCGAAATGACACGAAGTGTTTGGAATCTTATACTGGGTGGAATGGGTGAAAAACTACGATAAATGAGCTAGACTTTGTCAGAAATTCCTAAATCAAAGATGCATTCTTATATAATTTGAATATTCTTAGATATCGCGTTTATTCTAAACAACTGTAAAATTAAGGCCAGTTAAGCTTGCTCGTATATTTATTACATTTTATCATATTTTCTGCGATTTATCTAATTAGATTAGTAACACGTTGTAAGAGGAATTCTGATTGCAAGAAATTATGTTACATGCACCAGTTGCGAAGTAAATTGTTTTAAAATAAATCAGTAGAACTAGTACTTACCTGGATTTATTATCTGGGTTGTACCTATTTTTCCAAACGTTTGTGAATACGTTTTGGTAAAAATAACTTCATATGGTGGAGGGTGAAATGGTTTTAAAATTCGGAATGATAAATATTCTAGTTTCTCCAATAATGTAAGGTTATGTCACATGTTACAAAAGGTCTAAATGCCTTGATTTTCGCATATATCGCTATCTGATTGATATTTATACTGTAAAACATTTATTGGAACTGGTTCATTAAGTAGACTTTGAATATCACATTGGGTCAAAGATTGTGATACTCGAGCATATGAATGAAAATTTCTGCCAAATATTTTAAATTGCGTGTTTTGAGTTTTTAGAATTCCGTTGATGAATGATATTATCTCTCGTCCGATATTCGTGTAATTATAGAATTAATTTTGTAACATGTCATGACAAAGTGTTATCTAACGAATGAAAAATTTCTGAAATGTTATTGCTCCCATTTATTTGTAATTGAAAAATCTTTCATTTTATAGTATCGGGGTAATGCGCATACATTCCATACACTATTTTAAACATGTATACCTCGTCACGTTCATTTTCAGAAAAGTGCACCTACTATTTTTATTATTCTTCATTTCAACTAGATTCGTAAACTTGACAGCAAATAGTATGTAAATATCTAGAGGTTTTATTTGGGGGAAAGGCAAGGCGTGTGAAACGTCAGCGGCATGAAAATGATATAAAATGACCTTGAGATTGACATTTAGTTTCACCGATCTAACTTGAACAGGGAATAAAGGACGAGGTCAACAGAAACAAGAAAAAAGATGCGAAAACAATATCAATTCAGATTAAAAAAAACATGTCGAATCGTTTTGGAGAAACGGAAAAATGACATACCGACATATAGGCCTACATGAACAGGTAGACGGATCGAAGGCTATTATTCACCCCCGATTTACCATTGCATGGTCATGAAAAATCCACTGGTATTTCCACAGGCGGCAATCACGTGACTTTGTTATGATATATTTTCCTCACTTATGTAAACAAAAACACTCGGTAAGAACACATTTTCTTAAATTTTAAATCAAATACTTAACTCTCAGAATTGAGATACATACCATTCGATGCGTCGTAATCTCCGGATTATTTTGATACCAAGATCATCCCTCAAATCCATGTCAAAGCTGAGAACATTCGTGCAAAGTGCAAACATTTCTTAAGAAAATATATCACGACAATCAAAAATACTTTGCACGAATGTTCTCAGCTTTGACAGGAATTTGAGGGAAGATCTTGGTATCAAAATAGACCGGAGAGTACGACGTATCCAATGGCACGTATCTCAATATTGAGTGTTAAATATTTGATTCAAAATTTGAGAAAATGTGTTCTTACCGAGTGTTTTTGTTTACATAAGTGAGGAAAATATATCATAACAAAGTCACGTGATTGCCGCCTGTGATTTCGGTTCTGAATCAGAATCGAAACACGAGTAAAATTTTGATACCATTATTTTACTGCTGAAAATACTGGAATTCCATTGATAATCTTCAAAGGGGGGCTCTCCGAAAAAAACAAGGTTATATTTAATATTTTAATCCGGCAGTATACTGCTTAAGGCTTTAGGGCAGCATTTGCTGAGCGCTATACGATTAATGGCTTGAAAGTAAATATTAAATTTCTTTACAAGTTGGATTTTCATATGTTTATAGTCTACCTGTTAAGTGGTTTAAAGGGAAAAATCTCAATTTCTCTCTCAAATAGCAAATTGAATCGATATCTACTTGTAAAAATCATTTTAGCTGTTGTAAAATTGCTTCAGACGGGGAATTTCCAAATTGCTTCTTTATTAAATATCGGCATGCATGACATTTTACTTTCATATGTAGATGAGACCATTTAGAGAAAGAAACAACATCTCCCGAAACATATTCTAAACAAGAGCCGTCAGTGACGGATTATGCTCCCCGAATAAGTGCTTGTCACAATATAAAAACTATCATACATTAAGCCCCCTTTTCCCATGACAATTTTTTTGTACACACATTATTTATAAAATATGGTATAGGACATCCCATTTATCATATAAGGGCAAAATTTCATTAAATTCTGCCATGACGCAGCCTCCATGACGCAGCCTCAAATCAAGAAACGGAAAAGATGTCCATAGGGATTATCCCAGGGAGTTCAAAGCCGTGTGCGATTTAGGCCGGTAGAGCTCTTCCAGAAGAGCGTGGTTCCCGGCTCTGATACACTACGTAGTATTTTTTCTACTATGTAGTGTATCAGAGGCGGGAACCAGACTAGCTCTTCTTCTTCCAGAAGACAACTTCTGGCCTAAATCGCACGCGGCTCATATGTGAAGTTTCATTGAATTTGGCCCAAAGGTTGCTGAGATCTGGCTGTGGACGGACGGACACACGGACACACACACACGGACGGACGGACAGCATGGCGACTATATGCTCCCCCGAAATTTTTTCGGGGAGCATAAAAAACAATTTATTTTCCTACATTGATTCTTTACATGCAAAATGCCTGTTTGTGAATACTAAAATCATATTCCGGTGTGACTTATGGCAAGTGTATAAATTATGTTGCCGAGGACTGTAAAATGGTATTTTTATCAACTGTGATATTGTTTTAGTTCATTCAGATGGCATCTCCGAAATTGGGTATATAATCTAATCACTAGTTATAATGAAATATGCGTCACAACATGTACTAGGTCTATAACGCGTAATGGTTGTTTGTAATCGTTGCATTGTTTTCTTCCAAAAAGTCTGTAACTCTGGCCTAAATGAAGCTAGCAAATCCAATCTAGTAAAATAAGAATTCACCTCTAGATTAACCCAATACCACACAGTGACGCTTTTTGACGCCCCACAAGAGAAGGACTTTGAAAAACATCGTTGGAAATGAAGAAATTGCTCATGGCAAGCAATTTCTTCATTTCCCACAATGTTTTCTATTAAAAAAGAACAATAAATGTAAAAATTCCTTGACTTCAAATTGTCGTCTGATTCATCTTTGAATTTGGACCACCCTTAAATTTTGTCGTCTGGTAATGGATTAAATTATTATTGGATTTTGGCCTACTTTTTTCGGCGGACCCAGACAAACGACTATGCGGTGTCCTAAAATGACCAATTCATGACCAATTTAAAAATAGATCTATTTTTTTTTTAAATTAGAACTTTGGAAACCAATAGGTAGTGGATCCCGGAAGGGATTTCTCGACCTTAAGATAATACGCGATGGTTGTTTGGTTTCGGTAAATTGTTTTCTTCCAAAAAGTCTGTAACTCTGCATGAAGCTCGCAAATCCAATCAAGTTAAATAAAACTTCACCTCTAGATTAAACTGTTATTGGATTTACACTACAGAACAGAATTCTGAAATCTGAACAAATTGCAGCTGCGATATATGCTTTGACAGTTTTCCAATTCTCCAATTAAAATTTCAAGCATATCTTTCACCCTTGGCTTGTACCACTGAAATGTTGAAATCAATACGATACTATTTACTAGACGGATTACACATAGCATCTATTCGTTATTCTCGTATAAACAAAAAATCCATTACATCGCTGCTTTTCAACTAAAAACTCGTATCTATGTGTGCAGCTTGTTTAAAGCTGTAGATACGATATTTTTTTTTTTTTTTTTTTTTTTTTTTTTTTTTTTTTTTTTTTGAAAAGCGACGTTATGTTCTGCATGTTACAATTCTCAAAATATGTCACATCTAAAATATCAGTGATTGATTTGCTAGAAGAAACAACACCAGTGGTACATGACCTTTCAAAAAAGAAATTAAAAGCTAGCTACATGCTTAAGCCTTGAGCTTTATTTAAAACAAATTCCCCGTTTAAGAGACATTTTACTACGTTTTTTTCCAATATTTTGCTACAATTTTTGAAATTGTCTCTAACGAGGTTGTGTACATGTACTAAATTTTCCATTCATTTCTCGCCTTCGTGGAAATTTCTTTTGATTTAAGATCTGGAAAAAATGCCACTTCAAGCATTTGAGACTACCATGTCTTCCGATCAGCATATTCCTTAACCCTTCCCCCAATGGCAAAATTTGAATGTAATCCACTTCGAAAACTGCAATGAATGACACAATGGAAGTTACTAAAATAGAATTTGTTTAAAATATGGCATAGAAAATATTGAGACAAAAGGAGAAACTGCTGGTTATCAGCAGTTTCTTCTTTTGTTTCAATGTTTTCCCAAGCCTTTTCTATTAGGGACGTGAAAACAAGGTCTTGTTTGGGAAAGGGTTAATAAAGCGTGACTAGAATGTTCGTGCTCTCCTGCCATTAATGCACTTAATGTAGAAAATATTGGATAACAACGTAGCTCTTGATCAGAGTGACTGTGTGATAACGTATGCTGATCTGAAACCAAGCTAGTTTTAAATGCCCGAATGGCATTTTTTCTGTTCCCGGCTCATTCTATGTAAGTAGGTCTTTAATCACATTTTGATTTCTGAATAAATGGCCATTAATATTTTAGAAGAAACTATTACAGAATTTCTACAGTTACAGTAGTGGAACTACGTTATGCTGCGCTTCTTTTCTAGTACACAGAAAGCACGCAACTCCATTCATCTATCCTCAAGACCACTGGTGGTGAAGTCGGCCAAAGCGAGGGACGTTTTTCGCTACAACAAGGTACAGATATTTTGCGTTTAAATGTGAATTTAAAGATCTGATTGGATAGTTTATCTAATAACAATGAATTTGTTCTCAAAATAGACCGGGTTTACCGATATGTATTGACAAACCGTCTGTGTTGTTATAAAATCTCGTCACTACGGCTTTATCGAAGCCGTAGTTACGATATTTTATAACAACACCGACGGAATACTATGATCGCGAAAAAACGTCCCACGCTTTGGCCGAGTTCACCACCAGTGAAGACGATTGTCAAGAAAAGTTTATGATTTGGCACAAAATATTATCGGAAATGAGCTCCACAAGCGATCGTGAATTTGAGACAAATACATTTCCGAATCGTGACCACGATGTTTTTCTAATGATTTACAAAATCATCTGTCCAATCGATGACACCAGATTGTGGGGGATGATTTATAGACTGCCAAGAAACTGATGAGGCCTCTCTCTAACCCAAAAGCTCCAGATAAGAGGTGGTGATGACTTTTCAAAATGACATATTTCGCTAAAACTTCATCAAACCCTATGTTGTGGGTACCCATTAGAATCGTCTCGTCGAGACGATTCAAATGAGTACCCACAACATAGGGTTTGGATTGGAAATAAAAGAGAAACAAAGTCTTCACCCCCTCTTATCTGGAGCTCTGCTAAGTTATTGTTACCCTAAACAATCCTTCGTTGTGTAATCCATAATAGAGAAAGTACTAAAAGATAGAGAGAGAAGAAGAAAAAACAGAAGATAAGGGATGTTTTCGAAGAAAAACAACGATTTTCTTTTTTCAGCATACCCCTTCGATTTGAGCCAGTATCGTAGCTATGGCCGCTGGGTTTTAGAGGATGACATTCTGCAGTGTGTGCTGGTTTGGGTTGCACAAGAGCAATTCATTTGAATGTGTGACCAATTTGAAAACATAAGTATATTTTGGTAAATTCTTTTCCAAAGCCTTGCGATTACAGCTTGATTTTATCTGTAATTACGGTGGTTGCAAAGGAAATATGGTATTTTTTTTTAAAATATAAATTGATATTAGAGATAGTTTTAAAATATTGACATACGCATAAACATACACCATTCATACTTTAATATTTCAAGTTTGCATTTTAAACTAGTATATGGCTCGTTGAGTATGAATTGGAATTATTCTGTTGAAATTCTTATGTACTTCCTTCATTCTCCGTAAACGAATTCTAAGATTATCCGAGGTTTGCCAAATGCAACGACTTACAACTTTCCAAGTTAGCCCAGATTCGAATTCAAAGATGTACTTAGTGGATACAGAGGTTATAAGCTTATTTACACTAAGAACCCCCCCCCCACACACACACACACACACACAACAGCCACCGGAAGTCGTCCTTTGATGACAATAATGGCCAATCACCGCTCGTTGCCATTGCACGTGGGATGCTTTGCTCGCAATTGGGTCAGAGCCTCGATCTGGCATAAAGAAACCGACTGATGTGTTGCTATTTTTAGTAACAAATTGGAACCGTCTCTGTGTGTATACAATGTTAATTTTCCTTAAACTCATTGTTTGCCACCGGAAGCGGCTCATAGGTACGGACTAAAACGATAATTGAAAGGGGTAAATCGATTATATAAGCATTGATCATTTATCTGTTGTGCTACTGCGGAAGGACATTAACCCAAAATCTTTTCCAGTGCAACAGACTGTTAAGTTTAGACAAACACGACCGGAAATTAGTTGAATCGATGCTAACACAACGAGACAGAAACATACTCTAGCCGTGACCATCTTGTTTTTGTTTTGTTATAACAAAAACATAGACTTATCCGTCTGAATCCGACAGAAAATGATATATGGGTGACATGTTACATCATCGAATAATTTCTTTATACGCTTTTGCGATGCACTTCTTTTAAAGCCTCTCTTACAACCGGTCGTAGGTGCTCCTGCGTGCGGTCTGCGTCTAAAACGTACGTTTAGTCGTGCGATGCGCGCACTTGCAACGTACGATTTTGGTGGACGCAACCATAACGCAGACTGAACGCAGCAAAGAATTGAGCGGATAATTCTTTGCTACGACCATTCTGCGTCTTTTAGAACGCCAGGAGCACGCAAGACAGATGTACGGAGCACATACGACAGAAGTACGGAGCACATACGACAGGCGTGCGTGTGGCGCTGGGAGCGATATACTGAAATTCCAGAAAATTTACAAAAATGCGTACTTTTCTCGAAAGAGATTCATACTTTTGACCTGCTTTGAATGTACATATTTTGAGGCGCTCTTACAACCCGTCGAGCGTCTTTATAGATCGTGAGATTTTGCAGAGTTTTAAAACGTACGATTTAAACAGACGCACGACGGGTTTTAAGAGAGGCTCTGTTTTCTTTAAATGTATTAAGCCTTTTTTCAACTTTTTTGGTTGATAGTTTATGATGACCGTCACAGAATGAACATGTTTATTGTTTATGCTCTAATCTTACAAAAAATGGAAATGCCTTAAGGACAGATCCTCCATTTATTTCCTACGGTAAGATTTTTTTTATTTTTTCTGTACTGATATCTAAATATATGAGAAGTAAAAAAATGACTTAAAAACCATAGGTCACCAAGCGAATTAAAAAGTTATTGGATTTCAAGGGAGACTACTCTTGTCTAAAATTGCAAAAATGAGGTGTCACTTAAATACCCACAAAAATGGTGTTCGAAATGACTAGCATTACATAAATAAGTCTTTATTGTGTTCAATATGTTTTATTCTATATAAATGAGTATCAATTTGGGAAAATTTATTGTTGATTTTGAAATTTTTAGTAAATCATTCTTTCAAAAGTAGCTGAAATTGCTCTTTTTTCGCAACGTTTCTGATAATAAAAAAATTCCAGCGGTAAGAATGTTTTCTTTTTTGGTATAGACATAGTGCTTGGTCATACCTACAAAAACAAACAAAGAAAGATATATCAAACCAGGCGTTTTTCTAAGTTATAAGTAAATTTTGGTTTACTTTTTGCAGCTCTATCCGAAATTGTTTCACTACTTTTATCCATTTTCTTCCTTATTACCAGCTTTAGATAATAAAAAGTGTCATATTTTGTGTCCATCTGAAGCGGACTAGCTCATAAAAACACCACTTTGCTTTTGTTGCTCCGTTTCCTATCGCTAACGCCACATGTTGAACGCGTAACAGAAAGCGAAATGTACCATCCGAGTACTATTACACTTTAATTGACCAAACAGAGAAAATTGAAATAACCGAAAAGGGTCTTGTCATTTATCAACCAAACATTAACTAAATGTAAAAAATGCATTTTCTGAAAAGGCCAATTACTGAAACAGCTTTATTTTCGTTATTTAGGTTATGCGCAGTAAGTTGCGCAGTAACAACTGGAGGATCTGTCCTTAATGCTAAGAAAGCCGAGTAGTGTTTCTTTAGATATTACCGATACATATAGCCTATTTAATTTTCGTGTAATTTTAGAGTTGACTTGACTTACAGAATACACAGTTATATGTATGAATTACATACTATGCTTTTGTATTATCTGCATTGTTTATAGCCATATCTAGAATATGGAACGATTTTATCCAGTTAACTGTGGCGTAATTTAGGACAAACAAATAGTTCTTCCTTGGTGTTGTTATAAAATCTCGTAACTACGGCTTGGTTCAAGAGATTTTATAATAACACCGACGATTTATCAAAACTAATAACACCGACGATTTATCAAAACATAACGATAAACCAAATCTATTTTTAGCACAAAATTCAATGCCATTGTTGACGAAAATAAACATTCAATCATTTCTGCTTGAGCATGTTCTTAATAAAGATGACCCGTTTCCCTGCTCGATATTGGTCAATGGTCATCGCCTGCCATATTTGCATACAAGGTTAATTGGGTTTGAAGTTGATGTCCCCATTTTTATTACGTTGTCCTCTAAATGTGCGTTGACCTAGTAAGGCACAATGAAATAAGACTAGACGACAATCATTGTACGACGATAAATTTTTTGGAACAATTGGAAAAAAATCATTCGAAATGATATTTAGGTGGTCGGTCCAATTCGATATATCGCTGGTGTAAATGCAAAACCTCGTATGTCGATTTTTGCGAATTTCAAAGTAAAATCTTGTGTGTCCAGTTAAGACAATTTTGCAGGTTTTGAGAAATTTTAATGACCAGTTTTAATGGCACATTATTTGTGAACAATATGTCCAAATTTCAAGTAAAACCTTTCAGATTGGGAAAAGTTATTACACTTTGTTCCTTCCCCTTTATTTTTTCAAGAGTGCCATGGTCACAATAAACGCCGCCACTTATAAAACTTGAGACAAAAAAATGACATTGACAAGGATTTATAGATATTCACTCAAAAACCTGTAAAATTGTGTTCACAAAAAGGTTTTTATAAATATCCAGTCAAAAACCTGGAAGGAATTGCGTTCACGAGGCTGAAAAAATCATTAAGCCCCAGAGACTAAGATTGAAGGGGGCTTAACTCAGGCAAAAATCAATGGACCATAAAATTCTTACTTCATGCACATCTACCAATTAAGGTAATAACATCCACCAAGTTTCATTAGGATCCAGTCAGAATCTTACGAGGAGTTGCGTTGACAAGGCTGCAATTTCAATCAGCCCCAGAGACTAAGTTTTAAGGGGGCATAACTCTGGAAAAAATCAATGAACCATAAAATCCTTCCTACATGCACATCTACTAATTGAGGTGATAACATTGACCAAGTGATATTAAGATCCAGCCAGAAACTTAGGAGGAGTTGCGTTGACAAGGCTGCAATTTCAATAAGCCCCAGAGACTAAGATTGAAGGGGGCATAACTCTGGCAAAATCAATGAACCATAAAATCCTTCCTTCATGCACATCTACCAATTGCGGTGATTTAAATTGACCAGGTTTCATTAAGATCTAGCCAGAAACTTAGGAGGAGTTGCGTTGACAAGGCTGAAATTTCAATAAGCCACAGAAACTAAGTTTTAAAGGGGCATAACTCTAGCAAAAATCAATGAACCATAAAATCCTTCCTTCATGCACATGTACCAATTGAGGTAATAATATTGACCAAGTTTCATTAAGATCCAGCCAGAAACTAAGGAGGAGTTGTGCTGACAAGCCTGCAATTTCAATAAGTCCAAAGACTAACTTTTAAGGGGCATACCTCTCGCAGAAATCAAAATCCTTCCTTCATGCACATCTACCAATTACATGTAAGGTGATAACATTGACCAAGTTTCATTAAGATCCAGCAAGAAACTTAGGAAGAGTTGCGTTGACAATGCTGCAATTTCAATAAGCCCCAGAGACTAAGTTTTTAAGGGGCATAACTCAGGCAAAAATCGACAAACCATAAAATCCTTCCTTCACTCACATCTACCAATTAAGGTGATAACATTGACCAAGTTTCAAGAAGATCCAGTCAGAAACTTAGGAGGAGTTGCGTTGACAAGAAAAGTGGACGGACGCACGGACGGAGAAGATGACGCCAATATACGTCCGGCGTATAAAAACGAGATACGAGGTTTAGCATTAACAACGACGACATATCAGATCTATACGTAGGGTCAGGCACGGCTGACATTTATCGCCTGGGTTGTAGAGTTGTGAGCACACCCCAATCATAAAATGAGCTATAATCGACAATTTCTGGTCATAATTATACAACAATTCAAGTGCTATGTCAACTGAGCAATCTTTTTAATGAAGCATAACTTCAGCTATCCACACCCTGTAGTGACACAATAATCGACATGCAATTCGATGTAAATCAAACATCACACCATATGATCCTCTCTAATCTTTTCAATCTCAAATGATCAAATAATTAAGGTAGAACATTGTGGGGTAGTCTAAGTTTGCTCAATAAGCTTATTTCCACTAAGACCCCTCCCCCCCCCACACACACACACAGACACAACAGCCACCGGAAGTCGTCCTTTGATGACAACTATGGCGAATCACCGTTCGTTGCCATTGCACGTAGGATGCTTTGTTCGGAATTGGATCAGAGCCTCGATCTGGCATAAGAAACCGGCTGACGTGTTGCTATTTTTAGTAACAAATTGGAACCGTGTCTGTGTGTATACAATGTTAATTTCCCATAAACAAATTGTTTGCCACCGGAAGCGGCTCATAGGTATGGACTAAAACGATAATTGCAAGGGGCCAATTGCATGGTATGTATACCTCTAAATGTCTAGTAGCACTGTAAATGTCTGATTTTTTTCAGATTTCACTTATTGACATTCTTAACTATCATCTTAAAATGAATTGGTATCTATGTGACCACAACTATTTGACTGGATTAAAACAGACTTGCTTTGTAAATGACACGTCCTAACAAGGAACCATAAGGTTCGAAAAACACAGAATATTGCCTACCCGAGTTTGAAGTTTTCATTCAGTTTCAAATTGTTAATGAATTTGGAACAATTTTCGAGAGTCTTCAGGGGCCCCAAAAGCATTCCCGAAGCATAATATGTCGATTTTCATATAAAGGCGAAAAAAGGAACTGTTTAGGAAATGGATGCTACGAGATTTGCGTGACAGTCAGCAGTGATAAGGCACTGACCTAATTACAAAATTGTTAATGACGTAATGATGCATATTTCTCAAGAATATCAACCCTTTACTTAATGACAAAATAAATATTACGGGGTCCAATTGCCAAGAGGTTGTAAACGATCAAATGGATTTGGATGGTTGCACAATGCAGCACATGCAATTTCAAGACAAACGGAGAATTTACCGGCCATCAGCACTTCTTCTTTTGTCTTGAGGCCACACAATGTGTTTGCTATTTTTCCAAAACGTGAAATCAGATTTTCAAAGGATTAGAGAAAAAAAGACTTAGACTTATAATTATGTTATTTTGTCTACAAGTATCTAAAAATCGCATTTTGAATAATCTTATATGCAAATATATGTAAAAAGAAGTCTGGTGTGAATTTACAAAGACTTGTTCCATTCAAAACAAGTAGCGTTAAGAGTGATTCGAATTGGAACAGTGGTACGTAGCATTATTAAAGATTATAAACATACCCATTTTGATCTAACTATTCCTTTTTAAAAATGTCAAAATTCTAGATTGGTCCAAATTCAAATGTGTTTAAAGCGACAAAAATAATGCAACTAAAAACTTAAAATGTTGATTTAGTATGTTTGAAAATATTGAGGGAAGAGCAGAAAAATGCACGTTATCAGAATTTTAGTCCCCCTAATGTACAAGAACCGGTACTCTGCCAGACCCATATTTTGAGTTATTGCCCGTTAATGTTTGTAGAAGTTTCATGTACTAGAACCGTTAATCTGCTTTTCCGATTTTTGGGTTGTTGTTCTTTGTTGTTAGCCTACCTCTACATTTTATCCCCGGACTACATTTCTAAACCGTACATGCAAGCAATGTCAAACGTTATACACATTGTAGAGAAATCTCTTTCACAAATCCTTTCTCCTGACATGCTCTTTTTTTAAGTTATTGCCCTTTGTTATTTTTATCTTTGCATATTTTTCCGGGCCATATCTCCCACACGGTACATGCTACCAACTTCCAACTTTATGAATTTGAATGTCAACCATAATACAGACATTTTCTAATCCGGTGTGGGGGGACTCTTATCCGAGTTTTCTCTGATAAAATTCGCTCTTTGATAAGTTGATGTCGCTCATTATGAGCGACATCAACATATCAAAGAGCGAATTTCGTCAGAGAAAACTCGGATCAGGGGGACTCTTGTGTTGCATTAAAATACGGTATACTCTTGTTCTCATTTTTTTAACCCAAAGCCAAACTGTCGGTTCGGGAAAGTATATACGGTAAGCTTAATTCATCGCATTTTTCAAGAAGAAAATTGACACCGATTGAAATTCAAGGTGGAATCGAATGTTGATACTGTGTCTTGTATATAAGTTTGATTTTGTACTGCATCGCAATGTATATTGATGCAAAAACAATTATCTCTACATTTGAGAAGAGATCTTATAATAACGATCTTCATGGCATTTAAGAACCAACATTAATCCAGATCAGACTACATATCGAGGGCCCAGTGTAAAACTATTGTAACTACCTATTTTTGAGAAATTCACTTTTTTGCATTTTCTGAATCTTTAGGAAGGAATACATCATATGTTCTAACATTGGGTTTCAATTCTGTATAATTGAAAAGATATTTAGAATTTCAAAAATATTGTATCTCAATTGAAAGAAATTTGTTTGTGCAAAACTATTGTAACTCAACTGTTTTCGACTTTGTTTACACTCTAGCATCTACAATTATCAACCAATCAAGACAAAACTTGGACACTATATTGGGGACCATAAGATCTCGAATGATTTTAATTTTCAGTCTGATCAAAACAAAAAGTCATGAGTTATGTGCCCTTGAATTTGACAAAACGCCGCTTTTGACTGTTTTCGTCTTTGTTTACACTCTAGTTTCTACAATTTTTGACCAATCAAGACAAAACTTGGACAAAATGTAGGTGACTATAAGAACTCATATGAATTTGATTTTCATACTGATCAAAAAAGGAAGTCATGAGTTATGTGCCGTTGAATTTGATAGATGGCCGTATTTGACTGTTTTTGACTTTATTTACACTGTAACATCTATAATTATAGACCAATCAAGACAAAACTTCTTTACAATCTTGATGACTATAGGTTATCGTATAAAATTGATTTTCAGCTCGATCCAGCCAGAAAGTCTCGAGTTCTGTGCCCTTGAATTTGACAAATTTGCTGTTTTCCACTTTGTTTTAAGTCTAACCACAATAAATAATAATGATTATCACATGATTCTGGATGAATATGATTTTCAGCATAACAGAACAAGAAGTTGCTCAGTAATATGCCCTTGAATTTGACAAAATTGTCGTTTTTGACTTTTTTTCACACCACCATTATCAACCAGATTATATATTGACAAATCAAGACAAAACTTGGACAAAGTGTTGAAGACTACAATATCTTGAAGAGATCAGAATTTCAGCATAATTGGACGAAAACATACTGAGTTATCTGCTCTTGAATTTAACACATTTGCTGTTTTCGAATCTGTTGTTTTTACTAAAGTAATCACAAACAGTGACCAATAAAGAAAAAAAACTTAAAAACAATGTTGGTAAGTGGTGACCATAAGTTTGTTTCAGTCTTAATGTCAAAAATATTTATTGATCCGAAACTGTGGATTATATCATCTTGGTTCAGGTGAACGATTAAGATCCAGCATGGTCTTCTTGTAATATGAAATGGTACATTGTTCATGTATGTCAGCCTACATATCATCAGTTTGCAGCTTTTGAAATCAAATTAAGCCAATATAACTTATCAACCTGCCAATGTCATAGCATTTTTTGAAAATATTTGAAAGTGTTCCATCAATTGTCCCTGGAAAATCAGCTTTATAGTTTTGAAGTTTTCAGGCATTAAGATTATATCAGCATTCCATTTCAATGGCATAAAAGTTGAAAAAGAAATCAAAGTATATCATACTTTTATCAGCCAAAGTGTTTGAAAATCAGAAACAAAATAGACAATTAATTACAGCATTGGAATAATTTCTATGTCGCTGTGCAAGCATGAAATGTTTGTTACTATGTTCGGAAAACTCAAGCAATTCCATAAATTGCTTTTTTAGATCATAATTATTCTAACAACTGCAGGTACCTGCACAAATGTATAATTCATGAATTTGGATAGCTGAATCCCTTTATAGGAAAAGAACAATACACATTTGCTGAGTCAACTCGCCTGCATGTTCCCATTGGTGGAGTTCAGAATGAGTCCCGGCCCCTATCTAATGTGACCCTTGGCAACACAATGTGCACTATTTTTGTAATTCCTTAAGGACAGATCCTCCATTTATTTCCCACGGTAAGAATTTTTTTATTTTTTCTGTACTGATATTTAAATATATGAGAAGTAAAAAAATGACTTAAAAACTATAGGTCACCAAGCGAATTAAAAAGTTATTGAATTTCAAGGGAGACTACTCTTGTCTAAAATTGCAAAAATGAGGTGTCACTTAACCCTTTCCCAAACGACAAAATTTTAGGGTGATCCAATTTGAAAGCTGCTTCAGACGACAAAATTGATGATATAACGACATGATTTGTGTAAAATATGACACAGAAAATATTGAGACAAAAGGAGAAACTGCTGGTTATCAGCAGTTTCTTCTTTTGTTTCAATGTTTTCCCAAGTATTTTCTACTAGGGACGTCAAAACCAGTTCTTGTTTGGGAAAGGGTTAAATACACACAAAAAAGGTGTTCGAAATGACTAGGATTACATAAATACGAGGGTTGTTCGGAAAGTTCGTAGAATTTTTTCATATGACAAGTTTTAATCGCAATTTAATCAAATAAAATATACGTGCATAAATTTCAACTTTTGTTCTATCAATCCCCTCTTTATTTTACCCGTATCTTACAAATCAAAATTATACTAACAGAAATAAAACAGTATGTAAGTCATACCCGGAGCACGCTGACGTCATAAGTAACGTCAAGCGTCATTTAAGATCGACGAACGTCACACTTTTCCCACGATGTCACCAGCAAGATCGACGCATTATCGATGCTTGTTTATCCACTTTGTGAACGTTTCTTTATACGATTCTTCCGAAAATGACGACAATACTGCTTGGGCTTTTTTGTGAAGTCGTCAGCCGAATTAAACCGTATTCCCACGTATTCCCCGTGACTAAGCCTTCAGCTGTTTTCGTGCACTTTTGTAAGTCTTTATGGTGTTCAATATGTTTTATTCTGTCTAAATGAGTATCAATTTGGGAAAATTTAGTGATGATTTTGAAATTCTTAGTAAAACATTCTTTCAAAAGTAGCTGAAATTGCTCTTTTTTCGCAACGTTTCTGATAATAAAAATTATTCCAGCGGTAAGAATTTTTTCTTTTTTGGTATAGACATAGTGCTTGGTCATACCTACAAAAACAAAAAAAGAAAAATATATCAAACCAAGCGTTTTTCTTAGTTATAAGTAAAATTTGGTTTACTTTTTACAGCTCTGTCCGAAATTGTTTCACTACTTTTATCAATTTTCTTCCTTATTACCAGCTTTAGATAATAAAACGTGTCATCTTTTGTGTCCATCTGAAGCGGACTATCTCATAAAGACACCACATTGCTTTTGTTGCTCCGTTTCCTATCGCTAACGCCACATTTTGAACGCGTAACAGAAAGCGAAATGTACCATCCGGGCACTATAACACTTTAATTGACCAAACAGAGAAAATTGAAAAAAAACGAAAAGGGTCTTGTCATTTATCAACCAAACACTAACTAAATATAAGAAATACATTTGCTGAAAAAAGGCCATTTACTGAAACAGCTTTATTTCGTTATTTAGGATATGCGCAGTAAGTTGCGCAGTAACAACTGGAGGATCTGTCCTTAAGTTATTGACTGTCTAGATATATTAAATTATCATTACAAAATTAAAGACAAAATTAACCATTGGGTAATGGATAATAAATCTGTAACCGTGTAGTGGCAATTTTGTACCCTACCCGCGGGTACTCAGGTGCTTGTTTCAGCACTAGTCTGCATTAAATATATAAAATTAAATTTAGAGGAAAATATAAGTATTTTCTGGGAAGTTCAGTTATTAAGTTGTAGGTTAAGTGTTGAAAAGGGTGTATAAAGTATAATATTCAGAAATGTCATTTGTTGGTTTTCGATAAAAAAAATACTTTGAAATGACCTTGAATTTAATGAAATACGTGCTTGACTTAGAATCAAAAGATGCACATCAATTACAAAAGCAGACATTTAGGCAGGTTATGCTCCCAGAATAAATGTTTGTCACATAAAAAATTCACTTGACATTCAAAATCAGAATAAACTATCATACATAATTCCCTTCTTCTATGACACTTTTTTGTAGGCCTACATATATTATAGTGTGTGGCGTATACATACAATCTGATGCATTATAGCTTACAATAATTGACCTAGCAGAGCATTGCCAACTATTACCCCCGTCCCACTGAGCCCGATTTCCAAAATATTCGCAGTGCCTCGGGAGAGCGCGGTGTCACCGATTTACCACGAATTAGAGCCGACTTTTTTCGGTCCATCCATAGATGGGGCGTATTTTGCTATAACACCAGTTTGTTCCCTCGCCGTAATTTGTCAACGAGAAATGCGAGTATTCATAGTGCATCGCCATTATTCGTTGTTTATCGCCAAAATATGTATAGCCAAATAGGAAAAATCTTTCGCCGAATAACACTGATTAACTAACCCGACTACGACTTAGTACATGTACGAGGTGCACCGATTTTACTGTGATTTTCAAAATTGGGAGAAAAGTTTGCGCATGTTGAAATTTTTGATCCCGATTTAGTGCTGATTTGAATCAGGATGTACTACGAGTCTCCCAAAGTAATCCGATTTCGTGCCAATTTTGAAATTTTTGCAATCGGGATCAAATCGGGGCCAGTGGGACCGGGGGGGGGGGGGGGGGGGTAACTAGAGATGCTCTGCCAAGTCATTTATCAGGAGCTATACTCAAGTATAGAAGTTTATTTATTTCTAATTATCAGATTAAAAGAAATCAAAGAAAAACTAAATTCTACATTAAGGCCCTTATTCCCGTGACACGATGTCAAATTCAGAATCAGAGAGAAGGGGTTCTTGACAGTATCCAGGAATTTTATATTGAAGTTTCATCCAATGTGGTCAAAGGTTTGTGGAGAATTTGCTTTGGGCAGACTGACAGAAAAAGATGCAAAACTTTCATACATTGCATTAGCCCCCTTTTCCCATGAAAAGTTTTTTGTCCTTAGATTAGAATAATGTATGGTCTAGAACATCTCATTTGTCACTTAAATACAAATTTCCATTGACTTCTGATCACTAGATGAAAGAAATTAGAGAAAAATTAATTTCTACATTAAGGCCCCTTTTTCCATGACACAGTTTTAAATTGAGAAATGAAAATTTATGCTTTCCTGAAAATATTCCAGGGAGTTCATAAATGAAGTTTCATCAAATTTGGTCAAAGGGTTGCAGAGATCTAGTTGCAAAAGGATGGACAAATTAACGGAAGAACGCATGAACAGAAGGACGGACGGACGGACAGACAGCACTGAATGACTGGGTGACAACTACATGCTCCCTGATTTTTTCAGGGAGCATAAAAACTACCCGTATATAGATTAAAATTTTACAAGTTTAATACTTTCAAAGATTGACAAAGAAAAAACAATTTGTTAAGTTTTTATGATTAAGTCCACGGACAGACAGATGAACAGACATACAGACAACAATACTCTCTTCACCTTTTTATGCTTCACATAATAAGGTATTAAATATAAGTTGTATTTCATCAGTTTTGCACTTATGTATTTACAGCAAATAGCTAAAATCGAATGTCACAATAGTTTTGCACCAACATTTTGTGCATACTATTAATATTTTTTGGTGCAAAACTATTGTAAGTCAAAAAAGTTCAACAAAAGCAAATTTTCAAAAGTTTTGTTGAAATAAATATATTGATTGAAATTCTTATGTTCCAATACACTTCATGTAGAAATATTTAGTAATTACATTAAATTTTAAAAAAGTTATGAAGTTTTTTCCCTCTCCTGTAAAATTTTACAAAATGCAGTTACAATAGTTTTGCACAAACCCCTCGATATACACGCAGTCTGATCAAGATCCCTGTTACCTTTACTAGCTTTTGCGTGATATGCATCAATTGGAAAAGAACAATGCGGATCTCGACCAGTCTGTACTTAGGTGCAGACTGATCAGGATCCATGTTGCTTTCAAATGTCGCGGCCACGGCGCAGTTGGTAGCGCATCTGCCTCTCAATCGAGAGGTCTCAGGTTCGATACCAGGCCGCGGCAAATACCATTACTGACAAAAATGTCACCCATAAATGGTTTGATGTCATGAACCTATGTGGAGGTAGCTGGAGGCTCGGTAAGGGTGTTGTGGTAGTACTGGTATGAGGAATGACAGGAATCCGTGGTTAGGGGCTCCAGTCGCCGCGATATTACCTTAGTCGTTGAAAACGGCGTAAAACCCCAAAAAACTAAATTTCAAATGCCGAATGACCCTTTTCAGATTCTGGCTTATTTGTTTCTTCACAGTTGGTGCCGTTAAAACTACTTTATTTTGACTTAATTTAACTTCACGTCTTCACATTTCAGATTGATTTCGTTCCCATTCAGACAAACAGTCGCTTAGTTTGAACTGTTCAGTCAATGTATTAAAAGCTAATATAAATCACAACTTTTCATTTGAAAAAAAGCTCTATTTTACAAATATTTGGATGTAATAAACCCACAGGATGATTGTCCTGGTGGTCCGGAAAGGTCTTGCTTTAAACCATTACATTGTTATTACATAAATTAATTGGATAATTCCAATTAAGATATAGATCTAGTTTTTCTCTCCGAATTTCCAATTCTAACAGCTAGAGATTCGACCATTGAAATAACATGTGCGTACTTTTGCGTGCGAGTTTTGATACTGAGTTCCACCAGAAATTACCAGTTGCCCTATATAATTGATGTTCGAGACAGATTGGTTTTTGTCTTTGATTGACATTCCCTATCGTCGGTGTAAATGCAAAACCTCGTATGTCAATTCTTTCGATTTTCAAAGTACAAATTTGTGTGTCCAATTAAAGAAAATTCTTGCAGGTTTTGAGATATTTTTACAGATCAGTATTGATAACAAATCATTTGTGAACAATTATGTCCACATTTCAAGTTAAACATTTCAGTTTGGGAAAAGTTATTACACTTTTTTCCCTCCCCTTTAAAATTTTCCAAAACGAGATACGAGGTTTTGCATTTACAACGACGCTATCATGAGAACGTTGAAAAAATCTTTAATTAAAAGAATCCAGCCTTTTAAAATCAAATTGGGTGTCAAGGGCGGATCTAGGGTGGGGTCAGGGGGTCGTGACCCCCAGGAATTGGCCGAAAATTCAATTTTAACTATTATACGGGTGTGTCACAATCAGATGTGCAAACTATGTTTCACCAAGGGTGATTTTTCAAAGTCATTGAATACAAAAGAGACAATATTTTCCTGAAAGTTAAATAATACATCTTCATGAAAATAATAACAATTTTTACACAGATTTAAGGATTTAAATTATTTTACATGTCAAACTTGGAATTTTAGAGAAAAAAAAGTAAGATGCAAATAATTTCTTACACATATTTGGAAATGTCAATTTCATTCGAAATTGAGAAAACATTTTACATCATAACACTCACAGACTAAGCTTTCAAATGACATGCAAAACAAAGTGACCATGACATATTTATTTTGAAAAAATCTGATTTTCTCACATTTTATTTATATTAGGCATGAAATGACATCTTTCAGTTTTCTATGTTCATTCAGTATTGTGTGTACAACCCTAAAAGTAATAAATATTGACAGGAATTTCAATTTTCTTTAAAATGATATATACATTTGTTATCCTAATACGAATACTTACAGAAATAATGACTGTTGAAGTTGGTCGTATTTGCATTGAACATTGTCTACGGACTGGACATTTTAACAATGATTACAGTTCAACGGTATTAATATAATATTTAATTGACAATAAACAACACCAAAACTTTTCATTTTTTAAGGGAATAAACTTTAAACAAGAAAAGTACAAATTTCGAGCAGTTATTGAACTGTTGAATAGACATTCGGACAAACGACAAACGACGGACATTGATTGCTCGCAATACCTTAACTAGAGGATTATGGGGTCAGATGAGCTACAAATTCTTAGCTTTTGTTTAAGACACAAGCATGAAAATTTGACATATCAATTTAAACTTAAAAATGCAGCATTAATTATTTTAATGAATATGAATGTTAACCATTTCCCGAACAAGAATGGGTTTTGACACCTGTACGAGTACTTAAAGAGCATGGAAAACATTATGACAAAAGGAGGGAGTGCTAGCATATAGATTATTTCTTATTTTTCATCAATATCTTCTTTTCTATGTTTTTATACAAGAACTCCAAATTGACGATCATATATTTTATCGTCGTCTGCAGCAAAAAGTCAAAGTTGTAACATTTTGGGAACTTGTAAATAGAATAGCGTTTATGGGAATTGGAGTTTTAATTGAGATATTGTAGAAAATACAGGGGGGAAAAGGAAACTGCCGGTAAATAATCTATTCAATATTATTATTTGCCTTTGGTGTTTCAAAATCTTTCTCCTTTTCTCTTTTAGAGACCTAAGCATCCTGAAACATTTATCAATTTAGATAGTTTGATATCAAAAGTTTGATTTGATTGATAAGATAGAAAAGGTTAAGAAAGCAAAATATGGTGTTTATCAGCATTAAATTGTTCTTTTTACCTCAATGTACAGTACCCAATTTGGAAAATGGTTCTTGGGAAGATTTTTTTTTATTGATTTCGACTGTTGGATGCCAACAATAATGAAATACACATAAAAAATGATGATTAAAATGTGGCATGATGTACTCATAATATCTGTTATGAAATTCTGTCTTGTCCGTAGACGCATTTATTTTTGCCCGTGAGCCACTATTTGACCTCACTTTCACTAAAAACATTTCTTTCGAGGAAAAGCACAATTATTTAGCAGAACATGTCCACAATATCAGCTAACAAAGACTGTGTCCATTTAAGAAGCTATTTTACACCTGTCTACGGACAAGACATTTTGTCTACGGACAAGACATTTCTGTTATTGTACGTAAAAAATAAAGTACTCAATACAATTTGATAAAATTTCCCGACAATCTAATTTTATAGATTTGCTAACAGCTAAAGAATCTTTTGTCACAGTCTGTAGTGATTTTACTTAAAAATCACATTGTTAAAAAGTGTCTACGGACAGGACATTTTAGGTCAACGAACTTCTTGCCGAAATAGCTTAGTTACCCTTTGATGCAGTATGAATATTTCAAATTAAATTTTTATTTACATGTCTTTTTTCAAAAGAAAAATGAAAATAATAAAATTCTGTAAGTCATAAGTTAACTTTTTTTCGCACTATAAAAGACCATCTACGAAAGTGAAATTATATAACGAAAGGTTGGTCTCGGTCTTTTTGTAATAAATCAATCAATTCTAATCATATCTTCATAAAATAACCAGCGGATGAAAGCTGAATAATTTCTCTAACTGAATGCTGCATGTCGTGCAGAATAATAGAACAATTTCATACACAATTCTAAAGTGGAAAATAAAGAAAATTTAAATGAAACATCATTATTTCATGTTTACCCCATTTTTTCAATACATTTATTGCAATAACTTTTTTACCCCTAATTTATTCTTCCTAAGATTTGGTACATAACATAACACTCATTTTGCGATTAATATAGGATCAAATTTATGTTGTTATATTGATTTGTATGTCAACTGGAATCCTATAACATGAGGCAGGTACAGGATGTACATCTGATTGTGACATACCCGATAGCTTTTCGTATTAAAAGCCATCATTTGGGCTTTGACCCCTCTGGAAAAGAATCCTGGATCCGCCCTTGGGTGTAGCTCCCGATAAATGTACCGCCAGGACATATCTAGCTTTTAGCTGTAATGTCGAAGAATAACAATGATATTACGTTGACATTCCCTATCATTAAACGCTGAAAAATCCAAGCCTTTAAACCCAAAAAGGGTATAGCTCACGATACATGACAAGGCAGATCATCTCGAGCTATTACCTGAGCTATCGTGAGATATAAACGTCGAAGAAAAACACTGACGAGATAGGAAATTACTGTCATCATGTTATCGTAAAAGATGCAAATGTTTTGGTAACTCAATCTGTTGATTTCTCCGTTTTGCCTTCTGATATAGATTCATAAAACATTATACGTCTCTAAGAACGTTTGTTACATTCTATTAAATTATGGAAGCCTTTCTTGTCTAATGGATAGAAAATTAGACAAAAATACGATACGTCAGGTAGCCTATTACGCAAGAAAATGTTGGATAGAAATCTAATAAATGTGACACGTGACGTGCAAATAGGGCATGTGTCCTCGAAGCCGGGACAAACTATAATTGCAAGGTATCATGGAATGAACAATTTTAGAAATTCGAAATTATTTTCTTTTATACTTGACCAATTAGAACTCAGTTTGAAACAGAAAAGGTGGGAAACACCAGAAATTTGTTTTATATGATAGATCTTTTTTAAAACTCAGCTGATGAAAAAAATATTGACAACCAACCAGTTTTGGTTGGTCGTCAATAACTTTTTTGCCAGCTGATTTTTAAAAAGATCTCGAACGTTCAACAAATCCCTGGTGTTTTTTCACCCTTTTTACTTCGCCAATAACATAATCATTGAAGTTTTTCTTCATTATTCAATTGTTGTATCGCGTGATTCCCCGTCCTGTATATACGAAGAACTCATTCTTACTAAGTGTCTTTGGACACTCTTCTCTTGTGGCAATTTTAATGACTTTCATAAAATGCAAAGGGATGCAGATGACAAGTGTTCCTGAAACCTGAAATATTAATACTAGTAAGTGATGTCACTAAGAATATTGGGGGAAAATCTTCCTCTGTGTTTTTCGAGGCATTTTCAAACAAAAAGGGGCATCGTTTGTGAAAGAGTAAAATCTTTAGTTACAAAGTTTCAGACAGAACGATGCATTAATTCAATGGTTATATATGGCGGTTTATATGACTTTGAATTTCAACGAAATGCAACACAAACAAGACCAATATTAAGACTTTGCGGTAAATTATTTAATATAGATCAAACAAATGATTGCCTAAAACAAAATGTACGATAAGATAGATACATGCACCCAAATGACAAATTGCGTTATTTAGAAGCTATGTTGTTCAGAGGAGTTCAAATCTACTAAACTTGATAGAGAAATGTTTTTATCACAAGCACATTGTAGGCAGTAAAAATCAACTAATATCGATGCTTTAATTTACAAAAAAAAGTTCCTAATACTTTGTCAATATTCTTCAAACGAAAATTTCTGCCAACTTTTGTTATGGGAGAGCTAAAAATTAAATGTCATATAATAGACAATTATAGTCAATCCACTGCTTTCTGCGAGTGTCACAAAACAATTGAATCGTACTTTTATAGATATATACTAGTCAAAACTTCTAACCGGCCACTTAGTTTCTGCCATTTAGGACATATTTATTGACGGGATATCCACAATCGTTGTTAGTCATTGAATAGAATAATTATTTTCGAACTAAAAAAGATGAAACTGTTACCAATATTCCGTCTAGAACGTTTTCAAATTGACACATTTTTCACTATACCCCTAATTTTGATTTTCATCGATTTTAACATTGGTGGGTGGGGTATTTTGTAGAAAATCAGTTCATATCTGGGCGATATTGAATAAAATTAAATTCTTTCTTCGAAAATAATGTTTCTTTGTCAATTTACTAGCAAAGTTGATCGGGAAAAAATGACAATATCAAGATTTTATTTCGTCCTAAATCTGAATTTCTGTCGAATTTCTCAGTTTTTATGATTTTCAAAAATGGGGGTCCTCGTCTTTCATGTAATGTCAAAGAGTCACATTAACATTTCAACACGCGACGTTTGTGCGAAATGATCTTCAAATTACTATCCTTTCCATAAAAGAAAACTTCTTTCCGATCAGATTTTTGTTAACATTTCAAAAATTCGAAAAACAAAGTGGCCGGTTAGGAGTTTTGACTAGTATATGTAATCAGTTTTTTGTATTTCCAATTTGTAATCAACTGTCTTAACCTTTACTATTCAAGGAGCAATGCATGTTTAAAGTGTTCTATTTGTTGAGTTTGTGTTCTTTTTACCCAAATCGAGTGTCAAATAAGAAAATGGTGCATGTTTACTATAATAAAGGTAAAGACACACGTGTGTCAAGAAAAATGAAGAGCAGAAGTAAATTGTCTGGAAACAAATTGTAACAAAACATTTAAATTTTGATGAATAAGTTTGCTTACCTGTCAAGTTCCGTGTCATGCACGTTGTTATAAATGGTGTCCGCAAAATGAACATGATTTGTCACTCTCCCTGATTGGTGAATATTATTACGCATCCTGTCAACAGTTAACAATTTGAAATTCTATTTTTAGTTTTTTTTCTAACTTTTTTTCCCAGACGGGTTCCTTGTCGAAATTCCTATTGAGTATTTAGTCTATTTACATCAAACATCCTGGTATTATTAGTTTCATTTGCGCGACGGAGTTTTTCCCTTTGACGGGCCATCATCGATAAACCGTGAAATAGTGGAAATATATCCCCCCCTAGCGGGCGGACTACTTTTTTCCCTCTCTCTTCGAATTGCGCACTGATCGGAAAATAGTTAAGCTTGGATCTGGAATAGAGGTACTTATGTTATTTGAGACCAATATGGATCTTGATCAGTCTGCGCATACGCGCAGTCTGATCAAGGTCCAAATTTGTCTCTTTTAATTGCTCCTTTACCCAATGGAGCAATAAGAGAGCAGATGAGGTTCCAGTCTAAGTGCAATCAAGGCAAAAGTTGATAAGAATCCGTCTTGGTCGCCCAAAAACCACAAGGGTCATTTCTTCATATCCCAGCTCGCTTGATTAAAACTGATTAGGCAGGGACTCTTTATGACCTACAGTTATGATTAGCAAATGAAATTAAACAAATCTATCCAGTCAGCTAATTAATCAACCGATGATCGATCACACACGCTCGCCGGAATCGTCAACAGGTTCCTGTCAGGATATTCCGAGATGGATGCCGCAGTCTATGATCGATTTGTAGGATATGTTTTTGTACGTTACATGCTTCGTTTGTGTAATTAAATATAGAGTTTTGTATATAAAGAAAATATTCGTTTCTTTAATTTTATAATTTCATGAGTAAATGACTCGATTGTATCATCAAAAGGTTGCTGTTAAGATATTACGAGATGGCTGCCGGAGTCTATGATCGATTTGTAGGATAGGCTATGTTTTCGTACGTTACATGCTTCGTTTGTGTAAATAAATAAATAAACTGTGTCGTAAAAAAATCTTATTATTGACATTGATTTACGTATAGGAATGAAAGGCACTTTTCCTAATGTTGTGTGTTTGTTAATTGTATTGTTTCTTCATTGGTTTGCGTATTAAAAGAGACCAATTATTCTAAATAATATGACAATATCACTACTTAAATGAGTCCTACAATTTTTTTATCACAAATTCCATTTAAAAAGTCACAAATTCCCAAAAAAGATATCCTTTTTAAAATAAACAAGCAGAATATCAATATTTTTAAGTTATTTAAAATATCGGTTTCCAATGCATGCTCATGTACGCAAGAACTGAGGTTCATGGTAAGACCTACGACGGTGTTTTTAAGAGTAAGAAAGTGTATTTTAGCCCGTCGCATATGATTTTATTATTCACAGAAACACCCTTTTATGACATACTTCTGGTGACGATAATTATTCATTCTGCAATAATAAAATGTGGCACCAATATTATTTTACGGTCCTGGCGGAGGAGTATCTCGGTGTTAGATTGACCAAAAGTTATTTCATATAAGCGTCGATGCTATCGGTTCTTATAGCACAATGCATTTCAAGTCATGCATTACCCACGAGCGACTATTACGTGACTTTGTTATGGAATAGTTTCCCTTACTCACAGAAATAAAGATGCATTTTCTTCAATTTTAAATACTTTATTCCGATCCATATATCCATACTCTCAGATTTATATTGATCACTTGGGTCCCCTCAGTCTAAGATGAGAACAGTCGTGAAAAGTGATGAAACTACTTTTCATGAATGGACTCTGCGTTCACTAGGAACTGAGAGGGAATATTGCGGGTACTTTGGTAGATCTTTATATATGGGAGACAAAATACTGAATGAGAAATAAATGTTTGTTGAAGGAAAATATATCATAACAAATTCACGTGATTATCACCCGTTAACATCGTCCTGAAAAGAAACAACGTTACATGTACTAGACCTCTGTTAAAAGGCTCATATCGATAAACATTTAATGAAATGCTATAATTCCCAATCAAACAAGCGCAAGAACTCTTATTCAGGTTTACGACTTTGCACTTGTATGAAGCAATATTGAGAATCCTAAATTCATTGAAGGACCTACTAAAACAACCTATCCTCATCTCGAGCAAGTTATAGATACGA
This sequence comes from Fragum sueziense, assembly GCA_963680895.1. Taxonomy (NCBI): domain Eukaryota; kingdom Metazoa; phylum Mollusca; class Bivalvia; order Cardiida; family Cardiidae; genus Fragum; species Fragum sueziense. Next base: position 47,994,984 of record OY804592.1, read on the forward strand.
TGTTTATAGATGCCCGCCGAGAATTTCATAACTTTATTCCATTGAAGTTTTCTAATATGTTCTGGCAATGAGCTATTAATGCATTAAATGCTTAACTGTGAATGAGATGAAACGGCCACCATGATTCATTACTAGTTTTGTGTAAATAAAGCCATCTATAAACTGAACATCAGGTTATATCAACGATTTTATAATGTTTGTTAAGGAATTCCAGAATCCACGAAGAGGACGGTCATTGTAGTATGCACACACGAGAATTATGACATCCATGTTCATTTATTTGTAAACAAAAATAAGACCTGTAGCTTACGGTCATTGAGCCATGTGGAAGTTGTAGTTTATGGAAATAATCCTACGTATAATTACTAATCCATGCAATCATAACTATCATTTGTCTGTAAATTAGATATTATAGCAATTCACCAGTTGCACATTATGGAGTGGTCAACTTGATAACCTCAGAATTATGACAAGTAATTGAGGCGGGATCTTGAGAAGGTCGCTTAAGGCTTTTGAGCACAACATGTTTCCATATCAGCCTGCGTATACATGCAGTCTGATCAGGAACCATGTTATTCTCCAATAACTTCGTCATGGTCTGAAGCAACCATTAGAGTAACATGGAACCAGGTCAGACTACACCTAGGCACATATTGATCTTGAAACATGGCTGTCTCAAATGCTATAAGAGACATTGTTTTTTCATTTTGTAAGATTTTCGTGTCAGAGCTTTGCGATATCTCCGTAGATAAAAAAGACAAGTACAACAACAGTTAAGGAAGCCCTGCTAATTAAGTTTCGTAAACACTCCAAATAAGATAGAGTGCTAGACTATTGATTTAGGATATATCATCCTGTTAGAATGTCGTAAGAAAATTCTGCGGTCAGTGCATATAAATAGCACCAATATGGTCAAGTGCGGACATAGTAAACTTCGACATGATGAACAAGTCTTGAACTGTTCATTAACATAATTACTTCGTTTTTAATTCAAAGAAAATTTATAGTATATTTTTATTATACATGTATTTTTCAATTATCCAGATTGATATATTTAGATGAAAATTTGTTTTCAAGGCCAAGTAATGAATGTCGCTCAAAAAAGGAAGAATAATGCACAGAAAAGATAGAAAAATACCACGGAAAAACGACACATTTAAAGCTTATTCTCATAATAAGAATGAATTTTGTATATCATATTGTATACAAACTACTGTACAAGTTTGCATGCATGAATATACATTAGTTCATTGGCATGACAGCATGAATGACATCGGATCGCTGCTTTTCAAAGAAAACATCGGAACTGCAGCTTACAACAAACTACAGTTACGAGTTCTTCGTTGAAAAGCGACGATATGACCGATTGCGCGAAACAATCACGCAGGACGTTAATTCCTATATACCGTCACATAGAATGTAACTTTCTGAGAAGCAAACAAATGATAAGAAGGGGGTTTATTCATTCTATTTTTTGCTATTGTGAAGCCAAACCCTGTGTTGTGGGTACTCATTTGAATCGTCTCCATGAGACGATTCTAATGAGTACTCATAACAAAGGACTTGATGAGCAATAATTGGAAAATTGTATTTTGAAAAGCCTTCAGTCCCTCTTATCTGTAGCTGTGTGAGAAGAATGCTTAATTAGAAAATTCCAGGGCGATCTTAACGAATTGGTTTTTGATTCTCAATAATTGTATGTCTAACAAACCTCGTAGTTTACAAGTATACCAAGATAAATGATTTCAAAGAATAAAAAAAATCACAACCTTACTTCCTTAACATGACATCAAAAGAATTGATATGTTCCTCCAAGAAATTTATATATCTTATATTCTAGAATATGTATAATGTATGTGTGCACCAATTGTCATGTGACAAGAAGCAACAACGAAATCATGCTTTTGTAGAAATAGCCTTCAAACAAAACAAATCATCGTAAAAATGTATACAAGACAAGTAAAGCACGACAATACTAAGTCTCAACCAGTCCTATACATTTTTCTCCACTCCCAAAGGGATAGCGATTAATTCTTTCCGCGGGACGGCGAAAGTCTATAAAATACATATTACTGGTATTGATCATTCTTTGATAAAAAGCTGACCAAAGCTGTTCGCAATATGCTAATGCATTCTCGGCTAAAAATCATGAAACGACCCGAATTACTATGCGTCCATTTTTTGTGTCGTTCCGAAAACTATTCTTTGGTATTTATTCCATCATGAGAATCTGATATAGATCTATAGACTTTATCTGTAGGATCCTTCAACGAGTGGTGAAATGGCCAGCTTATGATACAGTTATTTGGGATAAAAAGATCATTTTTGATATTTTAGTGTAAGAATGGAATAGAAAAGTGGCAGAGCAGAGGGAAGGGAATGGGACTGTCCCCAAGAGGACAAATACCACAACTCGTGTCGTGTCACTACAGAAGGACTATCAGAGAATAATGCTATTACTAGAGCACAAGAACGGATAATAAATAAAAGTTTAATTGTGACCTTGACATTTTACCTATACTAGACACAAAATGCGTCCCTTTCGGAATAAGCCAACAGTTTCATGACGTGGCATGGTCCTAGGTTAACGATTTCACCTCGGCCTACATAACCACTAAACTACTTTGGTCAAGGTTAAAGCAACGCTACATGGTCTAGGTCAAGCGATGTTTTAGCTAGAGTAGGGAAATAAGCAGAATTAAGATGTGATCTTTCAATCTCCGAGCATAGTTGTCGTTCGTTACTCTCACATACATCTCTGCAACGGCCTGGGCGTATAAATGACAAGAATCTTGTCAAACCGAGGAAAACGTGTATTATTACTGTTTTACTGTTTCATGTGTAACATAATAAAGAAGACAAAGAAATGATGATTCTGGTTACATTTGAAAGGCACTATAACTGATGAAATAACCCATATACGAGGTACAGTCAGAAAGTTCCCGGACTGCCTTCGTACGTAAATTATATGCATTCGGATTTTTCTAAAACTTAAATACCTAAAAAGAGGAAATCATGTCCGATAAGTACATGTATCATTTATATTGATACAATACATATAACATAATATTTTATAGTCGCAAAAACATACATTAACAATGTACGGATCACTTTGACGTCGCACAGCGACGTCTACATAACGTCGTATTTACAGAGCCAAAATCAATGATTTCGGGTTAGTTCACAACTTCTAAAATTATTTATCACAATGATCTGGATACTTCCCATCGCGATACACATATGGAGCAAACGAATGAATTCGGTGTCATAACATTTCACAGCTGACCTGGTCGCAGGCCAAAGCTCTTCGTTTGACCCAAACCTGCAATACCGTGGAAATTTCAATAAACGAGAGAAATGCTGAAATGACATTTTACTGAGTCCGGGCGGTATTGCGTGTGGGATAGACAGACAGACAGTCTTACATAGCTTAGAACATATGTTGTTCTTATTTTCATATCGGCACGATGGATGCATTATGTTGGTAAGGTACATTATCCTTGTAAAATCAGCGTTCACACACTTCTAAAGAAAAGGCATTGTGTACACGACGCGGGTCTTTTGCTCGTCGTCCGTCTAAAGCCGCACCTCCCGCCCTGTGTACAGTTTAGACGTTTCTTATTTTATCGAAATTATTTTATGAATTGTACCACGACAAATATTCCAACAATATTAGCTACATCGTCGAATGATTTCCACAGGTCCGTGAGTATGCCGGTCTTCGTGTCTAAATGAGCACGTTTTTCGGCCGCTCATTGCTAAGATCATCGCTTATTTTTGCGCGGTAATTCCTAAATTTCTTGTGTCAATTTAACAAAGTTTTCCTAGAATATGCACTGAAGCCGTTGCTTGATTTAAAGAACTTCTAAATTTCCATAGGCGTCATTTCGGCCTTCACATACACTTTAATAGCGCATATTTGTTCCGTACGCTGTGGTGACGTCGCCTTGATTTCAGTTGTCTTTCATCCATTGCTAGGAGAATTATGTATGAAACGCAGAATTTTTATGTCACGTCGTTAAAATTTTGAAATTGTTCAGAAAATATGTTGATGTGATGCCATATCGAGGCTGCATGTAAAAGCGCCGGTAATTTTTAAGATATGATCCTTTGAATAATAGTAAGAATATTGGGAGCAGGCGTTATTTCAAAGTGATCCGTATTCTTGAACACTATGCTCTAACGTCTTAGAAAATTTTGATTTTTAACAATTTAAAACCACAAAAACTTATCAAAGTGGTAGTTTACATTTCGAAATTACTTATTGAATAAAGACTTGAATCAAATACGTCGGAAAAAATACAATTCAAAGGCAGTCCGGGAACTTTTTGACTATACCTCGTACAATGGAACTATTTTCTCAAGCCTCCTTACCAATGGCTGGAATTTTGTGCTAACAAGAGCTGTCCGAAGACAGCGCGCTCGACTTTCTAAGTGCTGGACTTTATAAGTTGCTAAGTATAAAGGGGGCATAACTCCAAATATAGTGGAGCCAGGGTCATGGGCCCTGATAATAAGGTAGAGGGTGTGATGATGAATAAGTATTCCAAGTTTGGGTTGAATCCCTTTGATAGTATGGAAGTTATTGATGTTTGAAAAAACTTTAACCTTTGTTGCAACGCCAACGCCGACGCCAACGCCGACGCCAACGCCAACGCCGACGCCCGGGTGACAGTATAAGCTCTCATTTTCTTCGAAAAGTCCAGCTAAAAATAGACTAGGTTTAATGTTTTGTTTTGATAAATCGTCGGTGTTGTTATATAATATCGTATCTACGGCTTGAATCAAGTCGTAGTTGCGAGATTTTATAACAACACTTACGAAATACTATTGTTTGTCCGAAATACGTCACGGTTAGCTGCATAAAATCGTTCCCTATCAGAATGAAACGTACAGAAAATTTGAATGAATGACATCAATCTAAAAAAAATAAATTATTTTCGTCGGAAAATGATATTAAATTTTAAGCAACGTGAAGTATGACATATTTTGGACTTTGGAAAAGAAAAATTATTTGTTATTGCCGTTTTGATGTGATAGAAAGTGACGTAATCTAGCAGATGATGACGCAATACTCTCTGAGGCAACTACAGAGGCGAATGTAATGAATGAACCGTGTGCAAGAGAGTGGTGATCTTTACCTTTGATCTACGGGATCCAAAATCTGTAGTTCATTTCCTGTATTAAGAACAACAATTCTATGAAGTCCCATGAATTTAAGTCAAATGGTTAGTGAGTTAAAGCAAGTCAACAAAAACAGTATACGGATGGACCGACGGGCATGCGAAACCAATATATACCGTTCTATTTCGTAGGTGCTGGGTATAGAATAGGGGTTAAGAAAAGGGTTAAGGCAATGTCCTCTGGGAATATATAATCTGTAGATTCCTTGAATGAGTGATGAAATGACGAACTTCTGATAGAGTTATTGGAGAAATATGACCGCTCCTGTCATTATCAGAGTGCCCCGTCTTTTTTTTCGGACAGCAATCTTTATCTTTTAAAAGAACGAATCTTGGTGATCACGCGGATATGTTTTTTTTAAATAGCAAAAAAATTTATTTAGTTTAGATTTTTTTTTTTTTTTTTTTTTTTTTTTTTTGCGTTTTGACTTTCCAACCCTGTGAAATGATCTTAGTATATCTTAAATGAACATCTTAAACAGATAACCTTTAAAATAGAGGATAGTAAAGTTTATAGAAAATTGTGCCGAATAACACTATTTGCTCCAATTCCGACTTTCGCTGTTCTGTCCCATTGTCGGCCAAATTCATTTCAACGACCCCCCCCCCCCCCTAACTGCAGCCTTAAACAAGCTGCAGTTACGAGATTTTCGTTGAAAACCATCGATATGCAATAACGAAAATCCTGTTGAGTAAAATAGGAAAGAAAGAGCCTCTAAATTCCGAGAAATAAACTGCCACATTGTTTAGATTGTTTGATGTTTTGATTGCCTCCTTGCTGGTAGCATGTGAACTTGATCTTATTTGTGGACAACTTTTAATGCTGACACTTTGATAACACGAACAAATTGATTGGCACAAGAAAATAATTGCAACCTTGCAATTTATACGCAAATGTACATGCACATCATATTTTCGGTGAATGCGTGATGGAATGAATGCATTCCGAAATTGCTTAATATGCTTTAAGAAATAGTCACTTTTTTAAGTAAGTCGGTGAATGTTTTGTTTATTTGATACTAGTAAAATGGCGTGAACTTGATATGATTCATACATAACTTCACATGGTGGTGTTTTTGTTAACATCACTTTGTTTAATGGCGACAGAATTCAATCGCAATACCCCACTAGTCTAGTGGATAATTCTAAGATTGTTTTATATGAATGATTTTATGCCATATTATTTAGATTTTTTGATGTCCTGACTGACGCCTTTAAATGCAGATATCAAATGAATTTGATCTAAATAATGGAAAATTTTGAACATACTGAATTGACCGCCTTCCAAAAAAGTTAAATATAGGAAGATTTTGCCATAAAACCTACGTTGTTAAGATTCCTTGGTGTCTTCAGTGCATCCATCTGCACAAACCAATGAATCTTTTACAACTTAATTTATAATGAACAAAATGAGGTTCGAATCCGTGGTTTCCGAAGAAAAATACACCTTATGCCGATAGCAAGTGTTATTGTTGTAAATAGTCCGAAGACAACTTTTAATACTGACATTTCGATAAGATGATTATTTATGTAGGAGCTTTGAAAAACTTCAACTTTCCAGACATGTTTAACCCAACCAAATCTAGGGCCCGAATTTGGCATTTCTAGTATGTTGGAAAACTGGTTCTCGATAGAAAGTGATAAGCTGGGCACTAGCGGTAAATCCTTCGCATTGGACCATAGAAAATGCTACACAAAAAAGCAATCACCGACTTTCCCCACCTTGTTTCGACGCTGAAATTTCTATCACGACTCCCTTTAGGTTGTTGCAAATGACCATACTTGAAATGTTTTAACATGAAACGCCTTCTAATCTGTCGCATTATATGATTACATTGCAGCGAACTTGGAACCAATTGATAATTAAATACGCACTTTAATCGACAAGATAAGTAGAACTTAAATAACTCCTTTTTTCTTTAACATTTTCCCAATCAAGACCTGCTCTTGACGTCCCTAACAGAAAATGCTTGGGAAAACATTGAGACAAAAGAAGAAAATGCTGATAACCAGCATTTTCTCCTCTTGCAGCAATATTTTCTTAGCTAAATTTTACACAATCCATACTTCTTTTAAGGGGGAATGCTCCAGTTTTTCGGAACACTCGGTCATTACAGTAGTAAATTAAATGTTTCGTACCAATATGTTTCGCTACCATATTTTCAATAATATAACACATCATTACAATTCCGTTTCCATTTCCGACGGTAAAAGTGTATTTATTATGCGAAACTGTTTCCTCAAGATGGAAATCGATTATTTAGAGCAAGACAGTCATAAGTGTGTATGCAGTTACCACTGTTTTGCGTCATATTATTCATGTGTAGCTGATAAAAATTGCTGTAATTCACTAATAAGTGCGCTGACCTACATACATTTCCTTTTTGAGATATTACCAGGACATGTTGCTTAATACAATGAGGGAATTTTATCAAATTCTATTACGTAGAACTTGAAATATTTCCAAAAATATGCAAATTTTGGCATAAAACACTCCAGCTTCGTTGATCAAACAGAACACGTGAGCATGCTATTTTATACATTTACGCGTTTATAATAGCAAAGCGCTCCACATATTTTGGGTTTTCTGTTCTTATTTAATGTAAGACGTTACTTTAAATCCGTTTTCGGAACTAAACGATGATTATACAGCATTTTATTAGCATTTTAATGACCTTGGACAGGTGCAAGAAATTGTGCATTTTTTCGCTGTAGGGGTATGTGATAAGAATGCCTTTAAATTTCAAACAAGATCGCTGACCATCCATTTTCATTTTATTTTTTCAATTGGTAATAACATGTAATTTCAACATACAGAATATAAATAAATTCTATTTTTGGGAAAAAATTTAGGAAACTGGAGCATTCCCCCTTAACATAGATTTTATTGTCTGCAGCACCTTTTATAAACTGAACTGGCCTAAAATTGTGCTGTTTGGGAAAAGGTTGAATTTCGTCTTTTTCATTGCCATTCAGACGCAATTTTCACTGGAAATTTGACGAATAAGCTTTTCTACGAACTTCCTAGTTACACGGTTACACAAAGACTATGTCAAGTACCGAGATATTTTATCAAGTATTGTGTCAGGAACGTGCATTAAAGTGCCAGGGTGCACACTTTACATCCCGATCGTCTGCATCATCTTTGAATTTGGAACAGTCCAAAATTTTGCCACCTGGTAATGGGTTAAAAGTTCAAGAAATAGAATTTCGTCTTTTTTATCGACATTCAGAAGGAATTTTCACTGGAAATTTGACAATTCAGCTTTTCTACGAACTTCCTAGTTACACGGTTACACAAACCCTATGTCAAGTACCGAGGTATTTTATCAAGTATTGTGTCAGGAACGTGCATTAAAGTTCCAGGGTGTATACTTTATATCCCGGTAGTCAAGAGTCGTTTTCCGGAATGAGGTATGTTTGCTTTCCAATGACATTGCACTGTAATCTCAATGTAATTTCGAAAATGGCTTAGGGAACAAGCAATTTCTTCATTTCCCACAATATTCTCTATACAAATTTACCAAAATATTTTAAATTTCATTTGTTTGAAATTGTCGTCTGCATCATCTTTGAATTTGGAACAGTCCAAATTTTTGCCGTCTGAACGGTCTGGTAATGGGTGAAAAGTTCAAAAAATAGAATTTCGTCTTTTTCATTGACACTCAGACGCAATTTTCACTGGAAATTTGACAATTCAGCTTTTCTACGAACTTCCTAGTTACACGATTATACACAAACACTATGTCAAGTACCGAGATATTTTATCAAGTATTATGTCAGGAACGTGTATTAAAGTTCCAGGGTGTACACTTTACATCCCGGTAGTCAAGAGTTGTTTTCCGGAATGTGGTATGTTTGCTTTCCAATGACATTGCACTGTAATCTCAATGTAATTTCGAGAATGGCTTAGGAAAACATTGTGGAAAATGAAGAAATTGCTTGTAACAATAAATGTAACAAGAAATTTCTTCAATTTCCACAATATTCTCTATACAAATTGGCCAAAATATTTTAAATTTCATTTGTTTGAAATTGTTGTCTGCATCATCTTTGAATTTGGAACAGTCCAAATTTTGCCGTCTGGTAATGGGTTAAAAATTCACGAAATGGAATTTCGTCTTTTTACCGACATTCAGACGCAATTTTCACTGGATATCTTACGATTCAGCTTTTCTACGAACTTCCTAGTTACGGGGTTACACAAATACTATGTCAAGTACCGAGATATTTTATCAAGTATTATGTCAGGAACGTGCATTAAAGTTCCAGGGTGTACACTTTACATCCCGGTAGTCAAGAGTCTCTTTCCGGAATGTGGTATGTTTGCTTTCCAATGACATTGCATTGTTATTTCAATGTAATTTCGTTTATATTCTAGAATATTGTCAAATCACCATTGCGGCATTTGTTCAAAACACGTTGTTGTTTTCAAAGACAAAACAAAAGGGATAAAAGACATACCAGAACTTGGTAGGAACTTACTACGAGCACGTAAAGAATTGATGATAGAAACTCTCATATATGCGATTGGTACAAAATAAGAAAGTTGGCATGATAGACTTATGTTGCAGTGTTACATTCATACTTTGTTTTACTACATTTTGCGCAGAGAATCAAACTCCTCTTTAAGGCAATTATTGAGTATACCACAAGTGCATTAGACGCTTTATTTCAGAATTTCAGTGATTCCTCTAAATAAATGGAACCAGAACTGTTCATTCCTATCGTGAGATATTTGCGTTTTACCGCGTCGCGTTGATGCACTGTACAAAGTTAGATGAATTGATTCAGTTTGGGTGAACGACACTTCGTCGCTTTTCAACGAAAACCTCGTAAGTGCAGCTGGGGTTTTCGTTGAAAAGTTGCGACTTGTTTCTCAGTTAGATGGCGGTGAAATTCTCGTTAATACTTGTAAAGAACATTTTCCGAGCCAATGTAGAAACAAAACATGTAAAAAGACACCGCCACCGCTTGATGACCCTTATATAATCAATTTCCACAAAATTCAAAATAGCAACAAACGGCGAAATATATTTACTAAATTAAAAGTGGAAGTTATGTATATTATAGCATAGCAAATATTTGATATAAAAATGAAATTGCTGATAATATTTTTTTCTCTTGTATCAGTATATTTTTCAAACACATTTTGTTTTATTACAAACATCAAAGTCGTGGAATTATTGTGGAGGGTGGAAATGTTACTGTATTAACTTATTATTACACAGGAACCATCTTGAACACATTGAATTTGCGTGTACGTATTAAAATGAACATTTCTTACTTTCTTGCAAGAAAACTTATGACCGGTTTTGTATTGAAATAATTATGTTGCACCAAAGACGGTTTTCTCAAAGATTCACAATGGGGCACATTAGTAATGTACAAGTTCAAATATTTAGTGCAAATAATTGGCGAGGCTTAGACTTCTCGTCTGTTTGATCGGAAACCACGGAAACTATTGCAGGGGAAGCGAACACTACGAGTCATAGTTTTGTTTCTCAACACCGCAGCTCTATCTCATTTGAGCTTAAATAAAGTACATTTAAGTAACATCCTTACTAATCGAGGTTGTAATAAGTTTGTTGAATATTACATATATCGTCGGTTTTCAACGAAACCTTCGTAACTGCAGCTTGTTTTAAGCTGAAGTTACGAGGTTTTCGTGGAAAAGCGGCGATATTTTGTTAGTTTGATATATCCAGTACATAAGAGGGTTGTCCGGACAGTTTGTGGGCACTGTTTTATATATAAAAATGAGAAAAGAAGATTTTATAACACACATTATGCCATTAAACAATATCGTAGAAACAACATCTCAAAATTTGAACAAAATCCCTCCATTTTTAACAGAATTACATAAGTTTTTGTGAAGAATGTAGATGCACCCCGGAGCACGCCATGACGTTACGACGTTCCGGCAGCGAAGAAATAACTTTGCCACGAAGAATTGTGCGGCCTTATTTTCTTCAGAAAGCATTCTACGCACCCTCGTGTACACACTGTTTACATTTTCAAATGTTTTGTGAGGATTTCGTTAACAATTGTTTTTGACAGTTCACATTTCCCCTGCTTTATTTTACTTTATCTTAACGTATTTTGCCTATCGTCATTCACAACGTCACTCACTAAATTAACATTTCAATCTGTTATAATACTCGATCTTTGAGACCTCGAATCATCTATGTCTTCCCCGGAAACGTTTGTGACATTTGCAAACGAGATAATACGGGACACATGGTCTCTTTGTAGAAGAATTTACGAATGCCCTGGTCTCTGCAGGCGTTTTCCTAGTTCCACCCAAAATTTCACAAGAACGCACTGCTCCGCCCAAACGTCCGACGTCGTCATTTTTCACAGATTTCCTTCCATATCAAACTTCTTTAAATTGTCCTTAAATGTAATTTTTTAACGCGACAACATTGAAATCACATCAATGTGGAGTCGGAATGTTAGGTCACATTTTTATACATTTATTATTTTGTTCACAGCCAAATTCATACGTTAAATTAAATTAAAAAACACAGGCATGAATAGCAAAAAAGCTCAAAATTTGACGTGCTCCGGGTACCCCTATGTAGGGTCGTGTTAGGTCTTATTGCAAAATAATAGCAAATTAGATTTATTTCTTTTTGCTGGAAAAGTACTTGATAGATGTTTATCTTTCATGTGATAAATATTTTTTCACAAACAAAGTATTATGAAGCAAAATAAATTGTGTGTCCACGAACTTTCAGGACAACCCCCGTACATTGTACGTGGATTTGCAATGTAAGTTTGTATCGAATTGAAGACTAATCCATGACTATATAATGAGGCCTTTTGATTGTCAACAAGATGAAAGCTTTGGAAAACAATGTGGAAAATGACCATAAAAATGTTTGAGAAATATTTTCTATAAATTATTTGTCATTGTTGTATAAAAATCAATTTAATATTTTAATCGACAACATGAAATCTGTACTATTCTTCCATGACCTAGTAACTGCCGCTTTGTAAAAGCTGTAAAAAAGCTTTAAGAAAAGCGTCGATTTGTTCGTATTTATACCAACATGTAAGAATGTCGAAATGAAATGTTATCTGTCTTCAACATTTCAAAGCTAGGAATCAAGTTAATTCAAATATTTCAGACAGCTTGTCTCTTATTAACGGCAAACCGGATACTTTTGAACTGACAAATGAGTCTATCCAAACATAATATCTTATTCTAAATTATAATCTACAACATTGAAAATCTGTTAAATTTGTCTGCCATGATTTGAAGAAAACTATCAAATTTTACAGTCTCAAATTTTGATGCATATTGATATTTTGTAGTCTAAATGTCTTACTATTATCTACAGATAATGAAAGTTTGTCAACATGTTGTTAACATTATGCCTATACATGTACAAATAACCAAAAAGAAGTAAAATCGTCTGAACATCTTGAATTGTCTACAAAAACCTCGTAAGTTCAACTTGTTTAAAGCTGTGGTTACGAAGTCTTTAAGATAAAAGACGATATTTTATTATACTGAAACAAATTAGAAACGCAACTTCATTTTCAATTCCTTCTTACGCAAAGACATCATCAAATCAGATTTAAACAAAACTTAATACATTTAAAGCAATAACATTTCACCTTGTAAAGTTCACAAAATCTTGTTGGTAGTCAATTTCATTAGTAAGAAAACACCCAGTTTAAACTGAGCGTCAACACAATACGACAAAAAAAATTGGACGGAGGTCGAAAAAAACAATCTGTTTCGTTCAATTTGGTCCGATATTCGAATGTTGTGAAGTCCATACGAGTCATTAGCGGTCTCCGTTGCAGTCTTAAACCTATCCCGTAGGTGGGGTTAGCGTGATTACCCGGTCCTGCCTTGACGTCATATCTCTTGCACGTCCGCCTCGTGCTCAAGTGGTTGTGATCCAATTGAGAACCAACAACGTATACAGTAAAAAATGTGTCGATTTTTTGCCCCATCAATGTCTTACGACAACATTTTGAATCTTTTCCACCAACAGCATCTGTACTGCAGTTAGGCGCTGGTTTTGGCCTAGCCTTGCTAAGCGTAGCGTAGTGAAAAGTGTGTGAACGCTTTAGCGTTTTCTTTGTCTATGTTCTAGCTTGTGTTTGATGAAAATTTGTTTTGATAGTAGTCATCTAGAAAACACGGCAGGGGATAAACATTTTTTAACAATTTACCATGTATCACGTGATGAATGTACGACATCTGAAGAAAATGGCACTGTATTAATGCGTATGGATGCAGGTAGCCTATATTAAAAATGTACTCAACAGCCATTAAAAACATATTTTGTCGAAAATATTACGAAAAATTGGGGTTGCGTATCTTTTTTGTCCTAGTATATAATAAGGATTTCAACGTCTGTTTTACTTGTATTTCAGTTATGTATGTGCATATACACGAATGTCTTACATTATGATGCAAGTATCTATCGGACAGATGTAACCTTTTTTTTGTCATGACTGCATGCTAATTTTTTTAGTAATTTGATTATCATAACATTACTAACTCAGTGGTGCGGAAATAAATGCTGATGAATTTCTGACAGTATAGATGTACTAGTTGAAAAAAAGAATCATGAATAGTAAAGGAGGGGTCAGGGGTCCCTTTCTTCAATACTGTGTGTACGATTATTAGAAACAAGATTTAATAAGATTTCCATTTTTGAGGGATTTCAACTCGTTTCTTCTTACTTGATCAATACTTGAATAGCTTAGTATCAATATATATCCAATTTACTGTGTACCTTTATACTTTGTCTTAAATGTATGGTTTAATTAAATATTACCACTTTAATGACAAGAACAATATGAATTGTCTGTTGAACCCATTACCATATAGTAACATTTTGACTCCCTAGAAAAATAATGGCTTTAGAAAACGTCATGGAAATGAAGAAATTGCTTGTAACAAGCAATTTCTTCATTTCCCACAATGTTTTCGTCACAAAAAGAGTAGAAAATGTAAAATTCTATTCATTTTAAATTGTTGTCTGCATCATTTTTGAATTTGGAACAGTCAAAAATTTTGCCATCTGGTAATAGGTTAAGAGACGAAGATGGTAACCCAAACTCGTACATTTACAACTTCTGTTTCTTAGCCATAATTATTTGATAAATGTGTTCTGTTTCTCCATCTCGTAGGTTTGATTTGACACGTTCTGAACTCTAAAGTACCAGACATAGGATTACTTCGTTAAGTCATACCCAAACAAGAACAACCTGATTTGTTTGTTTAAGAAACGTAGATGGTAACTCAAACTAGTACATTTACAACTTCTGTTTCTTAGCCATAATCTTTTGATAAATATGTTCTGTTTCTCCAATATCCTGTAGCACTATTAGCCTATCTTCCATCTCGTGACATTACATAATATCTCGTAGGTTTGATTTGACACGTTCTGAACTCTAGAGTACCAGACGTAGGATTACTTCGTTTACCCATTACCAGACGACAACATTTTGGACTGTTCCAATTTGAATGATGTTGAAGACGACAATTTCAAGTGCATGGACTTTAAAGTATTTTGGTCTTATGTGGTAGAAAACATTGTGGGAAATGATGAAATTGCTTGTTATTTCTTCATTTTCTACAATGTTTTCGAAATCCATTTTGTTGTGGGAAGTCAAAAAGAGTCAATGTGCAGGAATTGGTTAAGTCATACCCAAACAAGACATGTTTAAGGTCTCTAGTTGAGAAGTCTTTGGAAAACATTGACAGAAAAGACTGAGGTGTTGATATCCAGCATTTTCTCATTTACTTTTTCAATGCTTTCTATGCGACAGTATCCACAATGTATTGATTAATATACGAGGGGCGTTCATTAAAGATTTCCCCTGACCTACTTTAAGTTGATGTAGGTGGTTGAAATTGTACACATACCTTACCGTATACCTCTATAGGTCACATGAAAATTTGCAGCTCTGAAATATTATTTGTTTCTCATTCCCGTGTGCTGAAATTAAGTAAGGTAGCGTGATGGAGCAAGCAGTCATCAGATTCCTGTATTTGAAAGGTCGCACTCCCAAGGAAGCATTTGGTGAGATGAAAGAAGTTTGTGGGGATGATGTCCCATCATATGACGCTGTCAAACACTGGTAAACTCAGTTCAAGTGTGTACGTATGTCTCTGGAAACAGTCCGAATCCTGGGCGCCCACAGTCCGTCATTGATGATGACACCATCAAGTCAATGCAAGGTTTCGGGCATAATCTACGGTGTTCTACAGAAGAGGTCACCAAAACTGCATTAAACGATGGCAGAAGTGTGTGACTCTGGCTAGAGGCCATGTAGAGAAAGTTTAATATTTGTGCCAAGTTTCAATTCTCTCTGCTCATTGGAAGTAGGTAAGGGAAAATCTTTAATGAACGCTCCTCGTAAGTAACATTAATCTGTCATGAACATCAACATTGAAAGGCAAAACTCCGAATCTTTGTATTTTTTGGAAAGAATTTACCAATCAACAAGTACATTCTAACAAAATATGTACATTTGCTTTGTGACTTCTTCTCTTAGTCTGGTAGTCCAAACTCGAAATTTCAGAAGTGGGAGGCCGGAATGTGTATGGACAAAAGTTGTGTTTTTCCGATTGCCCAACATGTAGGCAACATGGTTTGGCCTGTCTGCAGATTCAAATTTGACTCTTAAGGTCAGAACAGGGGTCAAAGGTCATTGAGTGCAAAAATGACATATTTCGCTATTTTCTGGATATCTAATCCTCAAACCCAGAAGCTAAATCTTTAATGATCAAAAGTTGTATTTTCTAGTTGTCCAGAATGTTCGCTACAAATTTTCACAAGTCTGTATATTCATTATTGGTTCTATAAGGTCAAAAAACGGGTCAAAGGTCACTAAATGCAAAAATCCTTAAAATTCATATATGTCCTTTTCAAGACATCCGGACATGAAAGTTTGAGTTACGAATAGCCGAAAATTATGTTTTCTAATTATGAAATATGGTAAGGAAATTTTTGGGTCCTGTCTGCAGATTCCCGACTAGTTATTGAGGTCAGAAAATTGGGTCAAAGGTCACTGGGTGCAAACACACTACTTGAAATTATTCCTGATTTGATTTAAAGGTTTTGAACGTTGGTGCTTGCTAATTAAAGAAATCAAATTTGTATTTTATGCCTGCTAAATGTGTAAAAGATATGTTTGCCCATATCTGCAAATTCAAAATTAGAATCAAGAGTTTGTATAAAGGGGTCAAAGGTCAAAGAGTGCAAAAATAACATATTTCGCTATTTGGCCAGATCTCTAATCCTCAAATCTAGAAGCTAAATCTTTGATGATCCAAAGTTGTGTTTTCTTGTTGTCCAGAATATTTGCTACAAGTTTTGTCGAGTGTGCATATTCATTATTGGTTTTATAAGGTCAGAAAGGGGGTCAAAGGTCACTAAGTGCAAAAATTCTTAAAATTCATATATGTCCATTTCAAGACTTCAGGACATGAAAGCTTGAGTTATGAATAGCCAAAATTTATGTTTTCTAATTATGAAATATGTTGAGGAATTTTTAAGTCCTGTCTGCAGATACCCAACTAGTTACTGAGGACAGAAAATTGGGTCAAAGGTCACTGAGTGCAAACACACTATTTGAAATTATTCCTGATTTGATTTGAAGGTTTTGAACGCTGGTGTTTGCTAATTAAAGAAATTGGTTATATTCTATGCATGCTAAATGTGAAAAAGACATTTTTGCGCATATCTACAGATTCAAAATTAGAATCAAGAGTATGTACAACAGGGTCAAAGGACAAAAAGTGCAGTTTTTGAAACTTTCATATATGTGTGTTCCAAGACTCCCAAACATGGAACGAATAGCTATGAATAGATAATACTTTTCCAGTTTTCCAGTTGCTATACAATTATGTGTTTGGGATCTTTTGTTTCCTATCTACATATCCTTGGTTGGTTTTTAAGGTACGAAAGGGGAACCAAAAGTCAGCGAGTGCAAGAACACTATATGAAATTAATCCTTGTCCATAAAACGTTTCAAAACATTGGCATAGGCTAATGAATGAATAAAAGTTGTATTTATGCCTGTCCAATGTACATATTACAAGTTTTCCCCTGTTTACATACTCAAAATTGAAATATTGGGTGGACACAATAGAGGCCAAAGGTCATAGAGGGCAAAAATGTACTTAAAGGTTAAATAAATTCTCAGAAAATGTGCTGTGTATAAAAAAGATATGCAAAATTGAGGTTTCAATGATACTCATTCTGACAGTAACGTTGGTTTAAAGTGTGTTCAAGGAATCACAGTAGAGTTCAATAAGACCCGCATCAATTGATGAAAGTACTGAATAAGGTTATCTTGACCTCGGAAATTAACTGCATGTGTGATCTTGTTACAAAGATCTAGGCAGACTAAACAGAGAAAAATGAAAAACGAAATCGATTGGCATTGTCTTAATATTTTTTATTACAATACTATAAAACCTTTGTCCAACAATGTATCTGTATAGAAAATAATGTGCACAATCAGATTTTGGCTTCATTTTTCATCGTCTAGCTATGTATTGTTAAAACGACAGAGTCATTGTTGAAGCAATGATCAACATGTTCCTTTTTATATAAATCCTGTAATATTTCTTATCTAAATTTCAGTATTTATTGCGTTCATGTCAAATTACATGTATGCATTTGTCATATAAATTGTTTATTATCCAACCCGTTTTGGGGTATTGAGACAAAGCACAAATTATTTTTGGTAAAGATGCATCATGCATGCGTTCAACTTTGTCCTTGCCATAATTTGTATATTATTAAATTGATATCAAATTACTTTGGCAAAACCATTCTCTTCAATGAATGAATAATTATGTTATCTATACAATTTTGATTAAAGCCAAACTTCAAAGCCTTTTGTAAGTACTATACAGCCTTGGGTTCATACCAGGATCTAATTCACAGAGTAAAACCTGTTCCAAAACCTTGTTCAGCTTCGGATATGTGCATCTTGCTTTCACATTACAAGTCAGAAAATACTCA
Source organism: Fragum sueziense (assembly GCA_963680895.1). Lineage (NCBI taxonomy): Eukaryota > Metazoa > Mollusca > Bivalvia > Cardiida > Cardiidae > Fragum > Fragum sueziense. The sequence goes on from OY804592.1 coordinate 48,013,177, forward strand.
TTTTCATTCTTTGATTGAAGTAAGGACTTGATAACAGATCCCTACCATGTCTACCATAGGACGACTTCGGTGTGGGTAGAGGAATGCATGTGTCTGCTTCTCCTGACTACAATTTCTACAGTATGGATGATTTTTCATATGGTTTCGTTCAGTTCGTTCAATGTGTGTAAATTTTTCACATGAGGCACATGTTCACATATTATAATTGATCTCTTCATTAGTGAAGATAAAACAAAACTTACAATAAGAGTGAGTATACATGTTTGTGAATGAACCCAGCAATATAATACAGATTCAAAACCCATATATGCCTTTCACTGTTTATGTGTTTTCCGTAAGGAAGAATCTACTTGCATTCAAAAACAATTTCTATAAAAATGCCATAGTATTAGACGTATCCTTGGTTGTAAGTTTGTAAATTTGCATGGTATGATTCAATTCAATCATAGCTTTGTAAGCAATATTTAACAAACTGAGTCAAAATAGTAATGGATAGACCCCTTGCCATCTTTGGGACAGATTTTAAGAAAGAGGTCACATACCAGTAGTGTTTGATTTGTAGCTTAAATGCTTAGTCTGTGCTGTACTGCAGTCTTCGATATGTGTTTGAAAGAGGAATGAACAAGTGAATATCGAAAATGACTTGTCTCTGTTGTAATTTCAATGAAAACTATCTTGGTATTCTAGATGGTTCGATAGCTGTCCTTACCAAGTGAGGATTTTCGGGTTATAGACCCTAAGTCCACATCTCAATCTGCTCATTTACATGGCTGATGGCCAACGAACGCAGAATCATCTTGAACATGAGTTATCATTAAAGGTATATAAACTATTTATTATATGGATATTTTCGTATAAAAGAAATCACGAGAAATAATTGTTGTTAAATGCTATATTTCACATGAAACAATATATCTATTTAGATCTAAATATTTGACTTCTCAGAATGGATAAAGTGTCATTCAGTATTATTTTTAATCAAATCTAGTTCTTTCTTTGTTATGGACAATCATTTTCGAACAAAAATTACTACCAGATTAAGTACCAATAGAACTTCAATAGAACTTCAATGTTTAATAACTGTTTTTGGGTTCACGTCCATATTTTCAAGCATTCATATGTTTGCACTCTTTGACCTTTGACCTCTATTGTGTTATCTTTGAATCTGCATGAAGACAGAGACGAATATTTCATCTACATATTTAACAAACATTAAATATAACTTTTGTCTTTTGTCCAATCATAAGCCAACAAAAGTTTAAAATCTTTATTTTGAACTTTGAATAAATCCAAATAGAGCATTTAGCACTCATTGACCTTCGGCTCCCTTTTCTGACCCTAAAAGCCAGCTGGGAGTCTGCAGACAGGAACCAAAAGCTCCCCACCATAATTGGTAACTGGAACATATAAATATTTCCTATTCATGACTCTTCGTTCCGTGTCTGGAAGTCTTGGAATGGACGTATATGACATTCAAGGATGTTTGCACTCAATGACCTTTGACCCCTTGCCTTCATGTTCTTACTTTTATTTTTGAATCTGCAGACAGGGACAAACATGTCATCTACATATCTGACAAACATAAAATACAACTTGTGTCTATTTATAAGCCAATATCATTGCTTTAAAACATTTAATTTTATCAAGGAATAATTTCAAATAGCTAATCTGCACTCATTGACCTTTGACCCCATTTCTGACCTTAAAAACAAGCTAGGGGTCTGCAGACAGGAGCCAAAAAATTCCCAAGTATATTTGGTAATTAGAAAACATTAATACTGTCTATTCATAACTCAAAGTTTCATGTCTGCGTGTCTTAGAAACAACATAAATGAATTTTAAGAATTTGTGCACTCAGTGACCTTTGACCCCTGTTCTGACCTCATAGAACCGACAATGAATCTGCAGACATGGCAAAATGTGTAGCCAACAATCTGGCCAACAAGAAAACACAACTTTCATTCATTCACAAGGAAACTTCTTGGTTCGAAATGTAACAAATTAGCGATTTTTTCCATGTTTGCACTCAGTGACCTTTGACCCCTGTAACTCAACCAAAGGTCAATTGCTGACTTGCAGACAGGGCATTTCTGGTGCAGCAGAAGTTCCTGAACAACCTCCAGTATAAAACTTTGCATACACATTCCGGCCTCCCACTTTCGATTTCTAGGCCTCTACCAGAAAAAAAACTACTAGACTATCTTTTCGATTATTTAGTTGCTAATCCTCCAACATTTGTTAAATATTTTTGTTGTTTTCTCAAAACAATGATATACAAGATACCACTGGTGGTGAACTCGGCCAAAGCGATGGACGTTTTTCACTACAACAAGTTACATATATTTTGCGTTTAAATGTGAGTTTAAAGATCTGATTGGATAGTTTTTCTAATAATAATGAATTTGTTCTAAAAATACACCGGGTTTACCGATATGTATTGACAAACCGTCTGTTTTGTTATAAAATCTCGTAACTACGGCTTTATGGAAGCCGTAGTTACGATATTTTAAAACAACACAGACGGAATACATTGATCGCGAAAAAACGTCTCTCGCTTTGGCCGAGATCCCCACCAGTGAGATACTTTCATGGGGAAAAGTCGCGAAGAAATTTAATCAAATGATTCAACTCTGCAATATGTCGTTAAATACTTTCTAGCTAGACAAGTATCTAACACATTTAAAGCCATCATTAGGGACACCCCCTCCCCCTTCCTCTGGAAAAATCCTGGAGGTCTTGGACACCCCCCCCCCTGGAAAAAATCCTTGATCCGCCCTTGCACCCAATCAAAAACAAGGAGTTTGGATGATATACGTACGTCGACTGTAGCGTTAAATTCATTCTTCGTTTTATCATGGAACAAAGATGTAATATCTAAAAGGCAATAATTGTAAAAAGCAATAATGCACTAATGGCATTGGCTAAGGATATTTTAAATGATTTCTCTAGCATATTTAAGGCCGAATCACAACTTTTCATTTCTGCTTGGAAGTATTGCCGTTTCATTTTACAATGTTGGTGCACTTGAGATAAATTGATTCATTTAAGGTGAACGACACTTGTTTCTCAGTGCGAAGACGTGAGTTTCTCGTTAATACTTGTACACATCATCTTTCCAGCCAATATAGAAACAAAACTCGTTAAAACCCATTACTGCACAGTGACGTCTTTTGACTCCCTAACAATAAAAGCCTTGGGAAAACATTGTGGAAAATGAAGAAACCGCTCATGACAAGCAATTTCTTCGTTCTACACAAAGTTTTCCAAGCCCAGATGGAAAGATTTTTTAATATTTCACCAAATTTAAATTGTCGTCTGCAACACCTCTCAAATTAGAATAGTCCAAAATTTTGTCGTGTGATAATGGTTCAAGACACCATCACATGGCGATTCTTTACCCTTCGCTGAATGCCGAAAATGGAGATACATGTAATCCGCACTTAAAGCAAATGAAGATGGTAAAATGGACACTATAATAATAAGATATATAATAACACCTACAATGGTCATGGAAAAGAACAAATTGATCAGCATTTGTCGGGCTGTTTTATTTTTTATATTTGTACCCAGGGGCGGATCCAGAATTTTCGGTTAGGGGGGGGGGGGGCGTAACATCATGAAGTTGGATACGTCCGAAAACGCCGTAGATCTACATACAGATTATTAAAGCTATATTTACACCAGCTTTAAACGTAAACTATGATATGTCGTATTTCTGTTCTCATAACATTTTAAAAGAAAAATATTTTAATAAAGGAATGATAGTATAATTTCAAGGATATACCAAACTTGTGATCAAATTAAAAAGCTCAATCGCAATAGCCAGAACTCCATTAATGAAAAAGCACGCGTTATCTTCCATGTTCTCGTTTTTCGCCACATTATTTCTATTTGTGTGCGTGATGGGGAGGGTTTGGGAGGGGTATCCCCTCCCTTCGTGTGAGAAAATTTTCAAAAAGAAAGACGAAATGGTGCAATTTCCGGAACATCCAGACCTATTTAATCGTCTCTTAAATAGGCCTATATCATATATTGCATAAACCATATCTAAATCTACAATTTATCATAGGTGACACAATTTTTCGGGTGTTTTTACACCATGATACGTATTGGTGTGCCAGTTGGGGAGGGTTTGGGAGGGTTGTTGCATCCCTGTGGGCGAGATTTTTTTTTTTTTTTTTTTTTTTTTTTTTTTTTTTTTTTGAAAACAAAGACGAAATTTCGCAATTTCCGGGACATTCAGACCTATTCCTTTGCCTCTAAAATAAACCTTTAACTTAAAATGATATATTATATTTAAACTTACAAATTAATTCGCAGAGGCAACAGATATTTTTTTCACCATGTTTCATATTGGTGTGCGTGATGGGGAGGGTTTGGGAGGGGTGTCCCCTCCCTCCGTGTGAGAAAATTTTCAAAAAGAAAGACGAAATGGTGCAATTTCGGAACATCCAGACCTATTTAATTGTCTCTTAACCCTTTCCCAAACGACAAAATTTTAGGATGATCTAATTTAAAAGTTGCTGCTGAAGGCAAAAATGATGATAATAAAGACATGCTTTGTGTAAAATATGGCATAGAAAATATTGAGACAAAAGGAGAAACTGCTGGTTATCAGCAGTTTCTTCTTTTGTTTCAATGTTTTCCCAAGCCTTTTCTATCAGGGACGTCAAAACCAGGTCTTGTTTGGGAAAGGGTTAAATAGGCCTAAATCATATATTGCATAAACCATATCTAAATCTACAATTTATCATAGGTGACACAATTTTTCGGGTGTTTTTACACCATGATACATATTGGTGTGCCAGTTGGGGAGGGTTTGGGAGGGTTGTTCCCTCCCTGTGCTGGAGAATTAGTTTAAAAAGAAAGACGAAGTGGCGCAATTCCGGGACATGCAGATCTATTTCTTTACCTCTAAAATAAACCTATATCTAATATTGCAGTACCATATCTAAACCCACAAATTAATTAACAAAGGCAGTTGAGGTTTTTTTTAGTGTTTTTTCACCATGTTTCATATTGGTTTTCCTTTTGTGGAGGGTTTGGGAGGGGTGTCCCCTCCCTCCGTGTCTGATTTTTTTGTTTTTAAAAAAAGAAAGACAAAATGGCGCAATTTCCGGGACACGCATACCTATTTCTTGTATAGATTTACTTTGACTGTGAATAATTTCGTTTTTTATGTTAAAATAAACTTCCTCAAAAATGCATTTTTCAAAGAACTTGTAGGCCTATCTAGTAAACACCGGATCCGCCGTCGATGGGGTAAAACGGTTTTTAAAGAGTAGGCCTACTTAGAAATAAGTCATCGATTAATCGACGCATCGGTTGAAAAAAAAACGGAACGGTTGGGGGAGGGATGTTGGCCTTTAACTGCTTAAAGATAAAACAAAATATCCACAATTCGAGGGCTGTTATAGGTTTAAAACAAAATCGGTTAAGCCTCAGTGACTACTTGTCGGCGATCATATTTTAAAATATCACCCGCTTTGTACAAATCGCCGATTTTTTTTTTCCTACTTTCTGTCATTTGAATGTCGTCGTATCATACTGATAGATTTGTCGTTCACATTTTGCAATTTTATCTTTTCCATGCAGGCGCTTGTCAAGATCTCGGCCGATTGCCCGGTTATACGATGCTGACAAACCAAACCAAATAGCGACATCCGGGTGTCGCTTTTATTTGACCATTTGACGAAACAGACCCCCCCCTTTGAACACATACTGGCGTCGGTCTTACTACATATCAGCCAAAGACAATGGGAAAACACCGACATTATCAGAGTCATTGTCATAAATTGATTATTATAAGTTCGATGAACTTTCTAACTTTGACTTTAATTGTTCTTTGATAGCCCCCCCCCCCCCTTTCAAAAAAAAAATCTGGCGATTTTAGGGGGGGGGGCGCGCCGCTTCCGCCCCCTCTAAATCCGCGTATGGTACCATGGATCGTTATGGAGGTTTATGATGAAAAGTGTCGTAAAAAAGGAAGTATCATAAATAAGCAACGTAAATTGCTTTTGTGAATAAGTAGTAAATGATCATTTACCTCATTTTGACTCTATATGTCTATATGGTCGAAAATTAAATAGAAAGTTTATAGAATCAAAGACATTCTTCTCAATGTATTATTTCACAATGAGACGCATTAGTACGAGTTGGTAGATATCTATTTAGTGTAAATAATTGGTGAGAGTTAGACTTATTGTCTGTTTGATCGGAAACCACAGACACTATTGCAGGGGAAGCGAACCCTACATAAATATTATCATAGTTTGTTTTCTGAAACGTCGTAAATGTACCAGCGTCATATTCAATCTGAGGTTTCAATAATATCGAATATTCAACGGGTTTTCTTGGTTGTACTAATTGCTCGACGCCTGCAGCGTCGTGCATATTATGGTATATAAATTCAAGTTAGCTACTGGAGAGTCAGTTTGTACATGCAAAAGGGGAAATAATTAGTTTTATGTGCACACGTGGTAATAGAACAGTTTCATGAATATAGATTTATAAAATAAGAATTGCTAACCTTTTTATGTGATCACATGAGAGCACTGTCACTCTCATCAAAACTTATCGATTTCATGCAGCATCCCCAGAGAAAAAAGTTGTTAAAATCACTCATTTAAATAACGGCTTAGTACAGTTGAAAACAAATATTCATGAATGTACATGTAATAATAAAATGCAAAATTAATACGTATTAAATTCCACATTAATATGGAACACCTAAATTACGTTTAATTAATATACATATTCCCAGTTAATACTATACTGAGTACATTTAATTCCTCAGAGGTACTTGGTTCGCTGATAGGATCGAAATAACAAGCTTATAATGCAAATTCATTTTTGTTGATTAATCTAATTCCGCCAAATTCAATAGGTAGACAATGTTTTAAATACACATCGGAATAAAATTTGATTATTTTAGATGAAGAGGGGTGAAATCAATAAATAACGAACGTGCCCATCTAAAGCTTGAAATAAAGCCCGACATCTTCGTCGCATAAAAGGACTTTTCTCGCAATGCGACCTCTTGTGGCATTTTGTTCCACTCTTGAATAACAGCAATACGAAGTTGTTTCAACTTTTGGGGTGTTGGGGTACGTGAATACACGCGTCTCTTCGGTCCATTCCAAACATGTTCTATAGGGTACATATCAGAAAACAACGCAGGTCAGTAGTGTGTATCCACAGTATGTGGCCTGGCCATCGTGTCACTATAGTCGTGATGACATCTTACGCATCGTGAAATGTCCGAAAAACCAAGCACATGCGTTCCAATACCTTGGTTCCTCACATGTTCAAGAAGACGAGGCATACTGATAGAATTGAGAATATTTCGATAAAAATTGTTTTATAGTGTCCCTATAGACAAACTATAAACATGTTGAAACTTAGCTCGAGTTTCACGTGCATCAACTTTGCGCAGCGACAAAGTGTTTAACGGTTTGGCTATGGCGCCCCGAATTACTAGCTTTAATATTTTCTATTCACGTTTCAAAACTTATGGCAGATTCATAACAAATATTTCCATTTCTTTTAACATTTTATAACATCTTGATATAAGGCTTTGAAAACTCTGCGTTTTTAAGTGTACTAAGTATATATAGACTAGCTAAGATCTGATCGAGTTTAAAAAAAGCACCATATAAGCAAAATATTAATTCTATCTAATATCTATCTAATACTGTTCAGCCCATATCCATTTCGAAAACACGTTTTTCTTTTTCCGCTTTTGTTGGTATTGCCATATCAAATTTATTCAAATCGACAGCATAACATTCATTAATGTGTTCTAAAAACCGCGTAACTAGAGATCATCAAGTTACTTAGGCGTCTGTAGAAGAAAAGCGACGGTATGGTCATATTTATACCAACATGTCATAATATCGATATGAAATGTTATTTTGCCTTCATCCTTTAAAATTCAGGAATCGAGTTAATTCAAATATTTCAGACAGCTTGTCTCTTATTAACGGCAAACCGGATACTTTTGAACTGACAAATGAGTCTATCCCAACATAATATCTAAATTATAATCTACACGATTGAAAATTTGTAAATTTGCCTGTCAGTATTTGAAGAAAAACACAAATTTTAAGTTTCCAATTTTGAGGCATTTTGGTATCTTTATATACATGTATAAGATAATAAGATAAGCAAAGTTTGTCAATTTTTAAGATTACGCAAATACAAACAAACCCTAATGATGGTAAATCGTCTGAACACATTCACTTGTCTGCAAACCCATCGTAACTTAAGATTGTTTAAAGTTGTAATTGCGAGGTTTTTGAAGATAGACGGCGATATCCAACGCATTTAAAGCCGCTATAGCTGTCAAAAAACCTGCCAATTTGCAAAAAAGGAGTTTACAGCATTAAAGTATGAGCAAAAAGATGCAGAAAGACCGTATTTCAAGCGAGTAGCCATGCGCTGTTTACCCACAATAAGCGCATGTATATTGACATTCGAACTTTCCACGGCGCTGAAAAGTTTGCTGGGTGTTTACATTCGTGTCTATATATAGATTTATATATTAGGACAAAAAAGATACGCAACCCCGATTTTTCATTTATTTTCGACAAAATATGTTTTTAACGGCTATTGAGTACATTTTTAACATACCTGCATCCATACTCACGGCCGCTTATCTACTAAATCACAACATTTTGTTGTGTATGAAAAAAAGTTTAGAGGATATCCGGTTGGCAGTTAGAGGAGCCGACAAATCGGCGGGTGAAAGGTGAGTCTCGTCTTTTAATCGAAATGTTCTTGTTTCTAGCTCGAAAATCAAAAATCGGAGAATGTCATACAACCCTTTGTTCATTTTCACATATTTGTGATCCCCACCCAAACCCTGAATCCCAGAGATTGAACGGAAATTCATTTTCTCCCGTTGCAAGGGTAGCCCCAATATTGACATTTCGTCAATCCTGGTGAGCGTTTGTCCACTTTCTGAGGATGAATGGCCCAAAACCTATGTGTATTATAAAATAGTTGTATGTAAATTACATCGTGCAAACAATATTTTAATAACTTACTGTCGATCTTTGAAGAAAATCAGTTCTTCCGGTCAGTTTGTGCGTTAGAGGATAGGTTGTGAGTAAGAGGATAGGTTGTGATTTAGAAGACAGAATGCATTCATCGCATTTAATACCATTTGTCATTGTTTATATGCGAATTAAGCCAAACCGAAATACTCTCATTACTAAACTAGTCTTGTCTAAAGATTAAACCCTTATTTCACTTAAGAATCACTTTGTCATTTTTATTTGACAGAGTACGAGTTCATTGCGATATGATATAGAAAATCCTGTTTACACACCAGTTATATATATCATATTACATTATCTCATCTAAATGAATGTAAGGTTCTTATGCATAATAGATTTATAACAATGTTTGATATAAACATTCACTATCCTTTGTGTTTCTTTCTGTCTGTCTGTACTCTGTGCGGCTTCATGTGAACTTTTATACTATTCAAAGTAAATACTGTGCAATATTCCAACCATTTTTGTATGCTCTAAAGTAGCCTCTTTAAAATATAATGCGTTAGAAGTGGAAAAACCGGAGACAATAAAGACGTGTCAAAAATACAGGTATGTAAATCTTGTTTATCCATAGATCTTCTTGTTTATTGATTCAATATGTTTAATATTAAGTCATCAATCATATAGGCCTACGAATTGATACATTAATAAATTTTTCAAGTTGTAACATGCATTAAAGATGAACTTTGTGAAATCCGTACTTTATCACTCTAGGTACAAACCACGTCATCGTTAAAAAATATCCACGCATGCCTCACTTCCGAAACATTGTAAAGTTCCTGCAGCTTATTGACTAAGCGATAAAAATAGCCTAAAGTTTCTCCACTCCATACATCCCGTATCAGATTAGTCTGATCTCGTTTGTGGCGAGGAATTGGGTCAACACATCCTGAAAAGCAACAAAAGCAAATTATCAACCTTGGAAGTAAGAAATTCACCGCTAGCATGCATCTTCATATCAAGCAGAAACTAACGACGGTAAATAACCTTTTTAGAAGTGAATGCAATGTTGTAATATATCCTTTTTGAGATCATTCCATAAGGAAATCAATGACACAAAAATTATCACTTTACCTCCCTTAATTAAAAAGATTCATGACCATTTGATGTTCATACAAATATAGACAAAATCTGTCGAATCTGCAATTTTGCGTGTAGAATTCTTAACATCATTCAATACTCCAAAATAAAGGGCCACTAAAATACTTGGATGACAGATCTAAGTCTGTCTACTAGTCTGGAACACTTTTCAGTACTTACTTTATATATTTAGGGACACGACTTGTATCCAGTTCAAACAGTGAGTTTTCAAAATAGTGAGTTTGTCACTTAATCTGGACACACCAGGAACATGAGGAAAGGTGTTGAAATCTGAAACCTGCATTGGAACAACAAATATATTGTAAATATTTTAATCATTGCAAATACAACTTACAAAGTTTGATTACAGGCATATCTTCACACCACCAACGTTTTAAAAATCTTTCCAAAACAGCTACATTTTAGGTTGGTCCAATTTGAAAAATGCTGCAGACGACAAATGGATACTAATACCAAGATGATTGATAGTACGGAGAATACTGAGACAACGAGAGAAATTGCTGATTAACAGTTACAGTTATCTCTTCTTTTGTGTCGATACTTTACAATCCCTTTCTAACAAGTACGTTATACCATGCCTTGTATGAGAAAGGGTTAAAGAATCCCATTTACACATCATGTAAAAGCAACGGAACAAGAGAAAGTCGATTTCCTTCATAAATATTTCTTCAAAAATCCTATCCCATATAAGATATATTTTATAACTCCCTTGTAAAATAGTTTCGGAAAACATCGAGAGAAAGGAGAAATTGTTGATTATCAACCCTTCCCTCAATATTTACGCCCTCAAACATATACTTCTCACATCTGTAACTCTTTATAAATAAAGCAGTCCAAAATTGTGTCATTTTGAAAACACTTTTGAAAACACTTCACCCATTACCAAAATGGCTAAATATTTGACTTTTCCGAAGCAAAAAATGTAGCAGACAAGAATATCAGGGGTATGAAATTTTGAAAAGAGAACGCACAAACCGTCTCTTAACTTAAATTTTCATTTTGAATTATCACATGTAGATGGGCAGACAAGCAGACAATGTTAAAGGTCTGTGTCCCTGATGTATCAATTTACTGGGCGTAAAAATACATTATGCCATTTCACTCACCCTTTGAAAATAGACATATCACATAGAGTATTTCGGTTTTGGCTTAATTCGCAACAATGACAAATGGTATTAAATGCGATGAATGCATTCTGTCTTCTAAATCACAACCTATCCTCTTACTCACAACCTATCCTCTAACGCACAAACTGACCGGAAGAACTGATTTTCTTCAAAGATCGACAGTAACTTATTAAAATATTGTTTGCACGATGTAATTTACAAACAACTATTTTATAATACACACAGATTTTGGGCCATTCATCCTTAGAAAGTGGACAAACGCTCATCAGGATTGGCGAAATGTCAATATTGGGGCTACCCTTGCAACGGGAGAAAATGAATTTCCGTTCAATCTCTGGGATTCAGGGTTTGGGTGGGGATCACAAATATGTGAAAATGAATAAAGGGTTGTATGACATTCTCCGATTTTTGATTTTCGAGCTAGAAACAAGAACATTTCGATTAAAAGACGAGACTCACCTTTCACCCGCCGATTTGTCGGCTCCTCTAACTGCCAACCGGATATCCTCTAAACTTTTGTTCATACACAACAAAATGTTGTGATTTAGTAGATAAGCGGCCGTGATACTCATAAATACAGTATTATTTTCTTCAGATGTCGTAAATTGATCCCGAGATACATAGTAAATGGTTAAAAACTGATTATCCCCTGTCATGTTTTCTAAATGACTACTACCAAAACAAATTTTCATCAAACACAAGCTTGAACATAGACAAAGAAGAGGCGAAAGATTTCACTAAGTACGGCTATCTTATATAGATAGCAACGTGTTATTGCTGGGATATGTATTTTGCCTCCGTGCCAGGGAGGGTGATTGTGTATTTTTCACGGCAGTGTATTTCACACTACACCGTTCAAGAGCAGATTTTCAACCACGAGGCAGAACATTCTCAACAAAAAACGTTTGTATTTACCAATAACATTTGTATTTAACGCAGTTTTTTGCATCTTTGTTATGTCTGTTACATTTTTCGCGTGTTCGCTTGTGTAATTACGTCAAAATGCTGAATCTATTGATCTCGTATGCTCCTGCGCCATGCATCATGCGTGGGTGGGGTAAGATAAATTTGATTGTCTACGCATTTTCGGGCTCTGTCCCTCTTTAAGTATCGGAGCCATCTTATTTTATCGTTTCATATACTCCTATCACCACTTGTTGTCGAGAAGAATCATGTCTAGAAAAAGACCCAACCGCACAGCAAAGGGGAATATATTGATCTGAGCCAGCAACTTCGACATCCATGATTGATGGTACCCATGCCCCTTCCACATCAGAGCCTCCTCGCCTTGACAATCATGATCAGGTTGCCCACGCTAATCAGCGGAGCACACCGACGTCACTGAGTCTGTCCGATGCAATTCCTGTAAATGCTGAAGCCAATGCAGGTACAGGTATATTATTTAACCCTATGCCCGACATTCCCCTCATAAGTCCTGTTCCCAGGATCTCAGCACCGCTAGCTGAACATGTAAGCTCCGCCATTAAGGATAAAGTTATCAAAGGGGAATATATTGATCTGGTAAGTTTGAAGCATTCCTATAATATTCAAACTCAGAACAACACTGTGGTGGTACTAAACGCATCCGGTCAACTTATATTGCAACAGAAACCTAAATCATCGGACATGTCCATAGAAACTTGGACGGATTTGTTCCTCATTTTTGCCAGTATTTACCTGACTGCCCATAGCCACAAAATTGGAAGTATTTTGAAATATATTAGTCTTATCAGGATGGGCCATGGCCGTTACGGTGGTAATGGCTGGCGTCAGTATGACGAACAGTTCCGACATCGGATGTCCATTGACCCATCCAGGCCATGGGATGACATTGACCGGGAATTGTGGATTATTTTCATGCAATCACCGCCACCTGTAAGTGCATCACAGCAAACAGGTCCATTTCGACCTATTGGTAAATGCTTTGATTTTAACTTTAAAGGAACATGCGCTCGCCATACTTGCTCATATCTTCACAAATGCCTTAGGTGCGCGGGGGACCATCCTCAGACGTCATGTCAATTACAATCATTAACCCAGATACCTTCCTCAAATTCCTTCGGACGACCTCCTCGTAACCAGGGGTCAACGGGAAGGGGCTTCAATTTTCGTCCAAGAACTCCAAACTCCATCAGGACCATGGGACCTCGCTTCCACCCCTATTAAGTCAAGCAGACTGGACTATTTTCTTAAATTTTATCCAGATAAGGACTCTGTTGATTGTTTAAGTAATGGTTTTCGGGGGGGATTTCGCTTGCCTTTCAGTGGCTCTAGGATTGGTAATCATTGTACAAACTTAAAATCAGCCCTGGAACATCCCGAAGTTGTTTGGAAAAAATTGAAAAATGAGGTCGCCTTAGGTCGGATGAGCGGTCCATATAAAGAACCCCCAATACAAAATTTGCGAGTTTCTCCTCTCGGTTTGGTACCTAAGGCTGATGGTGGTTGGAGGCTGATTACACATCTATCATATCCTAAGGGAGCAAGTATAAATGATGGCATTCCTGATGACCTTTGCTCTGTAGATTATGCTAAATTTGACAACATAGCAGACATGATATTTTCATTGGGTAAAGGAGCCTTAATGGCTAAACGGGACATTAAATCGGCCTTTCGTCTCTTGCCTATGCACCCGGCAGACTTCTAACTACTTGGCCTTCAATTCAGAGGCTATTTCTTTATTGATAAAGCATTACCATTTGGTTTGAAATTAAGTTGCAAGCTTTTTGAAACATTCTCAACATTTTTACATTGGCTAGTCACCTATATGGCTAAAAAGAACTCCCTTGACCATTACTTAGATGACTTCATTTTTGCGGGTCCAGCTAACTCTCAACAGTGTCACGCTTTAACAAACACATTTGAGACAATTTGCACTGACATAGGGGTCCCTTTAGCAGATGAAAAGTCAGCTGGGCCTTCAACTGTCATGGTTTTTCTCGGTTTTGAAGTTGATTCCTGCAGAATGACTATAAAAATCCCCTGGCAAAAGATAGCCACATTGTTGTCCTTACTATTATCCATGGTGAACAGAAGCAAAATCACCGCTAAAGAATTAGAGTCCCTAATAGGCATGTTAAGTTTTTTCTGCAAGGCTATTCGCTGTAGTAGAGCATTCTTACGTCGATTTTATGATCAGTTAATGACTGTAAAAAAACCACACCACAAAATTAGGTTGTCCAGTTATACAAAGGAGGACATGTATATGTGGATTTCTTTCCTGCACAGTCACAATGGTATCACTTACATACCTGAAAGGGATTGGATCAGCAACCAAACCATACACTTGTACACTGATAGCTCTGGTTCAAGGACATTAGGATGTGGCTGTTTTTTCAATAATGACTGGTCATTTTTTCAGTGGCCTTCAAATTGGGATGAAGCCATCTTTAAAGACATGACATTTTTGGAAATGGTCCCTGTGCTTTTGGCAGTCATGCTTTGGGGATCTTCCCTTCAAGGCAAGAAGATTGTCTTTCATATTGATAATCAGGCCCTGGTGGTTATAATGAATAAGCAATCCACAAAGTCAAAAAGAGTTATGCGTCTTTTTCGAGAGTTCTTACTAACATGCATGAGATTCAGTATTGTGTTCAAAGCTAAGTTTATTCCTTCTCAGTCTAATCCTATTGCTGATTCTATTTCTCGGAAACAGTGGTCGAAACTGAGGGAAGTAGCTCCAGAGGCCAGACGCCAGCCAGCAGAAATTCCGACTTACTTTCGCTGTCTGATGTCAAATCTGAAGGTCAACGACTCTTAAAATGTTCTTTATCAGCAGCCACACATAAAGCGTATAGCCGAGGCTTAGATCTTTTCTCTGACTTCCGGAAAAGTTATAACATTCCCCAAACATGGCCCCCTTCTGTCCAACATTTGATTGAATTCACTGCTTATCTTTCATTGAAAAAATTTTCTTTCAAATCTGCACAGCTGTATGTATCTGCCATTAGTTTTGGATGCAAAATTAATCTGGTTGAAGATACAACTACACACTTTATGGTGAAAAAGGTCTTAGAAGGGCTTAAGAGATCAAAGGGTCAGTCCTTAGACTCCAGGCTGCCAATTACTCCTGAAATTTTGCGCAATGTCATTACAAAATTGCCGGTCGTTTGTAAAAATCTGTACGAAGCTACTTTATTTAGTGCTGCCTATTCTTTGGCTTTCTTTGGGTTTTTAAGAGTTGGTGAAATTACTTCCAACCAAAGCAACAACATTAGTAACACCTTATCCTGCGAAGATGTCACTCTTCATGAAGAATCTAAAGCTATAACATTGCATATCAGATTCTCCAAAACTGATCAATATGGCCAAGGCTCTAAAATCAAGATTTTGGGCACCGGTCAGGGCATTTGCCCATTCACGCTTTTGAAAACTTACATGCAAATCAGACCGCCTATCTCGGGTCCACTTTTCATTCATTTCCACAATAAGCCATTGACTCGTTACCAATTTGGCGCTGTTCTAGGTAAAGCTATAAGATTTTGTAGGTACAACTCTCGCCTTTACAAGACCCATTCATTCCGAATTGGCGCTGCAACTGCTGCAGCTGCTCTAGGTTTTCCAGAGGAGGTGATTCAGTTGGCCGGGAGATGGAAATCAAAAGCTTACCAATCTTATATCCGGTCCCCGACAATTGACCTTCCTCCTCTGGCTAATGCTATGTTTTCCTAAGCTTCTACACCTGTCTAACTATTATTTAAGTCAATTTTAGATCGGCTTCAAGTATGGGTGATTGGTTCCTCTATTGTCAAGGACGCCTTCGTGAAGGCCTGTACCCGTCCGGATGGACCCAACCTAGGCCTGGAACGACTGGGGGTTCGAATCTGGTGGCAGGGTTATTCAGGACTGGGACTTGCAGGTTTACAACGTAAACTAGATTACATTTTAAATTTTAATGACAACTCTCCAAACTACATTCTATTACATTGCGGCGGTAATGACTTGGGTAAAATCCCTGTCAAATCTTTACGCACCTTATTTGTCTCGTTATTATTGACCACCAAGGAAGCGTTCCCGGGCGCTAAGTTGATTTTTTCTCAGATACTTCCCCGCTCTGTTTGGAGGTACTCCGATAACATCCATGCAATGGAAAATTGCAGGAAAAAATTTAACAATTATGTTGCCAACAAAGCAGTTGAATCTGGTGGTTTTTATTTAAAACATCCACATTTGCAGATTGTGAGTGATAATCTATTTAAGTCTGATGGCATTCATTTGAACGACCTTGGCAATGACCTGTATTTGAACCAAATAGCTGCTGGTATTGAGCATTTTATCTTGCATGGATCTAATGTTTTTTGTTAGCCCTGGCTACGGCTATACTGTGTAAAGCTGGTGCCCCCCCCCCCCTTTGTGGCGGCGACTGCGGTAACCCAGCAGTGTTGGGTTACCTTGTCGTATGGCGGCCAGCTTCTCTTTGTTGTTTGAAGAGTTGCATGTAATTTTCTAAATATAGAGTAAATTAGGTTTCTGAAATTAACAATGATATGATCTTTAGATTTAAGCCTCTTCCTTATAACCCAGGATTGGCTTCACATCTGTGCTTTGTTTTTGTAGCCCAAATGGGGCTTTTTGGGGCTAGCCATTGACATTTTGGGCAGCCCGTTTGTCTTTGATTGTGTGATATATGTAATTTTGATATGTTTGAATGTTTTTTGCATTGATAAATGATCAGCCGTAGCCATTAAAGGGCAATACTTTAAATAAGTCTTATGTTTTCCTTATACTCCTGGAAATAATCTTCCAGGAAGTATACATGTGTGAGTGCCACGCTGTTCGTGCGTCCGTGTGTGTGTCTGCATTATCCGCTAAGCTTATCAGATATCGTTACCTTGCTTGTAGCTATGTAAATATTTGGCTACACATCCTCGGCAATAAGTACGGCTATCTTATATAGATAGCAACGTGTTATTGCTGGGATATGTATTTTGCCTCCGTGCCAGGGAGGGTGATTGTGTATTTTTCACGGCAGTGTATTTCACACTACACCGTTCAAGAGCAGATTTTCAACCACGAGGCAGAACATTCTCAACAAAAAACGTTTACCTCCCACCCTCCCTGGCACAGAATCAACTGTTGAACAACAGATACTGCCTAGTTACTTGTTTCAGGTTCTAATGATGGAAGGCAAACCTGTGTTTACAACTTAAAACACACTCTCAGCTAGTGCAGACTGTCTACGGTGAATATACCGAACACATATACGAGAAGAGACTTGGGTTACTACGTTAAACATACGCTCAGCTAGAACAGACTTCCTGGTGTTACAATCCAAACAAGAACGGTTCATCTGGTGCTACACTCTCAGCGAGAACAGAATATTTGACGACATCAGACAAGTCATCATCAATCGGCGCGGCTTACACAGATAGTGTTTAGTGATTTATAGTGCTTACCGTGTGATTATCCATTATTTGTAGGTCCCTTGATGCAGGACACAAGCACTCTCAATTATCCTCGGCAGGTCCAATATTTAAATGGAAAGGTCACCAACTAAAACTATTCTCTTTGCTTCTTATAGTCAATCTTTTTACAAACATGCTGTCACTTTTCCAAATGGTCTAAAACAAACATGGTTTCCTGTCTATACTCTTCTGGTCAAGAATATTCAATTTTTCCACTTTCGGCATATTACTGAAGTGCTTGTCTCTTGCAACAAGGTACATCGCCTAACCCCTCTCATCCCCTTTTGTGTGTGAAGTGTCGCGTGAGGGGCGGCCAGCTTCTCTTTGTTGTTTGAAGAGTTGCATGTAATTTTCTAAATATAGAGTAAATTAGGTTTCTGAAATTAACAATGATATGATCTTTAGATTTAAGCCTCTTCCTTATAACCCAGGATTGGCTTCACATCTGTGCTTTGTTTTTGTAGCCCAAATGGGGCTTTTGGGGGCTAGCCATTGACATTTTGGGCAGCCCGTTTGTCTTTGATTGTGTGATATATGTAATTTTGATATGTTTGAATGTTTTTTGCATTGATAAATGATCAGCCGTAGCCATTAAAGGGCAATACTTTAAATAAGTCTTATGTTTTCCTTATACTCCTGGAAATAATCTTCCAGGAAGTATACATGTGTGAGTGCCACGCTGTTCGTGCGTCCGTGTGTGTGTCTGCATTATCCGCTAAGCTTATCAGATATCGTTACCTTGCTTGTAGCTATGTAAATATTTGGCTACACATCCTCGGCAATAACTTCTCACTACCCTACGCATAGTACGGCTACGCCAAAACAAGCGCCAAGCTGCAATGCGGATGTTGATAGGTGGAAAAAGTCAAAATGTTGTCGTAAGACATTGATGGGGCAACAAATCGACACATTTTCGACCGTGTACGTTGCTGGCTCTAAATTGGACCACAACCGATCGAGCACGAAGCGGACATGCAAGAGATATGACGTCAAGGAAGGACCGTATCACAACGTTAACCCCACCTACGGGATAGGTTTAAGGCTGCAACGGAGATCTCTAATAAATCGCATGGGCTTCACAACATTCGAATACCGGACCAAACTGATCGCAACAGATTGTGTTTTTCGACCTACATACAATTTTTTTTTATCAAATTGTGTTGACGCCCTGTGTAAACTGGGCGTTTTCTTATTAATGTAATTTACTAAAAATGAGATGTTGTGTACTTTACAAGGTGAAATGTTATTGCTTTAAATGTACTATACTTTGTTTAAATCTGATTTGATGTCTTTGCGTAAAAGGGAATTGAAATGGAAGTTGCGTTTCTTTTTTGTTTCAGTATATATTATGTATTTCGGGTACCTGCAAAAGCCGTAAATATTCGTTTATAGTCGGGTGATCATGTGATACAAAGGGATCTCATAAAAGTGACACGTCACGCTAAAAGGGACCTTACAGGAAGTTCATAAAACAAACTTTTGAGAAACGACTCATACTAAGCAGACGTAAATTACATGTCGCATGTAGAAAATGAACACATAGTAAGATAGAGAAATTATTCAAGGCCCAGAAAATTACCTACGAGTTATGAGTCTCGAATCTTGTCAGTCTGCGCAGTCCGCACAGGCTGGATATTGTCTATACTTTTATACTTTGCAGAAGGTTCCTCTTTAGTGCGACGGGTAAAAAGTTTGAAACATTCCTATTTTCACGGGATTTCAGCACATGCCTGGTTACGAATAAATGTTCAACTATTTCCCAAAATGACAAAAAATAAAACTCTTCTCAATTGAAATCGTGGGAAGACTGCATAACCAATGACATTGGAAATGTGAATTATTTACGATATGACATAGAAAATATTTAGGTAATAAGTAATAGGAGAGACTGCTAACAATTAACATTCCTTTCTTTTGTCTCAATATGTTTCCTGTGTTTTTGCAAAAAGGAAGTCCAAATCAGGTCTTGTATGGGAAAGGGTTAACCAGCTGAAGTTATTTTAATAGTCATGCCTCACTCTTTCCCAAACGGCAATAACTTGGATATTTTATTTTGAAAGTTTTAAACACGATAAACTATGCATGTTAAGAAAGGATTTGCTGAATTAAATAAAACTGAGAAAATACTTAAGCAACTGGGGGAATTGCTTGTTTTTTCCTATTACCTCAATGTGTTCTCAATCCCTTCTAATGATGACATCAAAACAAGGTTATAATTGGGAAAGGGTCAGTTAACACGTCTTGCTAAAAGCGTGCTTCTATGAAGTCAACAGAAGACCATATTTCGCGAGACAGATCACTTTTAGCAAGCGCCAACGATATCCGTATTTAGATAATAATATATAGTGTGATAGGAAAAACATGTAAATCCAGAGTATCAAATTAGTGTCAACAGTTTGGATCCTGATCAGTCTGTGCTTTCCTCGCAGACTGTTTAGGGTTGCTACACACTTCCCACAAGGTCCCTTTTAAAGAGACATCTAATATTTTTAGATTTGTACCGTTTATTTTCTGACGTCATTCCACTCGATTTAAAAATAGATTCCGTCTAGACGCTCAATTTTAACTACTCAGGACTCGGACAATTCCGACTTGCCCTTGACATTGTAAACATGGCATACTGACACACATTGCAAGAAAGGGAAAATGTACCAATGAACCATTTTTTCACTGGTTTTATTGGTTTTATGCAGTTGGAATAGGCTTTGCTCATATCATCAGATAATAAGAACTCGGTTACAGAAAAACTTCAATCGTGACAGCTATAGCGGCTTTAAATTACCATTGTTTTTCCCACTTACACACGCATGTATTTTACATGTACGCCTTACTTTATTAAGCCAATGTCAACCAAAAAGATGTTATCTTCTGCTATTGTCAATCATCGGTCTTTTGATTATTATTGCATAACTGATTTTATTAATTCAGTGCTACGGTAAATAGATGCTGATGAAATTGACAGTGTATAAAGAGTCTTCAGTAGTAAAGGAGGGGTCAGTGGACCCTTTCTTTAATACTATGCTCACGATTGTGAGACTCTAGATCCTGATACAATATTTATTTTTGAGAGATTTCGGTGCGTTTCTTGTCACCTGATCAAAATTGTTAAGAGTTAAGTGTCTGTATACATATCATTCCCTGTTTACTTTTATACTTTTTATTCAATCAATTGTTTATTACATTATTACAATTAAAATGAAAAGAACAACATGGCGTTTGTAAAAGTGACGTACAGTTGTCGCCACATCGTATGCACAATGTTTATGTTATGTTCAAATGTAATTGAACGTTAGACAAAACATAAACACGTGCCATACGATGTGGCGACAACTGTAGATCGTTTAGTTTTAACATATTGTTTTGCTAGCAATGTGTACATAGATGTGAAAGTTTTACATACAGGGAAAAACAAGAGATGTTTGTAAAACATATATGCCCCCTCAAGGGCCTACATTTGATGTAGGTCAAAGTCCAAGGTCAAGTTAACAAGGTCCAAGGTCATGGTCAAATATGAAAGGTCTTGGTAGGAGGTGTCTATGTGTGAAATATCAAAGCTGTATATGTAAAAGTAAAATGAAACATAGGCCAGGTTAAAGTTTTTTAAAAGTAGGCCAAATGCCAAGGTCATGGTCAGATGTGAAAGGTCTTGGTTGGAGGTGTCCATGTATGAAATATCAAGGCTGTAGGTGTAAAAGGACATGAAATATATGCCTGGTTTCAGTCTTTTTAAAGTAGGTCAAACTCCATGGTCAAGGTTGCAATATTCAAGGTCATGGTCAAATGTGAAAGGTCTTGGTAGGAGGTGTCTATGTGTGAAATATCAAGGCTGTATGTGTAATAGGACATAAGATAAAGGCTAGGTTAAAGATTTCTAAAATTATGTAAAAATCAAAGGTCAAGGTCACACAGGCCAAGGTCATGGTCAAATGTGAAATGTCTTGGTAGGAGGTGTCCATGTGTAAAATATTGAGACTGTATAGGTAACAGGACATGAGATATAGACCTAGTTTAAGTTTTTTAAAAGTAGGTCAAACTCCAAGGTCAATTTCAAGTTCATGGTCAAAAGTGAAATATCTTGGTTGGAAGTGACCATGTGTGAAATATCAAGGCTGTATATGTAAAATGACATGAAATATAGGCCAGTTAAATGTATTATTAAAGTAGGTCAAACACCAAGGTCAAGGCCACATGGTCCAAGGCCATAGTCAAATGTGAAAGGTCTTGGTCGTAGGTGTCCATGTGTCAAATATCAAGGCTGTATGTGTAAAAGGAATTGATATATCGGCTAGGTTAAAGTTTTTTTTAAAGTAGGTCAAAGGTCACAAAGTCCGAGGTCATGGTCAATTGTGAAAGGTCTTGGTAAGATGTGTCCATGTGTGAAATATCAAGGCTGTATTTGTAAAAGGTCATGAGATATATGCCGGGTTTATTTTTTTTTAAATTAGGTCAAACTCCATGGTCAAGGTCACAAGGTCCAAGGCCATGGTAAAATGTGAACGATGTTGATAGGAGTTATCCATGTGTGAGATATCAAGGCTGTATGTGTAAAAGGACATGAGATATAGGCAAGGTTAAGAATTAAGTGTAAAAATCAACAAAGGGCAATAACTCAAAGAATTTGATTGGCAGTTACGGTTCTTGTGCACTGCACCTCTCCATAAAGAAATCTATTCACCTGTAAAGTTTCATGATTCTACCTTACATATTTTTTGAGTTGTGCTCCGGACAAGAATCAGTTATAAAATCAACAAAGGGCAATTACTCAAAAGATTTGATAGGCAGAGTTACGCTTCTTGTGCACTGCACCTCTCCATAATGAGATCTATCCACCTGTAAAGTTTCATGATTCTACCTTAGATACTTTTTGAGTAATCTCCGGACAATAATCAAATTTGAAAATCAACAAAGGGCAATAACTCCAAAAATATGATCGGCAGCGTTACGCTTCTTGTGCACTGCACCTCTCCATAATGAGATCTATTCACCTGTAAAGTTTCATGATTCTACCTAACATAATTTTTGAGTTATGCTCCGGACAAGAATCAAGTTTGAAAATCAACAAAGGGCAATAACTCAAAAAATTTGATCAGCAGAGTTACGGTTCTTGTGCACTGCACCTCTCCATAATGAGATCTATCCACCTGTAAAGTTTCATGATTGTACCTTACATACTTTTTGAGTTATGCTCCGGACAAGAATCAAGTTATAAAATCAACAAAGGGCAATAACTCAAAAAATATGATCGGCAGAGTTACGCTTCTTGGGCACTGCACCTCTCCATAATGAGATCTATCCACCTATGAAGTTTCATGATTCTACCTTTAATACTTTTCGAGTTATGCTCCGGACAAGGTTTGGTCTACGGACAGACCGACCGACCTACGGACCGACCGACCGACCGACCGACCGACCGACCTTCCGACCGACCGACCGACCGACCGACCGACCGACCGACCGACCTTCCGACCGACCGACCGACCGACCGACCGACCGACCGACCGACACTTGCAAAACAATATACCCCCATTTTCTTCGAAAGGGGGCATAATTAACAGTTGGTAATGGGCCTGGCCACAAGTTCTAGCAACTTAGCAACGTAGATGGTAACTCAAACAACTACGCTTATAACTCCTGTTAGCCATGCTCGTTTGTTTAAACTATGTGTTTCTCCAATATCCTGTGGCACTATTAAACCATTGCCCTATGGCAAAATTTTATGCTTGTCCAATTTCAAAGGTGTTGCAGACGAGAATTTAAAGTACATGAAATGTCAAAAATCTTTTAATTTTGGGATAGAAAACATTATGAAAAATGAAGAAATTGCTTATCACAAGCAATTTCTACATTTTCTACAATGTTTCCCAAGCATTTTCTTGTGAGGGGATCAAAAGGCGTCGCTGTGCAGTAATGGGTTAAACCATTTTCAATCTCGTTACATAACATAATATAATGTCTCGTGTGTTTGATTTGACACGTTCTGAACTCTAGAGTACCAGACGTAGGGATGATGAATTCGTTGATTTAACAAAAAGTGCATTCTAATGAGATAGATCTATAGTCCAGTGGTGACGTCATGGCAAGGTTTACAATTTTTAACAATGTAAACAAGGATGAAGCTTTCTTTCTTTTCAATTCAATTTTGCATGCGTTGCTTGAGAGACACCTACAATATTTGGACAATCACATGCAACATCACAGATGATTTCGGTCCAACTCCGAACTAATGTAGGGCTTACATTTGTTTTTCTAACTGGTAAGCAAACTGTAGGAAGGGAGAGAATAATATTTTGTCATTATTTATTTCTTTTCAATTTTTGTAGTTCTTTATAATGTTTTCAAAAATCTGAGCTCTACAAATCGGACAGAAAGTATGATTGTTTGGGAAATTGTTAAATAACGAAGACAGAATGCATCAGTCTTGATCCTGGGATGCCAAATTAAGACCGATTCCTCCCACGTAATACATCTAATTGTGTATTTATATCACGCTCGCTCTTTCCTTTTTATGCCTTGTTTTCTTAAAACGGTGTGTTTATCTAGAAAAGAATTCGCGTCTTATCCACATTTTTGCTGAAGTTACAATTCAGCCGCGTACATGTATGCCTATAGTGGAATGCCTTGCAAAATCAAGGAAATTAAAAAATCATTTTATCGTAATCTCTCACATTTCGTTCACATATTTACAAAATAGGTTGTAACATGTACGCGAAAAGTTTACCATGTGTATTTTAATAACATGATATCCTGTCTCATG
The DNA here is from genome assembly GCA_963680895.1 of Fragum sueziense. Lineage (NCBI taxonomy): Eukaryota > Metazoa > Mollusca > Bivalvia > Cardiida > Cardiidae > Fragum > Fragum sueziense. Next base: position 48,037,622 of record OY804592.1, read on the forward strand.
GAACATTTCCAGATGAAATATTTGGGAGTAATGTGGCATAGGATAGGGATTTTCAACAATCGACTGTCCCATCTTCCCATGTTAGCTACTACACGGTGGGTAACCCACGTGACTTTTGGGAAGCGTTAACACTGAAAAAATCGTCCGCTTCAAGGTATGTTTCAAAGTGGGAAGCGTTCACATGTACTGAAGAACATTTTCGCTTGAATGTTTGAAGAAACCACGGGATTCGGAGCAGAGTGAGTTACAAACGGGATTAGCCCTCTCAAATGCGCGTTCCGTGCACTTTATCTCGTCAAAATCAATAGAGTATAAGCTGAGAAATTAAACAAAACATACTTTGAAGCGGACGATTTTTCCGTGCGGACGCTTCTAAAAAGTCACGTGGTCTACCCACCATGCACAAAATACGGTTTGAATTTGAAATTGCACATCTTTATTAACCCTCTTATCTGTTGTTTTGACTTAAGCATTGAAACCATGCAAAAAGGTCGCCAAGTATTATAATAAGCCCACATGTAAGGCGGAACACAATGTGGTTTCTGTTACAAAAATAATCATACTACCTGTCATATTTGAACTCCAAGTTTTATGAGATCATATTTATCTATTCCCTCTTGTATTATAAACATGAACAGACCGGAAAAACACCCCCAATGTTTCTATAGCTCAAAAACGTTTTGTTGTTCAAGAAAAATGTAAGAAAAAACTTTGTCCATATTGATAAATGGTGATTGTAGATTGTAATATAATATATTGATAGCAGTATTATACTGATCAAAAATGAAAACTTTACACTGCAAGATTTCTTGTTTCTGGAAAGGTATCTAACTAAAAGCCTGAACTATATTTTGACGTTAGTTCCCATGCAATCAGCAATCGTTTTGTCGAAATTTCATTGCGCTGTCTCCTTTTATGTCAGAGTTACTACCCTTAATGCCTTTAGAGTTAATTTCATCTAATGCCACATGTGCGCATGCGTAGGAAACGATTAACTATTTTTTCGGAATTGGTCCTATCAGGGTTGCCAAAAAAACACAAAAAATCTCTCTTGTCACTTGTAGCAAGCTCTAAAAAAAGGTATAATCTGTCAATTTTGTGAATTACCTCCCTTTGACATAAACAAATTGGGAATTAGAAATGTTTGATATTCACAAATTAACCTCGGTTTTCAAGTGTGTTTTTCTAAACATCATGCAGGCCTTACAGGGGATTTTTGAACTCTTTTTCCGACTAGTACTGTTTCAAAATGTCCATGCAATAGCGATTTCAGTTTCCTACGGAGATTGCATAGTAAGTTTTTCAAGCTGTGCAACATATTGAAAATTCTGCTTTTCAAACATCATTTTTTAAAAGCTCAAACAATGTTATTCAAGCTTCTTCACATTTTCTGACTGGTAACTTGTCAGACTACCATTCCGTGCAATCTGGCATCGTTTGCATTCTTCTGCTCGGATTTCTGAGGGTTTAAATTGTGTAAAATTTCCGTTAAAATTATACACCTGAAAAACGGACCCCTGTCATACTTAAAGGGTCCGTTTTTCATACCCGTAATAAATATCAACAAACGTCAAGTGTTTGGCACAACCAAGTCAATGAACATTGCAAAGCACATTCATTTGATTTCTTTACTTGTTGTATTTAGAAGAAAAATGACAAGCAATGTAGGTGTAAAGTTTTCAATTTTGTTCAGTATATTTATGCATGAGGTTTGAAACATTTAACCATTTTCTATTTTTTAAATTATTCCTTGCCGTCTTTTATTATAGGGACCATTGTTAGAATTTTTGGGCTTCAGAGCAGCGTGGTGGCACTCAGAATTTGCGTGTTATGTATGGTACGTCATGTTTTCTCGGATAAAAAATATGTTTGTGAAACCCTAATGTCCCGAACTAGGCAATGTTAAGTTTTCGGACGGACGGACGGACAGACAAACAGACGGACTCAAGTAAAACAATATGCCCCCGATCTTTTGATACAGGGGCATAAATACAGTAGTTTCGAGTTGCGTAACTTTCTATCGAGGACCAGGGGCCCGTAGTACTAACGATCGTACGTTTGATTTTTGCATAATTACTTGTAACAACAGCCCTGATTGGCTCAGTAGGATTTCTCGTGCAATCAGATGTCTTGTTACACAGTTTACACAAAAACTTGATCGTAAGATGTTTAGTAATACGGGCCCCAGTTTCCCATTATAAACGTCAGAAGTGGAAAGTGTGTGTAGTAAGAAAGATACATCTTTGATTTAGAAGGGCGTATCAACTCATATTTTCCTTGAACAGAAATGATCAGATTGACCAATTCATAATGGGCAATTAATGATTATAGTTTTATCATTTTCAGTATTTTACAAACTAGCATGGATCCATTCAAGGAATTTAAAACAAATTGCTTGGTAAAGAGCCAAAATGTTAACAAAATGTATTAGTTCGCTGTTACATAAGTAATGGATTACATATAACATCTAACATATTATAATTGGACATAATCGTAAATCAAACCCCTCTGGTATCGTAACACTGTGATTAAAAGATTACCATTTCTTTTCCCAAAACTCGTTAGCTTTTCTGGATATAAAATTATCCTGACATTGAATACGAGATCAAATATACATTCGAAATTGATTCAAAACTAACAAAAATTAACAAAGACGAATTACTGTTAAACTCAAGATGGTGAATGCATGCTTACTACAAAGGCATATAGAAGATGCGCTTACAATAATAATGCGCTAACAATTTAATTTTAAAATCATCATAAGTACGACAGAAAACCAGACTTTTCCAATATGCTGCAGACAATAAAATGACGTTAAAAATAGTTTGTGAACAAGAAAGCTCAGAATATATAATAGAGGTAGAAGAAGAGATTTGGTGGTCATCAGTATCATTTCCTTTTTTCCTCGGCATTTTCCAGAAAACGTGGCATCATGACGAGGACTTGTTTGGGAAAGCGTTAACTTAATGTGACCCATCAGGCTAAAAGGGACCTTATTAAATATGTGAGAAATATCGACCCTAGTCTGTCTGCGCAGTCCGCGCAGCCAGACTAGGGTCGATACTTCTCACTCTAAAATGATTTTCTAAACAAAAAATGTTTACCCTTTCTTATTATGAGTTCATATTCCGAATACGACATCTGGTTGACCTCTGCTAAGCCTGATCCATTTCTCGAAATTTTGTTTTAATGACTTCTCATAAGGTCCCTTTTAGCGTGACGGATCACATATTGATGTTTCTGTTAGTGTAGGCTACATGATAGTTTCTCACATTCCAATACAGGTGGGCATGAACTCGAACATCTGGTAACGAACAGCATGGTGAATTTCAACAATTTGATCATACGTTAGTACTCTATCTGAAAACGTTTATTTTTCAATATTGTAGGGTAATTGAAAATGTAAAAGGCGTGTTTTGATCATAATTACATGTACATGTACCCCAACACATTTCGTTACTAGTGCATATGTTTAAGGTCGTACTCCAGTTTCAAATTATAATTTCAATTCAATTGTGAAAATAATATAATATATAACCACCAAAACAATATTGTTTTATATACAATAAAATTCAGTTCTAGTTTGTTTTCTTTTCTTCGCGGTTGAAACTATAAATTGTAATAGGAAAAAGAACGAGAGACAACAAAATAATATATTTTATTCATTTCCTCAGTATTTATTTCAATTTTTATTTCAATGTTTATTTCAATTTTTATTTCCTGTTCTCCAAGATCTGTGCGGAATAATCATGATTTTTCTCTTTGTAGTTGCTATAAAATTTCTATTTGAAGAACTTTCCGCGAAATGTTTAGACTCGAGCACAATTTTCTATACACCGATTGACTGCGAATTATAATTTCGCGAGTACGTTTACATAGTAAAAAAAAGTTTAGCAACAAAATGTGAGTATCTGTAGTAACCAAAATATTTTGTTTAAACATAAAATCATACGTTTACACGATAGATTATAGCTAGAAAACACAAACAGATTAATTTTATACCGCCAACGCGTGCGTCTCGAACTCCAGGTGCGCATCTCCGGTTTTCATATCTGCAATGATATTCATGTGTATGGAGCATAATTCTAGAAAACATTTAGGTGTGAACATAATCGTCTTTGCCCAGCATAAAAAAGGCCACTAAAAAGAGTTTTCTGCAACGCTGTGGGACTACGCCATGGACTTAAGTTAGAAGGACGTTATATCGCTAATGTGTTCCTACGTGGCAGAACCGGAGATAAAGAAGTCTTTCCGAATTTTGCGCATCTCAAAGCACAAGTATCAGTTTGAGGATGCTATGTGAGCAAATTTTTGTGGTTTGAGATAGTCCCGGTCAAGGACGCCGTAGAAAAAGTTCGTAACGTCACGGCAAAGATGTTCCATATCAACACCAAAACTTCCGAGTGGCTTCCACAGGAATTTCAACATAGACTATCCACACTTACCATCCGTGATCGTCTCCACAGATGAACGGTTACTAGACGTTGACCATACGTTGTAATTTCCCTGGCGATACACCATGAACGCACCAGACTTGACTGGCATAGAGTCCTAAATGCTTTTAGCCAATTTAAGCGTATACAACATTGATGTACTCACGTTATCACCCATTTCTTGATTTGTCACCCATAAAACACATACGGTGAATTTAAGGAAGACGTGTGCATGATCGTATTGGCGCGAATGACTTTCAATCTCTTGATAAAGTAGTGAATGTTGATACTGTGTACAAACAATTTAAGTGGATAAGAAATCGTTTCACTGCTGTTCTTGCTCGAAAATGGCCTAATAATCGATACCGAATTATTGTAACTTTTTATTGTGACCCCCTCACCTACGTCAAGACAATGTTTCTAACACAATATTTAACCTAACCACAAAACGACCTTTGAACGTTGTGCGTAAATGCATATTCTTAAATGTATATAACAGTTGTGAAATAAATATCACAGAAAATACATGTTTTCAATTAACAATGTCAGTGTTGTTTAACTTTTTTTACATTGTATATATATCGCAGTAAATATTCAGGCAAAGAGAGATAATGCTGGTCCTAGGAACAGCTTAACTTGTACAACTGGAAAAGGGTTCCATATGAAGAACGTGGGTATTTATACGAGAAAATACAATTCTACTAAATGGGCTTCTGGATTATGGAAAACTTCAATGGAATGTTTTCAATGGACATTATATCAGCTAAATTACTCTATGAAATCCCAAAATATTAGGTTTCCACAAAATTTATCGTTACAAAAGAATCGAAATCAAATTTCTTCATCGGACAATACGGCAATCTTCGCTGGGGTCTTACAAACAAGATTATAATCTCTGCATTTCTCGCGATTTTATATTTTGTCTTGCATGACACGATGTCAAAACTTGAATTTTCGCGTCTGCGTTTCAAGTAATGAATTTGATATTTAACATACATGTACATGGCTCTATATCATTTGTTTATAATATAATTTTGGAAACACGAGAACTAAAGTACTTTGATAAGCGTTGTTTTAAGTTATTCACGTTCGAATGAAGATTTATGGCATAAATTTACAAATTTTGCAATGTAGGCCTACCTACTAGACGTAAGCAATAAAAAGCGTCCAAAATGTCAATAATAGTTTGCTTTTTTGAGACGCCTGCAAGATTCGATCCTTCACATTCAACATTACAATATTTTGGAATTATCAAGACCATATATACATTTATTCTGAAGTAGATCTATTGTTCTTCAGAACTGTACATAGTTCTTGATAACTCCCATGATAAAAGATTGCTAAATCCCCGTAGTCTTGACAAGACATCGTAAATTGAATTTGTGCATTGAATGTGCTATACGGACTGAAGTGTCGCTTCAGTTAGCAAACGAAATTGGTTGCATAATAACGTTACAGAATAAATGGTCTTTACATTTTTGATAAAGAAACATCTTGAAAATATTAAGATACAAGAAGAAAATGCTGATACTCAGCATTTTCTTCTCTTATCTCAATATTTTCTGTGTTATGACGTTCAATTTCACAATAATGATGAGTACATTGAATGTGCTGTAGCTAGCAAAGTGTCGCTTCAGTTAGCAAACGAAATTGGTTGCATAATAAGGTCTTTACATTTGTGTTAGAGGAACATCTTGAAGATATTAAGATAGAAGAAGAAAATGTTGATATTCAACATTTTCTTCTTTTATCTCAATATTTTTCTGTGTTATGACGTACAATTTCACAATAATAATGGGTGCATTGAATGCGATGTAGACACTGAAGTGTCAAATCTGTTAGCAAACTAAATTGGTTGCATAATAAGGTTACAAAATAAAATGGTCTTTACATTTTTGAGATAGAAAAAAAGCTAAGGAATATATAGCATAATGTATAATCAGGTTTTAAAACTACTTTTCTTAAAGTTCTTGATTAAGGAATATAGATTTCCAATTTGAAAATATGTAAAGAAAAGAAGAAAATGTTGAAACTCGGCATTTTCTCAGTTTTCCTAAATTGATTGTGCCATGACATACAATATCACAATAAAACAAAATTTGTTTATTGAATGCCCTGTTGAGTCTCAAGCGTCGCTTCAATTGGGAAATGAAATTGGTTACATTATAATGTTACAGAAACATTGGACTACTCTTCTTTTACAGTCTTATATGCGGAATGAAATAATCATCAATCGCTGTCTGTTCCAAATGACTTTTTTTCCAAATGACATAATGGATACAGGCCGAGCCGGGTTTCGAACTCACGACCCCTGAATTGATAGACTCCGAAGTTATCAACTGAGCTATTGCCCAGCAAGATTAACCCGGGACATCTACACATGTAATGACCCTACTTCGGCAATGTTTTGTTAAGACACTCAACTAACGGACTTAGCGCAGGAAAATTAAGTCGTCCCAGGTTAATTTGGATGGACAATATCCTGGTTAATTTTTTGTATGACTATCATTTTAAACGTGTTTCGTTTTCACTTCAATATTAGTTCACGGGCTAATTATGATCCAGTCTAACAGTATCAGAAGGATTCAAATAGGTATTGTTCCATTCCATGGAACTGAATTCAACATACGCGTTCTGAAACAAATTCAATGCTTGAATCATTCTTGGTGTATCTGGCTTGATTTCAGTTCTATTGCACGTGCAGTTGTACTCTGACGGGTAGACAATTAAACATAATCTCTTATCCAATAAAACAGAGTCGGTGTGACGTCATAACTGCAACAGGTATGCTATGCTTTACATATAGTCTACCTAAATCTCACCCAAAATGTGACTTGTGTAGGAACTTTTTGTTAATGCCCGACATCCATGCCTAAATGAAACTTTGATATGTATAGAAGATCACTAGGGGGGATGTCACCCTATAGAGGTCATTTTAAGGTCACCACCAGGTCAAAGGTCAACTGGGTGCAAAAATCAATTGTATAGCAAGAAAATCCGCCATAACTCACTTAGTTCTGGGTGTAGACTAACAATATTGGTATCAGAATAAAGCTGAGACATCTGTCTTTATTTTGCAATATAGATATGCAAATCAGCTGATTTGCATATGCATGATTTTGAAGTTTTAATTAAAAATTTTGATGATTTTTTGGGTAATATTTTTAGAGTATAGTTAGAACATGAGCTATAACTCGCTTAGTTGGTGCTGTCCATTCACGTATTGGGTACCAAAATAAAGCCTAGACATTTATCATTAAGTTGCGATATAAAAAAAATACTAAATTGCATATGAACAATTTTTAATTAATTTTCTAATTAATCAATGTAGCCCGCCTAAATCTGACCCAAAATATGTCTTGTGTGGGAACCTTTTATCAATGCTCCACTTTAAAGTTTGATATGTTATTAAGGGTATTACTAATCAACCTAGGGTGGATGTATCATTTTGAAAGGCATTTTAAGGTCATAACCAGGTCATAGCTCATAACGAGGTCAAAGGTCAAATGAGTGCATTTTCAGGTATATACGCCTTTTACAAAGCTACTTTTATTGCATTTCGAATATAATGTTCAAGCTCAAATCACTTCCAATTGTATTATAAATGTCTGAGTTTGAAATAATGCTGATTTGTACTAATTTCTTTACTTTTGTTGGTGTTTGTGTTGATAATAAACACAAAATTTCCCCGGTTTTAGTGCATTTTTGTAATACGATATTTTCAAAATGTATAGAAAAGTCATTGAACTGCACAAAATGATGTTTTATGTTGAAATAATCAACCAAATTACAAGCAAATATGAAATGCAGATTTACCACGTCACAAATAGTTTGGTACTTTTATAGTGTCGTAAGAAACATAAACGCTTGTGCTACTTTATTTATATACAACGAGTAACTTGTAAGTCAGAGAGCTCGCAAAAATGAATACATCGCCCAAACATGGGTGTACGAAACGATTTAGCAACAATCCTGTGTTCCTTGTTTGTACTATAATTATATCAAAACATAACTTGGTGTGACATTCAATCCATGAAATGTCACACAATACCGGTATTATGTTTTGCGACGATTATACAAGGCAGAGGAACACGTGTCTATGTGTCTAAGATCTTAAACCATGATAAAATCTGGACAAATTAAACGTTTAGGTTTTCCTTTTCCTAACCAATCTAGTTAAATGTCATTACAACTACTAATTATGTACAGTTCAAGCATGTATTGGTCGTAAAAATCTGCAACTGATGCGATTTTATGTCTATTGGCTTAACTAGATTCATATTTAACCCATTCGCAAACAAGATATGATTTTGACATCGCTGGTAAAATGATTTTAGAAATCATCGAAACTAAAGAAGAAAATGTTTCTGTCAGCATTTTCTTCTTTTCCCTTAATGTTTTTCTACTATATTGTACACGAATCCTATATTCGTTAATACCAACTGTGTCATCTGTAACAGCTTTCAAATTGGCCCACCTTTCAATTTCTCCGTTTGGCAAAGATTTAAACCATCATTATCATCTTGATCAATGGTCTGTACAGTGTACAATGACCTTTAATCCAGTGGGATTGGTACAGTCTGTGGCTTCACAAGCACATTCAAACATGCAAACTTTTCCTGAATGATAGCATTTGCAACGATATGTGCTGTACTTTGTTTTGCGTTCATTTGATATGAGCTGTGTACAAGTGGAGGGAAGGACAGCCAATCTCGTCCATACAGGCTTCAGACCTTCGCCATTGTCTTTCCAGCCTCCACAGCTTTTCTATCCTCCGCAGTGAAAGCTGGGTTACCTGCTGATATCCATATCGTTGCCTGTTACATCCCGCTATGTGTAGTTGCAAAGCATTTGTCGTCGGAGGAAGTAGATCAAGTGCTTTCTTGGCTTTCAAAAAGAGTCGATACCTGCAGACAGAAATGTCTGAATCATGAGCCTCCTCGGACCACCCACAAAGTCTGCAAATAAGAGACTGTTCTATATATTCTAAGGGTTCCCGGCTCACATCTTTTAACAGTTCAGGACATTCAGCATACATTTTCCAACAGGATTTCTTACTTATTCCACTTAAAGACAACATTGTATCACAACCTGTCAGCGAATGAAACCCAAGCAGGTTGTGGATGACGGCAGTTCCTAGTTTCCTAGCAAAACTGTGTACATAGAAGCATTTCCTAGACTTAGACGTTCTTGACACCATCCATGTTTCAACTTCCAGTGAACCAGCATGGTATATAAGGAGCAATAGTACATCAGTTTCTTTACATATCACAATAACACTACCATACCATGAATTGATGGCACTCTTTGCGTGTATAACGATATGGGTGTCTGCCTCCTCATTGTCAGCACACAAGTCGTTTGTTTCAAAATTGTTAGTTTTTGCATTTTCACGGTCTTGAAATCCACCGGCAGCTTCCAAAGTAAAGTCATTTCCTTATAGACTGTATAAGCGCGTGGCCATATATGATGACGCACATTGCTATGTGCCTCTCTGGGATTTTCAGAGGCGTTTCAACGTTCACATCGGCTGTCAAAACATTCAGTATTTGGGATTTAGCAGTGCTGCGCATTCTTTCAGTCGAACCCTTTGAACAATGACATGAGAACAGGTGACGGTTCATGTTTTAGAACACAAACTATCTGTACGTCTCGTCCATAGTTTGAAATATATTCAGAACATAAGTTAAAGCTAAATAAGTTGGCGGTGTACATTTGCCAAAAGGGGTACCAAAGTAAAGCCTAGACATCTTTCCCCAAGTTTAGTTATGCAAATAAGCGTAATTATATGCATAAATTTATTTATTATTCTTAATAATTGACTATTAGCACTAATTTGTGAATGTGTGATACATTAAGTGCTTTGAAGCTCCAAAGAAGAATTTAATGACGTTGTATAAGTAAAACATCCTGTCAAAAACAGAATTAAGCAGTATGTTATATTTCTTCATGTTATATTTCGTTGGATGTCAGGAACCAGAAAATGCAAAGCTAACAATTTTGACACAAAAGACTTGTGTGTTGACCATGAGGAGGCAGACACCATTATCGTTTCAGGTTATGGTAGTGTTCTTGTGATATGTAAAGACACTGATGTACTATTGCTCCTTATATACCATGTTGGTTCACTGGATATTAAAACATGGTTAGTGTCAGGAACGTCTAAAGTCTAGGAAATACTTCTATGTACACAGTTTCGCTAGAAAACTAGCAACAGTTACTGCCGTCATCCACAACTTGCTTGGGTTCCATTCGCTGACAGGTTGTGATACAATGTTGTCTTTAAGTGGAATAAGTAAGAAATCCTGTTGGAAAATGCATGTTGAATGTCCGGAATAGTTAGAAGTTGTAGGGCTTGTGGGAATCCTGACAATATAGAACAGTATCTTTGAAGACTTTATGTTGTTGTCTGCAGGTATCGACTCTTTATGAAAGCCAAGAAAGCACTTGATTTACTACCTCCGACGACAGAATATCAGCAGATATCCCAACTTTTACTGCAGAGGATTCTGAAAGCGTGGTGGCTGGAAAGACGATAACAAAGGTTTGAAGCCTGTATGGACGAAATTGGAAGCCGTTCTCTCCACTTGTACACAGCTCATGCCATTTGGATGCAAAACAAAGTACAGCTCATCTCGTTGCAAATGCTATCATTCAGGACAAGTTTGCATGTTTGGATGTGCTTGTGAAGCCACAGACTATGTCAATCCCGTTGGATTAAAGGTCATTGTACAGGACATTGACCAAGACAATATGGTTTGATCCTTTGTCAAACGGAGGAATTGAAAGGTGGGCCAATTTGAAAGTTGCTAAGGACGACAAAGTTGGTACTTACAAAGATATGATTCGTCTACAATACACATGTAACATGTACTAGAGAAAATATTGAGGCAAAAGAAGAAAATGCTGACATCAGTATTTTGACATCGGCATTTTCTTCTTTTGTTTCGATGATTTCTAAATCATTTTACCAGCGATGCTAAAACCATGTCTTGTTTGCGAATGGGTACAATAGCAGAGACCAGTAAAATGACAATTAGTATTCCCAGGCCTAAATCCTTAATGATCCACAGAAGTTGGCTTTTAGCATATATGGTCACACCATTGATATACTTGATGTAACAGAAATCAAGATTCATACAGTAAATGACATGACTCGATAATCATGCAGCGGTGTAGAACTATGTAGATATGCAGCGGTGTAAAATATGTTCATCGATGTGATAGTATTTATAAAATGAAGTGATGTAGGGGTTTATATCCGTCACAATCTAAGCTATTACATGTCAGACAAAGCTGAAATGTTGCACAGTGAAAGATTAAAGGCCATAATTTGATAATATACAAATATTTCTTACAGATAATTACCCTGAAAATAAGTATGTATCTTTACATCAGTGGCAGGTTCTAACAACAATTGTATGCTTGAACTGTAAATATTAGTTGTAATGACATTGAACTAGATCTGTTATGAAATGGAAAATCTATATGTATAATTTGTGAAGATTTTATCACGGTTTAAGATTTCAGACACACGAAGACACATGTTCTGCTGTCTTGTATATCCGACCCAAAACTAGTATTGTGTGACATTTCATGGATTGAATGTCACACCAAAATATGTTTTGATATAATAATAGTACAAACGAGGAACACAGGATTGTTGCTAAATCGTTTTGTACATCCATGATTTGGCGATGTATTCATCTTTTCGCGGGCACTGTGAATTACAACTTACTCGTTGTATACAAATAAAGTAGCACACATGTTTATGTTTCTTACGACACTATAAAAGTACCAAACTACATGTAAATGAGATGTGCTAAATCTGCAATTTATATTTGCTTGTAAGTTTGGTTAATTATTTCAACATAAAACATCTTTTTCAGCAGTTCAATTACTTTTCTATACATTTTGAAAATATCGTAATACAAAAAATGCACTAAAACAGGGGAAATTTTGTGTTTATCATTAACACAAATACCAACAAAAGTAAAGAAATTAGTCCAAATCAGTCCAAATCAGCATTATTTCAAACTCAGACATTTATAATACAATTGGAAGTGATTTGAGCTTGAACATTATATTCGAAATGCAATAAAAGTAGCTTTGTAAAAGGCGTATATACCTGAAAATGCACTCATTTGACCTTTGACCTCGTTATGAGCTATGACCTGGTTATGACCTTAAAATGCCTTTCAAAATGATACATCCACCCTAGGTTGATTAGTAATACCCTAAATAACATATCAAACTTTAAAGTGGAGCATTGATAAAAGGTTCCTACACAAGACATATTTTGGGTCAGATTTAGGCGGACTACATTAATTAATTAGAAAATTAATTAAAAATTGTGCATATGCAATTTATTAAATTTTTCATATCGCAACTTGATGATAAATGTCTAGGCTTTATTTTGGTACCCAATACGTGAATGAACAGCACCAACTTAGCGAGTTATAGCTTATGTTCTAACTATACTCTAAAAATATTACCCAAAAAATCATCAAAATTTCTAATTAAAACTTCAAAATCATGCATATGCAAATCAGCTAATTTGCATAGCTATACTGCAAAATAAAGATTGATGTCTCAGCTTCATTTTGATACCAATATTGTTAGTCTACACCCAGAGCTAAGTGAGTTGGAAAAAGTACTTAATAACTTTATAAATTGTATTATTGATATCTGAACGCATGAACGGTTTTTTTTTAATTATTAATTACTCTTGCCAAAACAATATTCTTGATTTGGACATACACGAGATAGCGAGCAAGAAACTATAGATGGCCCACAATATTTCTATGCTATTATTTACACATTATTCGTTTCTGGTACCAGTTATGGTTTAGTCTGCACCAGCTTTTCAGAGCAACAGATTAGAGGAGCTAAAGTCTTTGTGACATAATACCTGAACACGTGTGTTAAGACTTAGAATACGCACGCAATATTTTAATGGCTGGAGACAGTTAGGCTACTTGGAAATGCTTGGGCCATGGGATGAAGTCACATTGAAATCCGAAGTGTCATAGTTTTTGAAACTGTCAGGGCACCTGACCTACTCAATTTTACAGTTGTAGAAAAATTTGTAGAAAAACGTAATGGACATATCGATGATAAAGAAGAATATACTGCTGAATATTGAAAAAAAACAAAAACATCCATAATCACTGGTTGGAGAAATACAATAAATTGACACCTGAGTAGAATTCGTTTAAAAATTTACTGGTTTATCGCTAAGCATTGGATTGACCCTTATTCTAAACACATGATCCAAATTTCTTTCAATGTAAGTAAAATGTATCATTAGTCTATAGAATAATTGTCTTCAATAAGAAAGAAGATCGATTCTTAATCATTCCAAACGTTTCCGACCTAATTACGGGTCTAATGTTCGTTATTACGGCGAGAAGACAATAAAAAGTAATCTCTTATTAAATAAACCAGAGTCCGTGTGACGTCATACATGTTACTGCCACAGGTACAAGCATATGGGTTGTGATATAATATAACATGATCACGTAATATCTTACTTAGGGAAATTTCAATAGTCCTTTATTAACCCTTTCCCAAACAAGACCTGGTTTTGACGTCCCTAGAAGAAATGGCTTGGGAAAACATTGAAACAAAAGAAGAAACTGCTGATAACCAGCAGTTTCTCCTTTTGTCACAATATTTTCTTTACCATTTTTTACACAAATCCTATCTTTAATAACATCCATTTTGTCATTTGTGGCAGTTTTTGAAGTGGATCACCCTAAAATTTTGTCGTTTGGGAAAGGGTTAAACGCGTGTACCACCCATACTTCTAAGAATACTAACCCATTACCACACATTGGCTCTTTTAACTCCTCACAAGATAATGGGTACACAGTATTTGCTAAATAACAATATCAAACTGGAAAAACAAAATGGCTGCCATTTTCCAAGTCCGACGTATCCATTGATAATGAAATTCAAATTGCTTCAGAAGAATTAAACTTCTACACCAAGCCTGTGATCTTTTGATACAAAGACATAAACACGCGCAAGGTTGACATTTTTACATGGAGATATTTTCGTGTAAATGTTATCACTTCTGTAAAATCCATATGTCTAAGTACCTAAAATCGAACCAGGTTGCTTAATTTAAATGTAAAACTAAAATCCTTTCTAAAAATGCAAGAATTTAGGATGAAAGCTGTTTGACATGACCAAATATACGTGCGGGTAAAAATAGAAAAGTTATTGTCAGTTGTCGGCATTTTATCCATTATGCTCAAAGTTTTCCAATGCTAGGTCCACTACAGTCACCAAAGGTCGTTCTTGTTTGGGACAGGGAGAAAGAAATATAAACGAAAGAGTGAAATTTATACCGCCAATTAATTACGATTAAATATTAAATTTAATGTTGGTTTTATACTTGAAAATGGTGTAGGAACCTTTCAGAGATTGATTCAGAATACAAGGCGTGTTTTTACTATGTTTGCTTTCTCTCGCTATGAGGGAATAGCAGCGAATTTTGTGCTAAAAATAGACTTGGTTTAACGCAATCCGCAGACTAGGGCCGACACTTTTCACTTTTATGTAATTTACTAAATCCGGGGTGTTTTTCCTATCTTACTATATCTTCATTTTTCGCATACGGGATCTGGTTGACCTGTGGTGAGTCTGACAAGTTTGTTAAAATTTGGATTTTTGGAGTTTGGATAAGGTCCCTTTTAGCATGACGGGTCACATCAGATCTTGGCTCTACTATTATTTACATTTTTATTATTAATTTTTTTCTCCATTAAAAAAATGCCTGTCTGATCGCGATGAAATAAATGATAAAGATTTGCACTTCGATTACCATTTCCTATGGATCATTATATCGGACTGGTGGAAATAGAAAAGTGTTGCATACAAAAAGGAAAGAATATTTTCAACCCAAATCACGAAAATAAGAGAAAAACTTGATATTACGGGGAAATTTTCAACATTTTCTTCTTTTTCCTCAATGTTTCCCCACTTTTCTCTATTAGGTAAGTCGAAATAGAGGCTTGTATGGTGAAGGATTAATCTATTCTTTTCACTTCGACGTTTATCTCCTGCTATATCCTAGATAGACCGCTGAAGTAAGATCTCGTTTGAAGTCCGTTCTGCACCCAGAATAAATTAGACCCTTATTTTCTCGGAGGGCTTTCTTATCTAGCTTGAATTTCTGTTTCTTATATTTGTAATCGGGGGAGCTATGATTAGCTAACCATTTCACATGAACAAACTGTGATATAGATTTTCATTACTGGAAAGAAAATATTTTTTCCAAATTGGCTGCTTTTTAGGGGGTGGGGGTGGGGGCATAGACACGTGATGCATGGAATGCGAACAGAATTTATAACGCTTTGCCTTCATTATAGAATGATCAAGGTCTAACTTTTTTGAAGTGCTTTGTATATTCATGCATATATAGCCTCAAATTAAAGTTGTTCCACATATACAACTTTTTGACTGACAAAGAGCAAAACTGTTGGCGAAGTTTGTATGAAGTGTAGTAACATTTTTCTACGAATACGAAAAGGGAAGAATATAATGAAATTGTATAGATCTGCGAAATCATTTGTTGGAAGGGTAATGTTTAAATGTCGAATGCAGCAAAATCCGGTGTCACAGAAGTAGAGCCGATTGCGTCTTTACACGGATTACTTAATCAATCAAGTAGGCTGACATCTGCAATCGTATTGCATTCCTTCAATATCCAGCCATGCATTAATTTTGAGAATTTCGATTCCGAGCTGCAGGCGTTGACCTAGATAAGTGTGGCCCATCACAGCAAAAGGAGCATTCGGAGTAGTGTGCTTCATCGTCGCTTTTCTAAAAAAACATTGTTACTACAGTTTGTTAGAAACCCAGTATAGATTTTGGATCGAACCCTCGGCTTTGAGACTACTATTACCATGCTCAGTCGCTGAGCGAGAGGAACTGACAAACCATAATTACTCATACCTTGTACATATCTTGGCTTTTCAACTTAAACATCGTAAATGCAGCTTGTTTTATCCTGCAGTTACAAGGTTTTTATTGAAAAACCACGATATAATATTAGCTTAATCGAGCCGATACAAATGAGTACCGACAAGACAGTTATCATTACATGTACATATCTTCTATTTTCTTGCTTACGCTGCGGTTACTAGGTTTTCGAAGGAAAACAGTGACATTAAGGTTGTCACCACTCACTTTAGTTTCGACCTCTAAGAGTTGACCGATGTGCACTTCCATCTCTATATACTTAAAAATTAGGAAGAAACGTCACAATTTCATATTTAAAAATATGTAAAACTTTCAATCCCGATGAGAGAAACGAGAACCGGAATCTAATAGTTTCTGTGGATCTTTGAATGGCGGTAATGCAATACCGATGTTAATAAAGATAACAAATTGAATTGTGCATTAGACGCATTCTATTACTTCTATTAGTGCACTTCGCTTGCAACTGTACACATTTCTTTCTCCCAGTTCCCTATTTGCTACCAGGAATAATAGATGAAATATTAGGCATAATAATAAAGTCGCAGAGCTTCATTTGTTTTACGTTCCAATATAATAAAACATGGCCGAAGGAAAAAATTGAATGTTGATAATCAGCAATTTCTGTATTTTATTATTCCCCTGTCTATCGCCCTCACTTCCTTGGACTTTGGACTGTTTCTGAGATTTGTAATTTGAGAAAGGCAAACGGCAATATGAACATTTAATAATGTTTATGTTTGATATATATTTTATAACAAGAGCTGTCCGAAGACAGCGCGCTCGACTTTCTAAGTTGCTTAGTATAAAGGGGGCATAAGGTAGAGGGTGTGATGGTGAATAAGTATTCCAAGTATTCCAAGTTTGGGTTGAATCCCTTTGATAGTATGGAAGTCATTGATGTTTGAAAAAACTTTAACCTTTGTTGCAACGCCGACGCCAACGCCAACGCCAACGCCGACGCCCGGGTGACAGTATAAGCTCTCATTTTCTTCGAAAAGTCCAGCTAAAAACGAAGTTATTTTTCCCAGCAATGAGTGAAAAGCAACTATACGAGAGATAAAACCGTTTGTTGTAAAACTGCCACATTGTGTAAATCGCTTTTGTTGTGTGGTCTAAAGATAGTTTAAAGAGAAATTCCTCTTGGTTTCACTTAATGGGGGGGGGGGGGTAACATCTCCTTTAAATACCCCTGTTCTATTCTTTAGTTAAATTCATTTTCAAACACTCACTCTGACCTATTCGAATGAAAATTCCAGTTACTTGGACAAATTTCCAAAGAAAATAAATGTATAAATAATGCGTTTTCTGATCATTTAATTCATGTGAAATTTAAATAATACACCTGTTCCAATACCGCTTTTCGGAGACAGTCGCTGCTTTCAACGACAAACTCGTAACTGTAGCTTAAAATAAGCTGCAGTTACGAGGTTTTTAATGAAAAGCGACACAGTGCTGCTTCATTCGGCATTTTGTTCTGTGTTTGAGGTAGACCAAGTCTAGATATAGTCTTTCTGTATTCTTTATAGATTGTTTGAACCTAGCTATGATAAAACCTAAACAATTTTCAAAGCAGAAACGTGAAAACATAATTGTATGAAGTGAACACATTAAACAAGTTCTTGCATCCATACTCTGGGTGCTTCAGTGCATAGTGGAACTTTTTAGAAATATGCTAAATGTTTAAGTCTTTATTTTTGAGGGTCTTGCCAAGTTTGAACCCTTCTCCAAAAGAGAAAAAATGAATTGTTCCAATTTGAAAATTGCTGCAAACTGTTATTAAAATTGAATTAATGTTAAATATACTTGTACATGTGACATCGAAAACATTTAGGACAGCACGTAAAAAAGCAGTTTAACAACACTTTCTTCTTTTACATCAAAGTATTCCCACTTCTTTCTGTTTGATACGCACTGGAATTGTTCGGAAAAAGGTCGGTACCCAACATTTTGATACGAACGTCGTCGCTGGGAGTTCCGAACTTCAGATGGTTCACTTCAGGGCACCAAACGAAGAACCGATTCTCAAAAATTGAATGACGATTGTTTACTTAGTCACAGTTTGATAATTATTATTCTTACATGTGTGCATGTTGTTTAAATACTTCAACATTTCCAGTTATAGCTCACGATCTAATGACATTGGAGAGCATTTCTAACCATGAGGTAGAGATGCTCTGACAAATCGTTTATCGTGAGCTATAGCTTCTCATCCGTAATGGCCTTTTCGTCTATTCGTACAAAAACTATAGACATTCGACGTTCAACTCGACAAGCTATAATGTATTTCTGGTAAATGGCAGGAATGTGATATTTTCTTCCAGACAGAGAAATCAAAATTGAAAGCTCGGTTCTCAAATGATGAATTAATTCTCTTTGATCATATACAAGTAATAAGACATAATGTATTAAATGGAGCAACTCCATGCCACACATCTATCAAACTGAGCCACCATTGTCGAGAATCAAAAAGAGATGTTCCCCCATGGGATCTTATTCACCTTGGCCTAATTCAGATATCATATTCTATGATGACGGAAAGGTTATGTGGGATGGGTCACTGGTGGTGAACTCGGACAAAGCGAGGAACATTTTTCATGACCCCAAGGTACAGATACTTCATTGCACATCCGGATTTTTGTAAACAATACACGTGTCATTTTGTTTTTCTTCTCTTTCCGTCTTTTTTCATAGGATGCACTCAAATGGAAGTTACTAAGGTATGTAGATATGATTTATGATACGCACGAAAATATCAGTTTTATCGATCATTATTTTCAAATGGTATAAACGGATTGCAAGTGCACAAAGCGCATATTGAGATCATGTGGGTTGATCTTAATCGCCCGAACGAAATGGTACGATATCACTGTTTATGTTTATCAACTTGCATTGCAAGTAAACAAAAAAGACATATAAATGTACAAATAAAGGCTGTAAATGGCAGTTTTTGGTGTCATGTCATTGAAAATCATTGTGCGGTTTCTTCGTGACAACGTTACAGCATGTTTGCGATGTCATCTTTTCCAGCTACGGTGTTTTATGACCACATGTTTGATAAATTAATCGATTGCACTGGACTTAACGCCACATTTAAACATTTATTCGGTAATATCGCACTGATTTGAGCATCTTGTTTCATCATCATCATCATCATCATCATCATCATCATCATCATCATCATCATCATCATCATCATCATCATCATCATCATTTTTATCGTTACCTTGGAATTTCACCGGTAAGATTTTCGTTATGCCTTCTTAAATTTGGTACAGGTGGAGAATAAGCCATTAAATGAGAACAAGATGGATCTTGATCAGACAGTGCACATGCAAAGTCTGATCTGGATCCATGTTGGTCGCAAAAACATTTCATCAAAAGAAGAATAGATCTATACTGAAAATAATTTGGCTCCTTTTTTCTTAATATTTTTCTTTCATATTTTCTTATTTAGTACACACATTTTAACTTCTCAACATATAAAACCAATGTATTTTGACATCTAGAGCAGTCAGCTTGACAAATTGGCAGACGGGTAGAAAAACGGACGGACGGGCAAACGAAGCACTATCTATATGGTGGTCATTACTGAAAGCCTTCTAATTGGGGGCTGCAATAAAAGATAGGCCTATTGCTTTGGAAATGATTATTGTATACCATTAATTCGTCTTTGAAAAAGAATAAATTTTATCTACTATATATAGACATAGTGACGTTTTTCGGACAAACACTAGTGCTTCGTCGGTGTAATTCTAAAACGTCACAAACTCAATTTTATTGAAGCTGTAGTTACGGGATTTTATAACAACACCTACGATTTATCAATATTTAACCGAAAACCCATTCTATTGTTATGACAAAAGTCATTGCAATTCGAATAGCCATTGAAAATGTTCACGGTATCATGAATAAACCGTACAAGTCCCCTTCAAAAAACGTTAACTACGATTTTCACATGGGAAAAAAACTTCAACCCAAGAATTAAAATATCAACTTCAGAATCAGTCAGAGAAATAAAATAAAAAAACTTACAATGTCCTCTGAGTGTGTCACTGATTCGTCCATATTGTTTTGGGCGGATAAACACGTGCAAATCGTTGTGTACATGCTCAAACTAGTAAAACTGGTTTTTAAACGCGCATTTAAACATGAAGTATCTGTACCTTGTGGTCATGAAAAATGTTCCTCGCTTTGTCCGAGTTCACCACCAGTGGGTATGTAACAAGATGAAATGAGTTCTTTAGCACTGAGAATCGATGCTTGACAACGTTTAACCCTTTCCCAAACAAGACCTGGTTTTGACGTCCCTAATAGAAAAGGCTTGGGAAAACATTGAAACAAAAGAAGAAACTGCTGATAACCAGCAGTTTCTCCTTTTGTCTCAATATTTTCTGGACTATATTTTACGCAAATTCCTTCCTTTAAAACATCAATTTTGTCAACCAAATCCGCTTTGAAATAGAACCGCCCTAAAATTTTGTTGTTTGGGAAAGGGTTAAGCTTGATAGATTTTTTTATATAGCACCTTTGTTACAACCCGTTTCAAAACGGGTTTTTATTTCAAAACGGGTTGTAACACACCTTTGCCAATAGACAAAGTTTATATTGCCGATGGTCTTTTGCATGTGAAATATTATATTCCATGACAATGTATTTCAATAAGGCTAGCCGAAAACACGAGTAAAGCAATTTTAAGATGATATTATTCGAATTTATAGTCGATTTGAGAACACCATTCTAAATCAAAATGATCATGCACACGGCAAATATCAATGAACACACAAGATAACCAAAACAGAATACATGTACTTATCAAAAAATAATCGAATGCGCGTTTAGCACAGACTGACAAGGACTGGTGCTTTCATCGAAAGCCTATTTTGGTTAAAAGGGCGGAATCTTACACCGCGCTGATAATTAACGCCTGCGTTTGATGTACCTTAACATGTTCTCCTAGATTTTTCAGACCAAGACAAAACATCATGTCCGTGTCACTTACTGATCTTCATAAACAGACCATCCGTGCTTTTAGTGAGAAAAAAAGTTTTCGGGTGTCTGAAAAGACATTAGCTTAGCCAATATTCGACTGAACGTGGAACGGGGTCCTAAAAAAAGCTTTTTTCTAGCACAAAGAACCGCTTCCAGTGTCGAGGTTCGCTCGGCATGACCATCATTTGAATGACAGATTACAAACAAATGTACTACCACAAATACTACATATATCACTTACATTTTCTCCTCCCAGTCTTCTAGATCTTCCATAATCATCAGATTATTCATCAACTTGTGATGCGCCGACATCTTCACTACTGGAACGTTCTTCTCTTATTGGGTTTTGGGATCTTATATACAGCATATATTCAGATTAATCATCAACGTGTGGTGCGCCGACATCTTCACTGTTGGAATGTGGTTCGTCTAATTAGTTCTGTATATTATACAGTTTATATTCACTATCACATCATAACATAATTGTAGTTTTGGAGACATCTGTAAAAAGATTAAGTCGCACAGACATCTAGGCGTAACGTTCATATGGCATCATATTTTCACTCAATCAGTTACCATGTTTATGTTCTTTGTCTTTTTCACTTTTGACCGTAAGTGCCGTAAGTTCAGATAGAATATTTTCGACTTTCTTTGCAATTTGACATTCTACATTTCACTATATGCACAGAAAAATACACGTTCAAGTGCAATGGCAATTGATTGAACAATTGATTGGGGTTTAACGCCTCTTTAAACTGATATGGGCACATCAATGCGGCTGGAGCACCTAACCATGGATTCCTATCATTTCTCATATCAGTACTACCAAAACTACCACAACATCCTTACCGAGCATCCAGCTGCTCACCCACATAGGTTTACGAGTGCATGAAGTATTTTCTTATTCACCAATTAACCAGTTAACCAGTCTCAAACGGCACAAATTCATGCTGGTCCGAATTCAAAATAACTTTAGTATTTAGTTGCATAAAAATCGTTGTCATACATGAAAATGTATTCCAAAACTTTCTTGCGTGGACGTCAAAACTGGGCATTGATTGTAAAATTGTAACACCTAAGACATGGGGAAACCTAACTTATGTAGCCATTTCCTCCAAATAACCAGGATCTGGCGAGTATATCAGGCGGGGTTATATAATTTTGACAGGTTTTAGTCTCAACAGAAACAACTGTTTCGACCTTGTTTATTCCTCGAGTAACGAGTTCGCCTCTTCCATCAGCTTTTGTTTATCTGCGAAATTCCTATTTCTTGTCTACATGTACCCTTACCATGAACTGGAGATTGCGTTACGTATTGCCTGAATAGTCGATTTGTCTTGTTAAATCATGTTTTTGAGAGAAAAGTGAAAATAAATTAGATTGCGACTTGAAAATGACATATTTTACTTATCTTCTACCCAACGTTTCATTTCATTTCATAAGTCGAGTATTTTTCTAGAATGGATTATGTTAAGACAGCAAAATTTTACATGATGACTGATCTTGTTCTATACTGACGTCCAAAAGAAACGCCTCAGTCCTAATAAATTTCCGATTATTCAGTAAATCTGATTTGAAATTACAAATACTTATTTGCATCTGTAAATTTGATTATCTGTAGGCCTACTTGAAAAGTGGTGATAAAGAAATATCAAACTGCCACAGTTTAGAAAAAACGGCCCATTTAAACAGAGTGGTATCAGAATTTCCGTTTGAAAAACAGTAGCACGTGGCTAAAACTTTACTTGTGACGACAAAAGATACCGTTAAACGTCTTATTTTATAACCACAGTAAGTGAATACTAAATGCGAAGTCGATTTCAGCGTCTCAAACCTGAAACGCATATGACGTTAACGTAAGACAACTTCTTGTATAACAGGCGTTTCATGAGGTCTATCTGATTTTGGTCGATTGGCAAATGTTTCTGTTTCTGTAACTCTAACTCGTCGACCAAGATGCCTAATCCTGCAATGCAAGACGTCAAAACGTCAGGCGGCTTGTTTTTGATTCCCCCACATTTTAAATTGGCTAATCTACGAGCTCTATTTTCCGAGCAGTGCGTCTGTTTCAAACGTTACTTGCAACAACAACAGTTACCAGAAAAACACTTTTTAGGCCACCACATTAATCAACTATTCGACAGAGAGTCGATCCCAACGTCGCAAACCTGAAACGTACATGACGTTGACGTGGAGAATTATCTTGATTTACAGGCGTTACATGAGGTCTAGTTGAGCGTGGCCGATCAATAAACGTTGGAGGAACTCTTAAGCGTCGATCAAGACACCGAATCGAGAAACACAAGCTGTTAAACTGTCTTGAGACTTGTTTGTGCATTTGTCGCATTCAAAAATGGCCATATAACGGGCTCCCTTTTTCAGAATTAAGTCTTGGTATCCTTCAATTCGGATGTTTCGTAAGAAAATCTTTAAAATCGTGGTTGCCTATCCTATAACACATGTTACTGTGTAAAATGTTATGAATTTCACCACGTGGTATACATACACGACGCGCACGTAGAAAACGTGACCAGTCACCGGAAATGGACATGTTAATGCATAGAAACGCATATTTTTTCATTTGCCGTAATTGTCGGCCAAAATCATAATATACAATATACATTTCAATAACATTGTAAAAGGCATAAAGAAAATAACGACAAAATTTCATTGGAGCGTTTCTTTTGGACGTCAGTTTATGTTCGAGGCTACCTGTAATAATAAATTCGACATGACTGATGAAATTAGATATAATTTATTATTTGTATTGCATATTTCATTTGACATGGCACTGATCTTTATGCAAAGCATATTCATATTTGCAAATACCCTAACATACATCAAGAAGTGTTATAGGGCCTATCATATTGCATAGAATAATTGTGCATAAATAGTGTATAAAAGGTGTGCAAGAAAATATCACTGAACTTTTGGGGATTTTTTTGTATGAAATAAGATGATAAATGCTAAAGGGGCGACATGCCAAATGAACTCTGTAATATCAAGCTAAAGTGTATTTTCGTATTTTGTAATTCTAAAACATCAAAAGCAGAAATTGAAAGGATACTCTCTATTTTATTTCGTATAAGATATTTTGTGCATAAAAGAGCATACGTCTGCCAATTCCGCTGCAGTTTTCATGATTAAATCTCTTTTTATTGAAAGATCTTTAGACCTGTAGATCTATTTCAATCCGACATGTTTCAATAAATATGCAATCTGTGAGATCAAATCATCGATTGCATATATATCATGTACAAACATAATATTAGATCCGTCCTGTTGACGTCAAAGCAATAAATCGTCGCTTTCCCTCAAAGACCTCGTAACTGTAGCTTGTTTTAACCCTTTCCCAAACGGCAAATTTTGAACTGGTCCAAATTGAAAGATCCTGCAGACGACAATTTGAAGTGAATAGAATTTTTAATTTTTAGATCTTTTTGGATGGAAAACATTGTTGGAAATGAAGAAATTGCTTGTCACAAGCAATTTCATCATTTTCCACGATGTTTTTCCATGGCTATTATTTTATGGGGAGCCAAAAAGAGTCACTGTGTGGAAATGGGTTAAGCTGCAGTTATGTTGTTTTCAAGGAAACAGCGAACTTTATTGCTAAGAACATAGAACAAATTGAAAATACGGTGTAAGTCTGAATTGCTTTCACGTCTTCTTTGAAAAGTGGGTTCTTATTGAATCGCCCACTATAGCTTTTTGAAGAAACAAGATGTGTTTGTGAAACACAAATGCCCCCGAAATGGCCATTTTTCTAAAATGTTACGTTTTCGTGGAGTAAAGGATTATTAAGGGTTAAGGGGTGACCTTGAGGAAAGTTAAATTGCATGGAACAGATAGATATCATTGAAAGGCAGTTGCATACCAAATTTGAGCTTTGTATGTCAAATACTTTTGGAGAAAAGGCAAAGGTTAAGTTTTCGAAGTAGAAGGTTAAGTTTTCGTAGAGTAAAGGGTTGATAAGGGTTAAGGGATGACCTTGAGGAAGATCAAATTGCATGGAACAGATAGATATCATTGAAAGAAAGTTGCATACCAAATTTAAGCTTTGTATGTCAAATACTTTTGGAGAAAAGGCAAAGGTTAAGTTTTCGGACTGACGGACGGACAGACAGACGGACAGACGGACAGACGGACGGGCGGACAGACAGACAGACAGACGGACACGAGTAAAACAATATGCCCGCGATCTCTCGATACGGGGGCATAAAAAACAAAAGAATAACCATACAAAACATGTAGAGACAGAGCCAAAATTTGACAATAACAAAATTTAATCTAGCGAAATATTGCATTTGGCCAAAAAAATATTGTTTAAAAATGAATGAAGTACACTTGCACTAGCGCAGTGTACCTACAAATGTAAGCCTTGCGTGTCCATCACTTGCCAATAATCAGGAATGGTAGACATTTTATGCTTCACACCGGGTGGAGGGGTGGAGATATTAACAAATTAATCTTTACTTGCTTTTGCCCAAGTTTTACAAAAAAGAAAATTGTTTTCATGTAGGAATATAACTACCATGGTTTATCAATATTTAACCACGGTTCTGAGTTATGATTCCCTATTGAAAGCTGAACTAACAAAATGTGTTTGTGAAACACTAATGCCCCCCCAAAATATTTTCTCGAGAAAATGCCAATATTAAGTTTTAATGTTAAGGGTTGATAAGGATTAACAGATGACATTGGGGAAGGTCATATCACATGGAACAGATAGATATGATTGAAAGAAGGTAGGTTGCATACCACTTTTGAGCTTTGAATGTCCAATATTTTTGTAGAAAAGGCTAATTTTAAGTTTTCGGACAGACAAACAGACGGACAGACAGACGGACACGAGTAAAATAATTTACCCCCGATCTCTCGATACGGGCATATAAACGTGGTTAAATAAGGATACACCCCACCATGGATTATTTCAACAATTTGAACAATTGTGCCCTATTTTTAAATTTGAAATGGCTCAAATTTAAACTAATTTTCCAATTATTATGTTAAAAGATAGTTAACGAACAGTCATTCGACCAAACATGACATCATAACATAGCATTGCGTGTGAGATATTGCCAGGAAGTATTTGATTACGAACTTATTTGAATGCGATTGAAGCCTCCTTTCATCAACGATTCGGGCGCGGTCGTATACATTCGGCGTAGGAAAGTTCCACCGCCGAATGTTTTCGACTTCACCCGAATAATTTCGAATCTCATTAGGCATGGACTGCCTTAACACACTTTAATTTACGATTATCCATCGATTCCAAGGAGGAAATTCGTGACAATGCAAAACTTGTTTTTTAAAACTTGGTACGCCTATGAGATATTGCCAGATCAAACTTTGCAAGAAGTATTGCATTAATTTCGGAACGAACTAGCAGTTGGTAAGATGAAGTAAGACATAACACCTGCTTGCGGTTACTTTGGTTTCCATCCTGGATTTCTGTTTCGTAAATAAAACCAAGAGGGGAAACCATGAATTTCATTTCATCTCCCGAAAGTTTGATTTCCTTTTTATTAGAATTCGAATATCAATTGGGGAACAGCTAGTGCAAAGTCTACACTTACCACATAAAGTAACGCAACATTTTCAAATTTCAATATTTATATTTTAAACAAACCAGGATCTACAATGATACTTTCTTTAGTTCGCAAGGAAGGTTTTTGATAGTTATTTTCAATAAAATATTTTAAATTCCAACGAGCATATCAGAATTACATCCATTTATTATTTTACGTTAAACACGTCCTAAGGTCTTGCAAGTTAGCAAACAATCCTAAAAGATAGTTTTAGTGATAGTGTGTAGTCAGTTACACAGTAAAAACACAAAAAATTGTCACTGTGCGCACTAAGCGTTATGTCATAACTTCCGGAAAACAGCGGTCAACATACCACTTGAATTCGAGTTCTGGAAAATTCGATTTGCACGGATCAAAAAGCTTGGCGTCCAAAATTTCTTCACTTTCAAGGTTGCAGTACCATTTTACAGCAAACGCCAGTGTGCATGATCGATCCAGATCATCGACTGGACCAGTTACTATCAGTCGCTAGGGTATTAGTCAAAGAGCCCTGAACATTGGAAAAGATTCCAAATAGCAACAGATTCCACATAAATGAACATTGGCAGACATGGATAAGCCATCACAAATGAATAATTCAACCAGACGCTAACCGTTTTATATCCATTATTGACTAAATTTTGGGATAAATTTCGCTATTTAAGACAACTTATCCATCCAAAGACGGTCTGATCCAGTTTAAGAGCTGCAGTTCTGTGCTTCGGATGTTCCCATAAAGTCCTGGAAATCACCCTGATGCCCAGGCAGGTCGGCTCTGACAAACAAACGTATTCCAGGACACGTCCGCTATCGAACACCTTTGGTATTGTCTGAAAAGGCGCGTTCGTAGTAGTGGTCTTAATCCTCCAACAAATCTGTTTTTGCGAACGAACAACCGGTCAGGATGAGTGAACTACGTTTCTTTAACATCAAATCGGTTCAAAATGGTGTCAATGTGACGAAGATGTCAGTTGTTTATGAATACAAGGGATGATTATAACCATCAATTTGTTTGTGACTTTTGAATTTACACCATGTGTCTTTGGGTTGAAATTTTTGTCTGTAAATGTCTTAGCATTTTTATGATCTTTCGTTTACTGTTTTTGATGAAATATTACATTTGATGTCAAAACAAAAATTTCCTTGAATCTTCATACAAGTTTTAAGATATTTGATATTGAATGAGTATTGCGTTACTTTATGTGGTCAGTGTATTTTTAACGTTAAAGAAATGATGCATTTCGAGAACTGAAAGAAAGTTTCATTTTTCAAAAAGAATGTTGACTCAAGTATGCAACGACATCCATGCTACCATATGATATTTATGTTATCAATGATATAGTAATAAAGAGAATTGAAATACCAGGGAACCGCAAGGGTCCTAATTAGACATCGCGTATGCGCAGATTGATCGTGGTCCATATTGGACTTAAAATCTGGAGGCATTTTTTAGATCCCAGCCTGATTCTTTCGCAATAAAACAAATAGTATGAGAGTTACGAATATGGCGCCATTTCGTGATACTAAATGTATCCACAATCCGTCCTCTCCCACATCTCCATTCTTGCTATAAAGGCAACGAACTTTATTTGGATATAGGTAGTGTTCATTTGTGCATATTTTAGATGAGGAAGTTTTAAAGCAGTTACGGTTATTTCACGGTGTATAATCACGTGACTTAGAATTTCCGATAATCTTCAATTTGAATTCGGTTTAAAGCAGAGAAGGGGAAAATACAAGGAATAAGCTGGACGTGTTGGATTTTTTAAATCAACTGATAAAAAAGTTATTGAAGATAAACCAAAATTTTGGTTTATCTTCAATAACTTTTTAATCAGTTGATTTTTCAAAAATCAACCACGTGCATCTAATGCGTGACGTCTGTCCACATTCTCTGCTTCAAACAGAATTCAAATCGGTCCAGTATTTACAAAATTATTGAAGATTTTCTGATAATATTGTATCAGGTGATTATAAACCGTGTATTTTCTCTTAGTCCCTTTTTCTCAACACTGATGTATAGAACTACAACGAGCACATAGAAATCTGGCGGCAAATGTTTTGACTTTGTTAACCCATTACCACACAATGACTCTTTTTTGGCTCCCTACGCTTTGGAAAACATTGTGGAAAATGAAGAAATTGCAATTTCTTAATTCACCACAATGTTTTCTACACAAAAACACCAAAAAATGTAAAATTAAATGCATTTGATATTGTTGTACATCAAGTATATAACATTTATATAACATATTAGAGAAGTGGTCTTTATCAAGTTTGAGCGATCGCTAAAATCATTATTGCATATCGTTTCAATGTAAACTATGATTAGTCTCTAGAACATACAGGCCCGTAAGAATCAATATTGGGTGGGGTCAATCCCCAATGTTTGAATATGGGGGGGGGGGGGGCTAAATTGGATTTTCAGTGTAAATAGAGGAAAATTTGGCATTTTTGGCCTACTCTGGGGGGGGGGGTGGCCCCTCTAGCTCCCTGTTCCTGCGATTCTGACATGTACATCTATATAATGTTAAATTCACACAGAGACTGGTGCATAGAAACGCGGACAATGACAAAATGAAATGACTAATATACTTAATTTTAAAACAAAATCAGAATTGTCCTAATGGCCCACCACAAACCTGTGTGTATCCTATAAGGACAGTTCAATATTTGACGGACATAAGAAATATCAGCTTACTAGTAGTACATTTCAAAAGTTCTCTCCATTTGCACTAAAAAAATCAACAGTCTTATCGAAGGCTTTCATTTCACAACGTAAAGAAATCCCATTTTACAAATCAAAATCACGTAAAACAATAAATAACAAACGGCCCACTTCCATACGATATCACTTTCACATTTATTTCACACCACTAAATTTCCTCTCCTGAATTTCCCGTCTACTATATTACAATATTGCAAGACATTGCGAAAAGGCACACGTTTTCTAGGAATCAACTGATATTCAGAAGGCGGCAATAACTTTGTAACATCAGCTTTAACAAGCTGATGTTACAATGTTTTTGTCGCAATCGACGAAATTTTACGACAGACGGAAGGAAATTTGGAGAGCACGTCTTACACCACCGTGATATTGATAAATATGGGTACATTTCAGATTTTTCAGCAGAATCGCGGAGTAAAGAATAATCAGTGTTGTTAATTGGTGATTTTATTACTCGTTCACTGCACTTCAGGTTATCAGAGAAATTATTCATAATTGCTAATAATTTCTGATTCCGTAAATTTTTACTCTTAGAATTTTTTTATGCCACGAATAGGTTTGGAATTTGAGTTTTCTTAATTCCTGTAGATCATAATGGTGTAGCTTACACGCCATTAATTCTGGACTTCTGTCGCCATTGTATTATATTGTATTATAAAATCATATCAAAATCAGTTTTAAGATGCAGCTACATGTTGTTGTTGTTTTTTTGTGTGTGTAAAGCGGCGATATTTTCATATGGTATAGCATTTACATTTATTTTCACACCACTAAATTTCCTTTCCTGAAACTTCCGTCTAATAAATTACAATATTGCAGCACATTGCGAATAGTCACACGTTTTCTCGGAATCAGCTAATGTTCAGAGAGCGACAATATCATTGTAACGCAGCTTTTACACGCTATTTTACAATGTTTTGGCCTCCACCAATGCAATCTTGCGAGAGATGGTAGGAAATACGTGAAGGCACGTCTTACACCCCAGAGTTATTGATAAATATGAAAAATAGATTTTGCAGAATCTTTTGTAATTTATGGAGCAATCTGTGCTATAACCTAGTGATTTTTCAATCTTTACTGCTTAACAGGTTACCAAAGAAGTTATCATTAATTAGTTATTAATTATTATTTTTCACAATTTCATTTTCTCAAAACTCCTACATATAAATCTTGCTCTGGGCTACAATAAATGAATTCTGGTTCCTAATTTTGTGAGTCTGTTAACATTATTTGGTACCATTTTCGCATGAGCTACATATCATGAATGTTTAACGTTTCCCACAATTTGATGTGCACAACGCGAATTGAATTAGAATTTCGTTTCAAGGTTTTATAATCACGATCAAATTTTGCGATGTAATCGTATCACTCACTGGTATCGTATCACTCACAATCGTATTCACAACGCTAAATTTTCTCTCCTCAACTATCAGCCGTCTTTACTGCAATATTGCAAGACAATACGAAAAGAAACGTTTTTTTTTCTGAGGCAACTAATTATGGTTGATCTTCCATAACTTTTTAACCAGTTGATTTTTTAAAAAAAATCTACCACGTCAATCTTATACGTGACGTATGTCAACCCTCTATACTTCAAACCGAATTCAAATCGGTCTAGTATTAACAAAATTTTTGAAGATTTTTTTTTAAATTATTGTATGAAGGGATTATCCACCGTGGATAACTAAGACTTTATCAGCAGATAAATCACCAGTAACAATAGTTGTCCGCGGACAACGTAGCTCGCCTATACAAGAGCTTGTCACAAAAAGGAGTCCAAGTCCAAAGGTCATGGTCTCAAGATCAATGTCATGGTATCAAGGTCAAGGTCATGCCATGAGGTATCCATATGTGAAATATCAAGGCATTATCTAAAATAGTGCATGAGATATAGGCCAGGTTAAAGTTTTTTTAAGAATTGGTCAAACTGCAAGGTCAATGTCACTAGGTCATAGATCATAGTCCCAATTGAAATGTCTTGGCCAGAAATATCTGTGTGAAATATCAATGCTAATCTCTTATAGTTAGTGAGATAAAGACCAGATTAAGGTTTTTGAAAAGAAGGTCAAACTCCAAGGTCAATGTCACTATGTCAAAGGTCATGATCCCAAATAAAAGGTCTTGACAAGAAGCAGCCATGTCTGAAGTATCAAGGCTGTACTGTAATAGTGACGCGACGAGACGCGACACTAGGGCTGTGACATTATCTCTCATGACTTAAAGTCCCGGCTCGCTAAAAAGCAACCTGCGCTGAAAATTTATAATTAGTGATTTTCACCGGCTCATCGCACAACATGCTATCGTAGATTTTTTGTATGTCCTATTAGTTTTTATTGCATGATTTTTTTTTATTTTATTTCCTTTTTTTTTCTTTCTTACAGTACCTCTGGAATTGGAAAGTTAAACAACTTTGGTACTTTCTAAAATGTATAACTTTGAAAGAATACTTTTAGCCTGTAAATGGACGGCCATATTTATTTTCTTGATGATCATATCGATAATGCTTGTAACCTTGCGTGGTACTTTTAGATAGTAAACACAGGAAACGATCAAATATTGGGTATCATCATCTCGGTCCGCCCGTTCGTACATTCGTCCATACGACCTTTTTCCCATCTGAGGGCATGTTTCCTGTATATGTAATAAATTATTATAATTTCGGTGGATTTTTTGCAGAGCAGTTGCATTCATATGGCTTGCTTTATTCGTATTTGTAGAATGCCCAATTTAAACTTTTGCATATTGAAATATCATTCCGATTCACTGAAAAATGGCTATAGGTTATTTCAAATGAGTTCATTAAACACAAAAAACACAAGGATCATGCAAAAGACAGTACTCTCCAAACGATTCTGAGAACAAGGTTAAACATTCGCATGCTTTCTTTTTCAACTTTTTATACTGATTCTACAGATTATGAGATTACTTTTGAACTTTTAGTACAATTGGGTTTCTGAACACTTTCCCATTCTCATACATTATAGACCATTTGCAAACGACAAATGGACGTTGATCAAGATAGGATTTGTGCACAATGTAGCACAGAAATGTTGAGTAAAAGGAGAAAAGGCTGATCATAATTTGTTTTCATTTTTGTGTCTCAATGATTTCCATTGTATTTTTGTCATCAGAGACGCTAAAACCAGGCCTTGTTTGGGAAAGGATTAGAGATGAAAACACACCGACTAAACAGTGTATGGATCCAATAATAACAATAGATGTTTGTAAAACATATATGCACCCTCAAAGGCCTACATTTGTAGGTCAAAGTCAAAGGTCAAGGTCACAAGGTGCAAGGTCATGGTCAAATATGAAAGGTCTTAGTAGGAGGTGTCCATGTGTGAAATATCAAGGTTTTATATGTAAAAGGACATGAAATATAGGCCAGGTTAAACTTTTTAAAAGTAGGCCAAATGCCAAGGTCCAAGGTCATGATCAAATGTGAAAGGTCTTGGTTGAAGGTGTCCAGGTGTGAAATATCAAGGCTGTAGGTGTAATAGGACATAAGATATATGTCTGGTTTAAGTTTTTTAAAAGTACACTACTCAAAACTTATAAGTACTCCGACTATATTATAGAGCATATTTCTGGACTGGCATAACATATCTTAGCCAAATTTGAAACGTCTTCGCTTTAACCATATTACCACCATATATTGAATTTTCATCAACTTCACGACATGGTGAATTGAACAACAAGCACCTAACGGAGACCACTGTTGGTAGCAAAAATCACAAAGTTAATAAACTTGTGTGTTCCTTGTTCGCTCAAACAATAGCATGACATCAGGAACGCATAAACATTTTGTAATTCCTGAGAGATGCTGTAGGGATATCTTTTTCAATATTTTAGAAGTCGATGTAAGGTTCTTACGCTTGCTAAGCATGTGGCAGATCATCATCATACTGGACAGTAAATCGTTAGTCTGTAAAACACTTTTTTCACGATCAGCAAATTTAATACACCCTTGCCAACTGAACATTAACATGTTAATTGTGAAGTCATGGTTTTTGCGTCTTGTACATAGACATGATGAATTGAGCCATTATCGGAGAGTTCGGACACTGAGTGGTCTCCCTTGAAGGCATAATGTATCCCTTTCTGTGACAGCCACTGAACGCTCCAGTTCGCGTAAACGAGACAGAACAATGTTATGGTCCAAATTCCGGCTTGATTTCCTATCACATGGTTGTCTTGGTAGGTTGGCAGCACTTCCGGTTTGTCTGTACTCGGCCACAAGTTGGTTGATAGCATTTGCATGTACATTTATGATACGGGTTGTATTTCTTTTAAAAAATGGTACGAATGTAACAAGAATGTTGATGTTTGACAGTAATGAACGATATTTTGTATTTAATTTGTATAGAACGGCTGGAAATGTGGGTATGAGAATATTACTTACGCTTGAATCGCACCACCTTGTAAAACACCAATTGTTATGGGTTGTTGTTGTAAAGATTTCCAACGTATTTTATGTTTTTATGTTTGGCACGTAGACCCATAAAGGAATAAATTGTAAATTAAGCACATGGGATTTGTGTATTAAATGCAGGAGGAATATTTCAATTTTCTATAGTTGACCGGAATAATTTTGCACAATAATTTTGCAAAATGAAAATGATATCGGTCAAGTAATTAAGTTAGGGAATAATAAAAAATATCGACTTTTGATATTACTTTACCGGAGAACTTTTTGCGCAAAATAGAAAACGGAGTACTTATAAGTTTGGTTAAGTATAGTTCAAACTCCAATGTCAAGGTTGCAATATTCAAGGTCATGGTCAAATGTAAAAGGTCTTGGTAAGGGTTGTCTTTGTGTGAAATATCAAGGCTGTATGTGTATGTATAATAGCACATGAGATATAGGTCCAGTTTAGATTTGTTAAAAGTAGGTCAAACTCTAAGGTCAAGGTCACAAGGTCCAAGGTCATAGTCATATGTGAAAGTTCTTGGTCGGAGGTTTGTGTCAAATATCAAGGCTGTATACATGTGTAAAAGGACATAATATACTGAGCAAAAATGAAAACTTTACACCTACATTGCTTGTCATATTTCTTCTAAATACAACAAGTAAATAAATCAAATGAATGTGCTTCGCATTGTTCATTGACTTGGTTTGCCAAACACTAAACGTTTTGTTGATCTTAATCACAGGGATGAAAAACGGATCCTTTAAGTGTGACAGGGGTCCGTTTTTTCAGGTGTACAATTTTAACAGAATTTTACAAAATTTAAACCCTAAAAAATCCGAGCAGAAGAACTCAAACCATGTCAGACTTTACGGAATGGTAGTCTGACAAGTTATCAGTCAGAAAATGTAAAGAAGTTTGCATAACATTGTTTGAGCTTTTAAAAAATGATGTTTGAAAAGCAGAATTTTCATTATGTTGCAAAGCTTGAAAATTTTACAATGCAATCTCCATAGGAAATTGAAATCGCTATTGCATGAACATCTGGGAAAAATCCTAGTCGAGAAAAGGTTCTAAAATACCCTGTAAAGCCTGCAAGATGTTTTTTTAAAAAAAATCAATCGAAAACCGTGATAAATTTGTGAATATCAAACATTTTAAATTTCCTATTTGTTTATGTAAAAGGGAGGTAATTCACAAAATTGACAGATTAGACCTTTATTTTAGAGCTTGCTACTAGTGATAAGAAAGATTTTTTGTGTTTTTTTGGCAACCAAGATACGGCAAATTCCGAAAAAATAATGAATCGTTTCCTGCGCATGCGCATATGTGACATTAGATGTAATTAGGTCTAAACGCATTAAGGGCCGTAACTCTAACATTAAAGGACACAAGGCAATGAGATTTCGACAAAACGATTGCTGAAAGCCTGTGAAATAACGTCAAAATATATTTCGGGCTTTTTGTTCGATAGTTTTCCAGAAACAAGAAATCTTGAAGTGTAAAGTTTTCATTTTTGTTCAGTATATATCGGCCAGGTTAAAGTAATTTAAAAGTAGGTCAAACTCAAAGGTTAAGGTCACAAGGTCCAAGGTCATGGTCAAATGTGATAGGTCTTGGTAGGAGGTGTCCATGTGTAAAATATCAAGGCTGTATGTGTAAAAGGTCATGAGATATATGCCCGGTTTAATATTTTCAAAAGGTCTTGGTAGAAGGTGTCCATGTGTTTCATGATTCTACCTTACATACTTTTTGAGTTATGCTCCGGACAAGAATCAAGTTTGAAAATCAATAAAGGACAATAACTCCAAAAATATGATCGGCAGAGATATGGTTCTTGTGCACTGCACCTTTCCATAATGAGATCTATCTACCTATGAAGTTTCATGATTCTACCTTTAATACTTTTCGAGTTATGCTCCGGACAAGGTTTGGTCTACGGACCGACCGACCGACCAACCGATCGACCCACACTTGCAAAACAATAAACCCCCATTTTCTTCGAAAGGGGGCATAATTATTGTTTAAAAATAGCATATAGTAATGTTTATTTATTTATTCATCTGTTTATTTATTTTCTCTCCAATCGGTCTGGATCATCTATGTGAGAGAGCAGCTAGCGGCTCGGTTTGGATATTGTGGTGATACTGGTGAGAGAAATACCAGAAATCCATGATTAGGAGCTCCAGCTCCAGCCTCCGCGATATGACCATAGCAGTTGAAAACGGCATACACACTAATAAATCAAATAAACTGACAAGATTTAACAAGAGCTGTCCGAAGACAGCGCGCTCGACTTTCTAAGTTGCTTAGTATAAAGGGGGCATAACTCCAAATATGGTGGAGTCAGGGTCATGGGCCTTGATAGTAAGGTAGAGGGTGTGATGGTGAATAAGTATTTCAAGTTTGGGCTGAATCCCTTTGATAGTATGGAAGTTATTGATGTTTGAAAAAAACTTTAACCTTTGTTGCAACGCCGACGCCGACGCCAACACCGACGCCGACGCCCGGGTGACAGTATAAGCTCTCATTTTCTTCGTAAAGTCGAGCTAAAAACGCAAAAGACATTTTCATTAACCATTCCTTTCCTACAGCCTCAATAGGTACCATATTTGGAGACATTCATGAGTTAGTGTATACCCTTCACATGTCACCAATTTTGTCGTGTTCTTTGTAAACAAAGCGGACATCTTAAGCCGCGTTCCCATTGCCGACCAAATCAACTCGATCATCTCGATCGCCTAAATTCCCCGATCAAACCCGATGAAACTCGATCAAAGGTATTTACACGACTTCTTTATTTCTTGTCGATTAATTCCCGATCATTTTTTCCGACCACACTCGATCGTCCCGATCGCTCTTGCCGACCAAGCTCGATTCGTACTCGATCGCTTGTTCGAGTTGATTTGGTCAGCAATGGGAACGCGCCATTAACCGCCCATCCCAAAATGCTTATGTGTCTCATGCATTCAGACAACGTCTAAAATCACTAAGATTTTTTGTGTACAAACTGTCACATTGATTTACCTATCAAAAACAAACAACAACTACGGATAATGTTCATATGTGAAATGTCGAGGCTTGCTTTGGCACAAAGGAACCGAGTTTTGGGGGCTCTTGGTCGGCGATGCTTAGAAAATGGGGGTAGCTAGACGCTTTAATATAGCCGACTCGAATGTTCCACGGTTAGCCACACGGGAACGCATGCAGACCGTCCACGTCCCGGTCAGCTGCGTGTAACAACTACGTCAAAACAATTGTAAACGTTAACGTCACTTACGCAACAGATTTGTTACGGCTCGGTCTACAGCAAATACTATAGTCGGTAATCGCGGGCGGCGTAGACATCGTGCCACGATGATGAATCGGCAAGAACACGGGTTCCCTGTCGTCCTTCTCGATGCCAGACTCTCACCCAACGTCATCGCCTTTAGAGGCAGCGCATAAACGAAGGTCCAATCAGACATTATTCATGACATGTCATTTTATTCCATTTTATGTTTACAATTGTAACATTATAATTACACAAGGCTATAAATAGGATATGTCGTTGATATCATCATTCTGTTAAGGTACTTTTTGCGTTTTTAAATCGTGTCAGTTTATTCATTTATTTATTAGAATGGGGGGGGGGAGAGGAACAGCTCCCCAATTATTTAGAAGGGGGCCAGCATACCCTATGGCCCCCAATAATACACACATACTTAAACACTTGCCTCCCCCCCTATATCATAAACACAAGTCTAGTGCATCTCACTATATGT
Organism: Fragum sueziense; assembly: GCA_963680895.1. Lineage (NCBI taxonomy): Eukaryota > Metazoa > Mollusca > Bivalvia > Cardiida > Cardiidae > Fragum > Fragum sueziense. The sequence continues at coordinate 48,075,506 of OY804592.1, forward strand.
GTTTGGTATTTCTCGCAACAAAACTAATACAGAATCCAATCCGAGCCTACACAAGCACGTCTAATGCACCAAATGAATAAACTGATAGACTGATAATCCGGGTTTTCTCTGATTAAATTCGCTCCTTAATATGTTGATGTCGCTCATTTACGTAAATGAGCCACATCAACATATCAAAGAGCGAATTTCACAAGAGAAAACTCGGATTAGCTTGTGATAAGCAATTTCTGCATTTTCTTTTAATGTTTCCTAATCTAAAAAGCACGCTTTTAAAAGTTCTCATAATCTTGAGACTTTGTCCACAAACCCTTTCAGATTGGAACAGTCCAAAATTTTGCCGTCTGGTGGTAGCCTAATGGGTTAACCTCTCAGAAGTCTTGGTGAGTGGTCCGTCTAATCATTGGCGGTTTGTTTATTCAGAACAGATTTACGACGCAGACGTTAATCTAGCTGCAGACGAACAAATATGGCGGGGAGATTTCTGTGGCAACAGATCGATCATCGATCATGGGGGTTAGTAGTGATTGATATTCAAACAAGAGTTCCCCGCGGACGACATAGCTCGCCTATAGGCATAAGAAACAAGACACCTCGTGCAACTTCGGGTGTCATTCGAATATTTCATTCAAAATTTTCTTGTTATTTAAGGGGGAATGCTCCAGTTTCCTAAATCTTTTCCAAATAATAGAATTTATTTACATTTTGTATGTTGAAATTACACGTTATTACCAATTGAAAAATAAAATAAAAATTGGTGGTCAGCGATCTTGTTTGAATTTTATAGGCATTCGTATCACATACCTATACATCGAAAACATGCACAATTTCTTGAACGTGTCCAAGGTCACTAAAATGCTCATAAAATGCTGTATATCCACCATTTAGTCCCAAAAACGGATTTAAAGTAACGTCTTACATTTAATACGAACAGAAAACCCATAAATGTGCTATTATAAACACGTAATTGTATAAAACAGCATGCTCACGTGTTCGGTTAGATCAACGAAGCTGGAGTGTTTCATGTCAAAATTTGCATATTTTTGGAAATATTTCGAGTCCTACATTATAGAATTTGATAAAACTCCCTCATTGTATTAAGCAACATCTCCTGGTAATAATCCAAAAAGAAAATGTATAGGTCAGCGCACTTATTTGTGAATTACAGCATTTTTTATCAGCTACACATGAATAAAATGACGCGAAACAGTGGTAACTGCATACACACTTACGACTGTCTTGCTCTAAATAATCGATTTCCATCTCGAGGAAATCAGTTTCGCATAATGAATACGCCTTTACCGTCGAAAATGGTAAATTGTAATGATGTGTTATATTATTGAAAATATGGTAGCGAAACATATTGGTACGAAATATTTAATTTACTACAGTAATGTCCGAGTGTTCCGAAAAACTGGAGCATTCCCCCTTAACCATTTGACAAAATGTTTGAAAATTACTTTTGACTTAAGGTAGTCCATCCCTAATGAGATTCTCGCGACTTCGGAATTATTCTGACTTAGTCGAAAACATGCGGCGGTGGAACTTTCCACCGCCGAATGTTTACGACCGCGTCCGAATAGGCTCGGATACGTAACGACGCCGCTCGGGAAAAATCCGATTTTTTATGAATCTCAAAATGGCCACATTACGGGTATTTTGCCGTAACAGGAGGCACTGAGGACACCCCTTTCAATTTCTGTGTACATCTAGAGTACAACATGATTGTAAGTCTCGATGAATATATTACATTACATGAATCACAATGTATTCAATTTAGTTTAAAATGCTCAATAAGAAACTGAGATTTATGAATGGAAGACCACTATAACCAACAATGTCTCCACAGATAACGTTGTTAATGGACAGATGTGGTCGAGATAATAAACGACTTAGGCAAACATACTATAGCATTGATGTGCGATAAAAACGTCGATTCCGTCAATCAACTTTGTTGGAATATCTTGCACCAGTGCTAACACAAGAGCCAAACCGAGCCACCAGCTGCTCATCACGTACAAGACATTTGCACGTCGACCAGATATTGTTTTAGATTTGATGCGGATGTTGTGCGTTATGTACAGGGTTGTTCTAGGAATAGTAGCCTACTAGTGAAAATAATTAGCACATATGTCGTATCCAAGATTTGCTCAAAGAACATAATTTATCCTCCTTTGATCTGAATGTTTTAACAGTGTTACCTCAAATGATGTTCTTAATGGGACAAATCGAGCTCTGATAATTTAAATGTAAGCAAACAAACTGGATATTGTTGAGAGAAATAAGCTCATTCCGTCATTTAATTATGAGCACAAAGGCGACAAAAATGTTTTGACCTAGATGGTCGTTCGAAACTGTGGAACTACATATTGAAAGACCTGTATTTATGGCATTGTGGTTACATCCCGAAATGTTTTCCTTTATACAGGAACATAACGCTACTTTTTCAACAAAAACACTGTAACTGCAGCTTCAGACAAGCTGCAGTTACGAGGTTTATGTTGAATAGCGTCGATATAATTATATAAATAAGAACGTAGAACCCTGTGTCAAGGACCTCGATGGATACATTTAGAAGTACGGATCTAGGTCATATCAACACGCAAGGGTTCTCAGCTTCGTATGCGTGAATTACACAACTTGATGGTTTATAAGTGGCAGGTCCTAGCAAGTTGACCTAAAACTGATTATAATGGAGACAAATTGAACGACAACAACGTACGATATTGCTGTGAGAAAACTGTTTTTCACCCATTCACCCAATACTTATGAGCCAGGATCTGAAAAAACGTCCTTTATAGCATCTTTTAAAAATGGAGTTTGAAGATCAGCCTGTTGTCAAATGCAGTCCCATATGCATCCATACTTCTCTCTAAGTAACTTAAGGTCACAAAGAAGCTATTAGAGAACAACATGAATCCTGATCAGACTGTGTGTATGCACAGGCTGATCTGGATCTATGTTGGGCTAAAAGCCTTAAGGGACGTTTTTCCAGATCCTGGCTCATGTGTGTATCCAAGACATTTATTTAGTCTTAGGTGGTTTATATGAGTCATCTGAATGTGTCCACGTTCTGATAGCCAGGGACAATTTTGTATACATCATTAATCTAGGTCATATCAGCACAAACGTGTTCTTAATTCCATTTAGGGCTGTGAATAGAACCCCACTAGATCAAGGTCGCCTCAAATGCTGTAAATGGACAGTTAGGGTTAAGATAATATACGAATTTAGCAAACTCACTGTTGTCGAACGATCACGTGAAGGCTCTGAATGGTCATGCAGATCCCGGTGAGGAAATGATAAGTCAGAGTTTCAAAATGGCAATATAGGTCACACGGGTGTGTACACACCACGAAAACAGTTGCATATAAAGTAAATGAGGTATGTTGATTATGTTTATCTTACAAAATTAGATATCCGAATGTTGTGTCTAACTAGCTATTGTTTTTGTTTTGGCATACATGTACCTGTTTGTGAAAAATTTGTTTTCAAAGTGTTGCTCACGGAAAGATATTATGCTTAGTGATCAATCACCCAGAAAATGTTGTCTGTGTTTAGCCATATCTGACAAATGAGTCCAATTCGTATGTACATATCAACAAGGAAACGTTGCTTGTACTAAATTGTATCCTAATTTGCGTGGATTAATCATAGCTTGTCAAAACAACCGAGTTTCATGACCCTCGACCCATTTGGCTGGCCCCGGAATGGTAACTGCCTGACGACGGATTGGTTTCAGGTAGAATTCGGATTGGAAAGAGTCATTTTTAATCAAGAGAACGGATTGGTTTCATCCTTAGCTTTTTTCTAAATCGTTCTAGAAGACAGTAAAGCTGTAAAATTATTCATTTTGATATATATGAATTTCCATATAAGAAGTACTTTTATTTTTTTTGTAGGTTTCTACCAATAGGCATAAAGATGGAATTTAATTACCACTACTGTGCGTTTGGGACCATTTATTTTTCAACGTGCATTAGTAACATCAGTCAGCACTACAATAGAGAAAAAATAAAGATCCAGAGACAAGAACTAAGAACTGATAATGGAATATCATATAGAACAATGAATTTCTCCACCATTCCCGATGCATTGTTTCAGATGAATAAAGACATAACAAGAGGACCATGATGGTCCTATATCGCTCACCTGAACCAAAATGATATGATCAAAACTTTTATTCAATCCAATTGATATTTATGACTTTATTTATGACTTTAAGACTGAAAACTAACTTATGGTCAATAAAAATGTGAAAATCAAATTTATCCGAGATCTTATGGTCCCCAACAGTGTGTGCAAGATTTGTCTTGATTAATCAATAATTGTAGATTCTGTACACAAGGTCGAAAACGGCAAATTCAAGGGCACATAATTCTCACCTTTCTGCTCAGATCAGACTGAAAATTCTAATAATCCCAGATCGTATGGTCCCCAACATTGTGTATAAGTTTTGTCTTGATTGATTAATAATAACAGATTCTAGAGTGTAAACAAGGTCAAAAACAGCCAAACATGGCAGTTTTGTCAAATTAAAGGGCACGTTACTCTCATTTTTCTGATCAGATTAGACTTAAATCGAAATAATCTAAGATCTTATGGTCGAAAACATTGTATCCAAGATTTGTCTTGATTGATTAATATTTGTAGATTCTTGAGTGTAAACAAGATGGAAAAAAAGCCGAAATGGCAATTTTGTCAAATTCAAGGGCACATAACTCTCAACTTTCTAATAAGATCAGACTGAAAATCAAACTCATTTGAGATCTTATAGTCCCCAACATAGTGTCCAAGTTTTGTCTTGATTGATTAATAGTTGTAGACTCTAGAGTGTAAACAAGGTCGAAAACGGCTTAAAATGGCAATTTTGTCAATTCAAAGGCACGTAACTCTATTTTCTAATCAGATCAGACTGAAAATCTAAGTCATGTGAGATCTTCAGGTCCCCTACATTGTGTCCAAGTTTTGTCTTGATTGATTGATATTTGTAGATTCTAGAGTGTAAACAAGGTGGAAAACAGCTAAAAATAGCAATTTTGTCGAATTCAAGGGCACATTACTCTCGTCTTTCTAATCAGATCAGACTGAAAACTCATCAAAGATCATATAGTCCTCAACATTGTGTCCAAGTTTTGTCTTGATTGAATAATAATTGTAGATTCTACAGTGTTAACAGGGTCGAAAACAGCCGAAAATGGCAACTTTGTCAAATTCAAGGGCACATAACTCATGACTTTCTGGTCTGATCATAACCAAAACCAATCTCGTCCAAGATCTAATTGTCACATACATTTTGTCCAAGTTTAATCTTGATTGGTAAATATTTGTAGATGCTAGAGTGTTAACAAAGTCAAAACTAGCTATTTTTCGCATTCAAGGGCAGATATATCCGGACTTTCTGATTCGATCACACCAAAAATCGAATTCATCCGAGAACTTATGGTCAAACATATTTTGACCAAGTTATGTCAAGATTGGCTTATATTTGTGGATGCTAGAGTGTTAACACTAAATTGTTGACAGACGGACGGACGGACGGACGACGGACACAAAGTTACCACAATAGCTCACCTTAGGCACTTCGTGCTCAGGTGAGCTAAAAATAGATGCTCTTGGGGATAAACTTGGACTAGAAATCATTGATTCTGATATGACCAATGCAGACCTAACAATAACGTTATCCCCTGGTACATCTAGCGAAGATGTTGAAGCGATGGAAGAACTCCACGAACACCTACGCGCTGAAATGACGTGTCTAAGAAATGCTGGACACTTGGAAATTTGGGTGGCGCTTCATAGGCTCTTGTCCACGAAACAGTTTCCGTTGAACAATATCGAATTTTTGTTATTTTTGAACGTCTGCACATTGTTTTCCACACCAAAATAGCCATGGTGTTAATTAGATATAGTTCTATAGTAAAATGATTTTGGCGTATTGGATCTATGATGTTTCGATGATTTCCCAGTTAAATATTTAAGCGTTTTCGTATTGGAAAGCTTCTGACGACGACCAAATGAATGTTTATCAATTTGATTTTTTCTTCCCGTGTCTTAATTCTTTCCCAAACAAGACCTGCTTTTGACCAAAATTGCATTGGAAACGTTGCGAAAAATAAGAAAATACGTAGAATTGGGTATTCAAACAATCACATAATTATCCTCTGGCACTAAATTTAATTCTTTCCTAGAAAACCTTTGACACCCCAGTCAAATTGCGTAATAGTTTCTACAACAACTCGAGGTAGTATTGGGAGGAAAGATGAAAATTTTTCTCATTCCCTCATATTTGATCTTTTTATTACATGTATACTCAGTACATTTAAAACGCAGAGTTTTCAAAGTCTTAAATCAAGATGTTATAAGAAATGGAAATACTTGTTACGAATCTCCCACAAGTTTTGGAACCTGAATAGAGAAGATTAGAGTTAGTAATTCTGGGCGATTTTACGGCGCCGTAGCCGAAACGTTAAACACGTTGTCGCTGAGCAAAATTGATGCACTTGAAACTCGAGTTAAATTTTAACATGCTTATAACGTTTGTCTACAGGCACACTATAAAAACAAGTTTCATCGAATGATTATCAATTCTATTAGTATGCATCGTCCTCTTGAACATTTGAGGATCCACGCGTCCATTCACCTACCGCACCACCCAAAACGTTGTAACAACTTCGTATTGCTGTTATTCAAGAGCGAAATAAAATGCCTCAAGAGGTCGCATTGCGAGAAAGGTCCCTTCTCTGCGACGAAGATGCAGGGATTTAATTCAAGCTCTAGGTGGACACACTCGTTATTGATTGATTTGACCCCTATCAGTCTAAAATAATCAGATTTGAACCTAATGTGTGTTTAAAACATTTTCTACCTTTCGCATTTCATAGCCCTTGCTTGTTGTTTCCATCATATCAACGAACGAAGTACCTCTGCGGAATTAAATGCACTCGGTATATATTATTTCATGTAGTCTTTCTATAAAATGTTTCCTGTTACATTAATACTCGGTGGTTTTGATGTCCAAATTAAAGAAAGTATTAACATTGGTTGAAATAAAGTAAATGATGATTATCAGTAAGTTCTCCTTCACAGCATTTCACACTTTCACTTTTTTCTGTAAACTAATGAAGTCACTGATCAAAACATGGTACATCGGCTTACATCACAACACAACAGGGGTGTCTAATTAATTTCATTTACTCTTTACTGGCGCGAAAACAGGATTTCTGTGACGGGAGTTCGGATATATACAAATAGGGAGGGGGGTTCGTTTCCTAGTATTACACAAAATTTTGAACATAATTTCTGTATGTAAAATGAAATAATCAGAATACAGGTTAGGGTCGCCCCACCCCTTCTTGACCCGCCACTGCATTAAGCTTTCCTCGCAACATTATTGTATCAGAACATAACAGACACTTTAGCAATAGAAAAAAACATATTTTCCTTTAATTTCCTGAAAGGCTGAATTTGAAATATCTATTAAACAACAACGCGAATTACTTGGCTAAACTTCATCCATGGAACCAGTATTAATAAAACTATAACTTATTAGCCAAGGTAGTCGATGACCGCTTAAATGTGACAGGACTTTCAGATGACAATATAATGCAATCTCGTGTAGAAGTCGCCATAGCAAAGAACTTAACAGAAAATGAGGAAAAAAACTGGTTACAAGCATTTCTTCGTTTCCTGCGATGTTCATTCTTTTTAAATCATAAAATTATACAACGTTATGGTCAATAGGATTCACTGTTTGCTGATGGATTAAACAACAACAAACTCTCGAAATAAAGATCAACCAACGGTACCAACAGTAGTCTGATAAACCCTTCCCAAAACACCACCTGAACTTGACGTCCATTCAACAACTATTTTGTGACAACATTGATTCAAACAGAGGGAGTGCTGATGTCAGCATTTTCTTCTTTTGTCTCCATGTGTTCCATAATTGTATATCGATTACAAATCCAGTATCCTTCTTTTGCGCTGACAGACCACGGTCTTTTCTTATGTCGAAATAAATTTGGTCTATACTTGAGTGCCACCGAGCAGGAACTTTGATGTGTCTTTTCAAATTAAACAGATTGTCTGTGATTAACCTACAGATGGCACATTCGTGTTTTTTTTCTGTAGGTGGCGGCCCATGGAATGATTCATCTAATGGGTTGATGATTCTGCAAAATGATAAATATTATAATCCGGCAAATTCAGGACAAATAAAGATACAGAGAAAGAAAATAGTCTATTGTGATTAAAACCAATCCGAACTCTTCTATGACTAATCCGCATCTCTCACTCAACCAATCCGTCGCTTAGCAATATTGAACTCAAAACCAAGCCGTGTTAAGATGTTTTCGTGTAGGTTTTGATTATGCAACATGTTCATGTGTAGAACCTAGTGGATACACGATTTTTGTAAGAACAATGGTGAAAATAATTAAATATACCCAAATTCTAATGCTTACCTTGCATGATAATAAACAACAGTGTTTTTGACTGTTTTTCAGCTTTGACTAGAGTTGGTTTATTTCGAATCAAATGAGCATGCATATTATGACGGACTGTGATACATACGATGAACATTTATGCTCGGGGACTTCATAATATTTATTATAAAGAAGGAAATTAAACAAAAGAAGAGCAGTTAGGTCTTAGGATAAATACAAAGGGGTAAAGAAGTCAATTTTACCTCCTGTCACCTCCGATTATTTCTAGTTCTGCCATTTTGAAACTCTGACTAATCATTTCCTCACCGGGATCTGCATGACCATTCAGAGCCTTCACGTGATCGTTCGACAACAGTGAAACTAGGGTTCTACTACGCGTAGATTATTGATTCGAAAAAAAACCTCGTTCATCTAATTATGCGTGTCAAAAATAACATCAACAAGAGATGTTTGTAAAACATATGCCCCCCTCAAGGGCTTACATTTGATGCAGGTCAAACTCCAAGATCAAGGTCACAAGGTTCAAGGTCATGGTCAAATGGGAAAGGTCTTGATATGTGTCCATGTGTAAAATATCGAGGCTGTAAAGGTTACAGGACATGAGATATATGCCAGGTTAAAGCTTTTTCAAAGTACATGTAGGTCAGACTCCAAGGTCAAGGTCCAAGGTCATGGTCAAAAGTGAAATGTCTTGGTTGGAGGTGTCCATGTGTGTAATACCAACGCTTTGTGTGCAAAAGGACATGAACTATAGGTCAGTTTAAAGGGTTTTTTTAAAAGTAGGTCAAACACCAAGGTCCGGTTTATTTTTTTCTAAAGAAAGTCAAACTCCAAGGTCAATGTCACAAGGTCCAAGGTCATGAATAAATGTGAACGATATGTTGATAGGAGATGTCCATGTGTGAGATATCAAGGCTGTATGTGTAAAAGGACACGAGATATAGGCCAGGTTAAGAATTAAGTGTGGAAATCTAACAAAGAGCAGTAACTCCAAGGATTTGATCGACATAGTAACGGTTCTTTTGCACTGCAACTCTCCATAATGAGATCTATCCACCTGTAAAGTTTCATGATTCTACCTTACATACTTTCCGAGTTATGCTCCGGACAAGAATCGACTTTGATAATCAACAAAGGACAATTACTCCAAAAATTTGATCGGCAGAGTAACGGTCTTTGTTCACTGCGCCTCTCCATATGAAGATCTATCCACCTATGAAGTTTTATGATTCTATCTTTAATTCTTTTCGAGTTATGCTCCTGACAAGTTTGGTCTACCTACCGACCGACTGACACTTGCAAAACAATATACCGATACCCATATAATTAATTTCAAATAAAAGTTACTTTCCAGGAATTGCTTCTAGTAACTTTTAAAAAGACCTTGCAAAGATTGCTTATTAAAAACGACATCAAGCCTTTTCCAAAAAAAAAATCCCGATTTTGACAACTCTAAAATTAATGGTGTTACATCAGAAACTCTTAGGTAAGAGGAAAAATTAAAACGTGACGATAACCAGCATTTTCTCCAATCCTCTCTAAATTTGGTGTTATCGTGATTTGAATTGCGATTCATTAGATGGACTGATCGAATGTGACTTTACATCGCGTTCAACTTGTGTTCATTTATATTGCTGGGGTTGGTGGATCCAATTATGTATTCGAGATTTTTTCAAGTACCGGTAAAAATGCGACATTAAATTCGAGCGACAAGTAGCTTTTACTACGTATTTAATCCACGCATTTCGGAGCGACAATGGACATAATTCTGAATTCGATATGCGAACAAAAGCGAGCGCGTCGTACTTTTAAGAACTATCTGATTCATTTGGCGAATTATTCTTTTCTCGTGAAAATAAACAAAATACGGAACGGCATGTAATGAGAAAGTAGCGATTGACAGCTGAAAGCTTGATTACACACGCCCTTACAAATTACCACCGTAGTGTGTAAGTTTAAGGACAAAAACCTCCAATTTGAATTAACCGACTTTATCACAATTGCTTATATGCACAGGTCAAATCGGGTTATTTGGTTCTATTGACCCTGAAATGTTGTTCTTTCTGAAACCGGCAGGTTTATCAAAATGAAAGGATATTTTAGACAGACAGGTTATGATAGCTTAAAGTCAAGGATCCAAACTCCAGCATGTTCATTACAAAAGGAACAAAATAAGAACAGAATCGTAGGCTTGCAAAGATAATTAGGCTGATTAGATCGTCTTTAGCCCTATATATATAGTCATATTGCGGCGACTGGAGCACCTAAACATAAACTCCTGTCGTTTCTCTCATCAATATGCTACTATCGCAGCATCCTTTCCAAGCATCCAGCTGCTCTGCCACGTAGGTTTACATCAATCTTTGACTTAGCCATCTAACAATTGGAACATTCCAATTACATACAGCTTTTATCATGTACCGGTATGAACAAGTACGAAGGGCTATACTTCAACATATATGAGTTACGGTTCTTGTGTATTGTACTTTTCCATAATGAGATCTATCCAAGTACGAATTATCATGATTCTATCTTAAATACTTTTTGAGCGTTTCTTCAGAAAAGCTTGGTCTCAGGACCGACCGACAAACTGACCGACCGCCAGACACTTGCAAAATAATATAGCCTACCCCCGTTTTCTTCGACAGAGGGCTTAAATATCAGTATTTTCTTCGCATAATTATAGAAATTGAAACGTGTGAAAATAAGTAACATTGACCGATCACGTTAGCCTACAGAAGAACGTAAGATAACGTAGAATGACATCACTTCCGTCTCCGTAGTTTCCAGCTGGCACCACGTGGAGGTGTGACTCGGTACTACTTTGCCAGCCACAGGGATATACTTTTTTACTTTTATCAAAATGTCAATTGAAATGTTGATCTACCAAACTGTGGACGTCAAATACGTCGAAACTACAGCTTGTCCAAGCTGTAGTGTTGACGTCGTTGACGTGCACTTTTGACTTTTTGATGCCAAGGACGAATAAGGTCCTAACTATATAAGAACAGGTACAACCTGATTCGTCAAGGGTATCAATTTACGTAAACCGAAACAATTTAATTAGACAGTGCAATAACACGTCAACGTCAACGTAACGTTACCGTTTTAAATGCAGACAACTGTGCATACAAACGTTTAACGATAACAAACATCGATGCAATGGAAGCACAAGGTCGAATATATGGAAACAAAGCGCCTACTACACTTTTACATGGGACATTTTGAAAATTGTGCCAAAAGTATATCCCTGCTCGTTTCCAGTACGTAATTTCACATGAGGTATATCTCTGCCCATTCCACTTACGTCAAGAACACAACCGGGTTTAGCCCTATTAAATGCACACAATCGAATCTCGGCCAACACCCTCGACGAGGATGAATTCGTGTTATTATCTCATTCCCAACAACCGAGAGCGTCAACCAAGATAGAATTGCACACGAAACCAGGAAGCCTTCCAGAAGTAAATGTTACGAGCAGAAATTCCCTTTGGTGAAATCTTATTTTATTTTCAGTTACTATTGTCACAAAGCTCGCTTCTATAGGCTTAATTTATCAACACAGGGGAACATGGCTAGGGAACATGAACTAGGCTATGACAATGTCTCGATGTTTTCTTTGAAACCATCGAATAGATGCGCCCATAACATGGGTGAAACAACATCAGACAGCGAAGACTATGATCAGCCTGTATGTAAATGATGTCTGATCATAGTCTTAACCCTCTTTCTTTTCTGTGAATGAGAATCCGTCTTTATACTTACAACAAAGACAGGATTTGTTTGTACTGGAAACGAAAAAAAAAGAAAAAAATCTTTAATTGATATAGGTCCCGATAATTGACCTGGCAGAGCATCCCTAGCTAATAGCTAGGGCTGCTCTGCCAGGTCAATTATCGTGCGCTATAAGAAGAAATATACTTACAATTATTTTCCATGTTTCTAAAATACTGAAAGGGATACAAAAAAGATAATTAGAATTTTGCTTTGCCAATTGGGTAGAAAAGGTTTTGAAAAATGCAAGGATTAAAATACTTACCGATAGATATGATGCAAGAAACCGCCAAAAGTAAAATCTTGAAGTACCGAAATTTAATAGAAAGACAGCGACGTCGTAAAAGATTCGAGTCATGAAAGAAGCGGAATGGGAGCTTTTCTCATCGGAAACATCGCGAAATTGCGCGCAAATACGCGACGTAAGTAAAAGTTAAATACTGAGACTTCTTACTTCTTATAGAAGTCGCAATAGTTAGCTTTCTGTCCGCTAATTGAGAGAAGCTCCCGTAAAAAGATGTTCTCAAAATTAATAAATTAGAACTGAACCTGAAGTTTCAACGAAAAGAATTAGATCTACATATCATTATCAACAGATTCTCTACAACCCACCCAATACACGATATGACTTGTTCGATCTCAGTCTTGCAACAGTAGTACATGTACTAATAATCTGAGTTTTCTCTGATGAAATTCGCACTTTGATATGTTGATGTCGCTCATTTAAATGAGCGACATCAACATATCAAAGAGCGAATTTCATCTGAGAAAACTCAGATTAATGTACTAAAGGTTACTGACGTTACGTCTATTGAAAATGTCGTCTGTTTTATTGCAAAACCTCGTATCTACAGCTTTGATTAAAGCTGTAGATACGAGGTTTTGCAACAACATCGACAATTATTTCTACAGCCACAGAGGCTAACTGTTGCTAATCTACTAAAACCACGTAACTATAGCTTCCAACGAGCTGCAGATACAGGGTTTTGGGGAAAAGCGACAGAAAGCAAGACGTTTTAACATAAATCATCACTTCTTTAAATGTGACCCGACGCGCTAAAAGGGACCTTATAGGAAGTGTGAAAAATATCGACCCTAGTCTGTCTGCGCAGTCCGCGCAGCCAGACAAGGGCCGACACTTTTCACTTGTATGTAATTTTCTAAATCAGGAATGTTTTCCCTATCTAACTACATGTTCATTTTTTTGCGTACAGGATCTAGTTGACATGTGCTGAGTCTGGCAAGATTGTCAAAATTTGGATTTTGGGAGTTCGGATAAGGTCCCTTTTAGCGTGACGGGTCACAAATTTCAAAATCTCAAAACTCAAACAGCGCCTGTAAACAATAGTCCAGACATGTGTTAGAAGTCCACAATATAAAAGTAAACAGAATTAGTATATAGGTTAGTCAGGGTTATGCAGTTATAGCCTTCCCGTTTATGTTTTTACCAAGACGACAAACATACTAAGCTTTGAATTGTCTCTTATGTTTGCATAGTTCTAACAATTATTTTAAGGAGCGACGAAGAAGAAAAGATAAAGAAGTAAAGAAAGATGTACACGCAAAACGTGGCAGATGACAAATTCAAACATATGTCCACTAAATGCACAGGGTTCGCACAGACAGACAGACATGTGGACAGACGTAACGGTAAAACGGTGTCGGATTGTTGTCAAAAGCTTTCAAAAACACGAACAAATTGGCAATTGATATAAGAATTATGCTTGTCGATTCAGAGGTACAATATTTGGCTATAAACAAATGAATAGTTTCAAGAGCATCGTTATTGCAGCTTATGCGAGCTACAATGACAACTTTTTGAAACAATCAGTTACTTGATAAAAAAATTTGAATAAAGAATTTCGTCGAAAGCTTTCCAAAACATTTATAAATGCATTTGCGATATAAATTCTGCTTGTAGAATTAGTGACGCAATCAAGTAAACATACTCAAGGACGTCGTAACTGTAGCTTATACAAACTACATTTACGACTTTGCAGCTTTGCGTAGACAGAAAGATGTCAGAAAGCAACATGCAAATAAATGAGCAGTAAAAACGTCGGAGGAACAAGCAACAGATTTCAAGTGGAGGGACTTCGTTGCAATATTTTGCTACTTCCTCCGGCCTTCAAGTAGACAACCACAATGCAATAATTAAAAGTTAGATAAACTCAACCCTAAATCATAACGTTTTGGTTGTCCAACGACAGAATCTACGACATATGTTTATAAATGACAGCTTTTGAACGGGAAGGACAGTTGAAGCGAAGGCTTCCAAGAAAGAACAACATTTTTCGAAGCTTAGAACGTACACAGTGCAGTAATTGTTCAGACTCTTCGGACACGTTGCACTTTCTTGAAGAAAGGGAGAAAGACGACATAGCTCTGTTCCTTTTCAAACAATGCTTTAAAATAGGCGGGAATGGGAATGGGTTGGGAAATACCTCTCCTTATACGCGTGTACATGTTTGCGTCGATCCTCTAATACCCCTGCTCCTTTCTCCAGTGTTCATCCTACCATGTCTTTCAGGTGTTCCTCGGTTGACCCCGCAACAAATCATCTCTGCAGCTGGAGCGATTACGTGACGTGTTTTCAAGAAAACATTGAGAGGAAAGACAAAAATGCTGATGACGGGCATTTTGTCTTTCTTCTTAACGATTCCTCGAACTAGAACTAAAACTAGTCAAAATGTGCCTACGGACTACCGTCGATCTACATAAAAACGAATCATTTCTTTGAAATAATTCGTAGGAAAGCTTTGACATGCAAAGCAGATTGTAATATGGGACAAACATGCGCCGATGTGAAACCTTGCTTCTCAGTACCCAAAGGACCTCTATGGATAAGGCGAGAAATCTCCATAAAAGGCTCTAATGGAAAAGTCAATTTTCAAAACATGCAAAATGATGATTATTTTGAGCTATATTGTTAGATGGATACCTAAATCCTATAAAAAGTGATTAATAAATGTTTAATCAAAACGATTCGACATGTACAGATAACTCTTGGTTTCTGTTCGTTTTGTCCTTAATGCGCATCATTGAAACGAGTTTAAAGGCGAAATCTTCCCGCCAAAAATATGGCAATTGGTATATGAGCACTATTTTTAGTATAAAAGTATGTTCCACCCCGTGACCCAGGAAATCCTTTTTACCAAGGAAGCATATGGTCAAGTGACCCAACATATGTCAATGGGAAGCTGGGTCAAGGGGTGGAACGATGTTCACCAGCCCATGGAAGGTAAGTATTCCTCAGTTTTTGGCGGGAAAGTCCGCTTTTAAAGTTGTTTCAATGATGCACATGCGCAATACGGACAAAATCAAAGCTGCCATAATAATTATGATGTCAACACCATTTATCCTTCTATCTGTAGAAAATAAATTGGAAATAAAACAAAAAGAAACATCATTTTACGTCTATGAATACCGGTAGTATAAGAAAATGAAACTATTTAGGTGGGCACAAAAATCAAGAGTTATCTGCACCTATAGAACTTTATAAATGGCAAAAAAGCCTGTATTCATTTCATTTATTTATCTTCCTAACCATAAAGCTTAATTTTATTTCTCAATTTGTTAGTTTTGAAAGTTGACCCATCGCGCTGAGCCTTTTAGGGAGATCTCTCGCCTTATCCATAGAGGTCCTTTATAGATGCGTGCTGCAACTAAACTAGTCCGAGTTTTCTCTGACGAAATTCGCTCTTTGATATGTTGATGTCGCTCATTCATTAAAGGAGCGACACCAACATATCAAAGAGCGAATTTCATCAGAGAGAACTCTGATTACGACTAAACGAACAATGAATGACATGAAAAGCCGAAATGGTACGTGGAAAGTTATAATTGCACATAATTACGTGCTAATTTTAATTTAAATATTGCGCTTTTCACAAGCTTTGGCAAAAGCAAGGATTCGGATCGGCGCAGCATGGGATAGGATTAGAGCTCTGTCGTCCGTATTTTGTTTTATAACTTACAAGACTTCTTATTGGTCCAGCTGAGAATCTCGATGATAATCCATAATCACACACATTTGTTCCTAACTATCGATAGAAAAGGAAGAAATTGGGGTAAGAGTGTTATACTTATACTGGAACACGTCAATACTGCATCATCTTTTGTTGAAATGCCGGTCTTTATTTCAAAATACATTACAAGCGATCTGATTGGCCGAGACATGCGTCTCGTCCAATCAGACCTCTTGTTGTGTAATTTGTTTTCAAAACTAGAAATAAGACTGGTCAAGTGAATGAATGCCGGACCAGGGTATCTTGAATCATCGTATTTCCTGAAAATTGACATGAAATATACAAACAGACACTTTGGCTAGCGTGACATAACTGAATAGGACGGCTGTGACAAGGTGCAAAAAGAAACACTGAAGTACTAATTAGATATAGACAGATTGGATTGGGTGGACTTTTGATATCCCACTCAGCAGCTTATGCCATATGTAAACGGGGTCTCGGTTTAAAGTCTCATCCGAAAGACTAAGGTCTCGGGGTATCGAACCAGCGACCCACGTGTAACAAGTCCAGCATGTTACCACTGCATCGAATCCGTCCCTAAATAAAGACAGACATCGGGCATTGTGTATCAAATGTCTTGCATACACACATCAAATTGGTTCTTAGTAAGCCTTCGGCCATGAAGTTCTTGGTCAAGTCTTACTAGACAGACAATGTAGGCCTAATGCCAAGCTCATATGTGCTGTATTACAAGTACAATGTACAAACACATGTAAATTCGTATTGAAAGTTAGGTAGGCCTATGTGCTTTCCTTTGTTTACATATTAGGCACAATTTGAAAACATGTGTGAAAATATACCCATCTTGACTGGACTATAGTCCTTTGTAAATGGGGATGGGGTGGACAATTACAATACGTTTCCCAGATTACAAGTTTGTTTCATATCAATTCAATTATTACCATACATATACATGTATGCGTGTACGTAGGTTTCAAGAACAAAGTAGCTACGGTTTCTTTAAAGTGACATTTCACAGATATTTTTTCATAAATTTTACTTTTATTTTTTGTCTGAAAGAACAACTTACATCTTTTCTTGGGAAGATTCTGAAAATTTCAAGCCAAAATATTGCACCGTTAACGAGAAATAATCATATAGTTTTGTGTTAGAATTAAACAAATTGATGTCAACAGTAGTTCAGATTTGGAATTTGTCATTTCTGTCTCAATTTAGAGGCGTGTTTTTCGCTTATAAACAACAACTTCAAAAATCTGATATAGCATTTATACGCATTAGAATAACCAATCTTTGCATCAAGACATATTTTGTAAAAATGAAATTGGAATGTTATCTCCCTTTACACTGTAGTTGCGATGGTCTTAGAACATAATTATGCTGATTCAAAAGGGTTAAATGTCTTTTGAACAATGTTATAGTTTTATTTTGGCCAGTGGTACACCAAACCATTTGTCAACATTCCGGCATGAGTGCAAACGAAATTTCCTTCCAAACCAAGAAAACTCTCAGGGATATGGACAAGACCTAGTGATTGAAAATCCACTGGTATTCTTTTAATAAAGGTATTGTTAATTGGGGTTTTGCGCCGATTTCAACTGTTATGGTCATATTGCGGAGGCTGGAGCACACGCTCATGGATTTCTGTTGCTTATCATATCAGTACTGCCGCAACATCCTAATCGAGCCTCCAGCTGCTCGCCCACATAGGTTAACCATATCCAACCATTGATGGGTAACATTTTGTCAGAAAGGATATTTGACGCGCCAGGGATCGAATCCGGGACTGTTTTAAAGAGAATAAAGACGTCGAGTAATTCGTTAATGAAATGTCATATTCAGTAATTACCAAATATGGAAAATGACGAACCCTGTATGGTACGCGCCCACGACTTCATGCACACATTGATGAAGTAGGCCTAACTATTAATTGAACAATTTATGTACCACTAAACAGATAATATCACACGGCCATTGATTTGTCATCCGAAAGACTGGAGTGGGGCAAATTGAAACAGGGACCCCTGAGTTGTAAGTCCGGCCCGTTATCACCGCACCAAATCCTTCAAATGAATCTTAATCACCTGAACTGAATAGTTATTTTCTTTGTTTTATTGTTTCGACAGCTTATGCATCTAACAATGTACTTTAGAACTATCTCACCACGAACACACTTCCAATTAAAACCATACAGATGCTTATCTCATATAAGTTACAAGTCGGCATGAAATCGGTGGTGCCTTGATAAATTCGAAATAAGCTTACCAAGGACGTTAACCTCTTCCCAAACTCGTGGTTTTGACGTCCCTAATAGAAAAGACATGGGGTAACATTAAGACAAAAGGAGACAAGAGCCGTCACAGACGGATTATGCTCCCCGAATAAGTGTTTGTCACAAAATAAAAACTATCATACATTAAGCCCCCTTTTCTCATGACAGCTTTTTTGTACACACATTATTTATAGAATATGGTCTAGAACATCCTATTTATAACATGAGCACAAAATTTCATTAAAATCTGCCCATTAGATGAAGAGAAATAAGAGAAAAACTAATTTTTACTCTAAGGCCCCTTTTCCATGACGCAGCCTTAAATTTACAAATGGAGAAAAAGGTCCCTAGGTATTGACCCAGGGAGTTCACATGTGAAGTTTCATTGAATTTGGTCCAAGGGTTGCTGAGATATGGCTGTGGACGGACGGACGGACACACGGACACACGGACACACGGACGGACGGACGGACAGCGTGGCGACTATATGCTCCCCCGAAATTTTTTCGGGGAGCATAAAAATGCTTATAATCAGCATTTTCTCATTTTGTCTCTATATTTTCTAAGCTTATGTATACACAAAGACAATCTTTTATCTAAAATCTAGAGCGTCGTCTTCAGAAGCTTTTAGATTGTAGAATCTTCATGTTTTTTTATCGTTTTCGAATGGAAATGTGTATATAACAACCTTCGACTTGTTTACAGCAAATGATCTGCATAAAACAATATTATATAACTTGCCAAACAGCAATGTCACAAATATTCGTTTTTTGAAAGTCACCGACATCCATATACCTATCGTACTATACTTCTGAAAAACTGCAATCTAGTCTTAAGAAGAAGTCGTTTAACCCATTACCAGACAGCAAAATTTTGGACTTCTCCAATTTGGAAGAGGTTGCAGACGACAATTTCAAATTGGTGAAACTTTAAAAATCTTCCATTTTGGGGTTAAAAAAACATTGTGGAAAATGAAGAAATTGCTTTGTCACAAGCGATTTCTCCATTTTCCACAATATTTTCTCAATCGTTTTCTAGTGAGGGATTCATCAGGCATCATTGTGCAGTACTTAATGGGAATTAATCATTAAATCGACGGCAAGATGCTACATGATCGCCAAACGACAAATTTAATGTCCGGTACACGGGTAGACCACCACGTGTGATAGAAGAAAACAAACCAAGTATAACAAAGAATATTCTCTTCATGTCTATTACACTTATCCAACCAAAAAAACCCCAAAGTTACACTGGAACGCAGCTCATAGATTTGATTTCAGTAATCACCAGCTGGAGCACTTAACCATATATTCCTAAAGCTTCAGAGCATGGTTCAAAATCTACAATAAATCATAATCATCGAATGTTCCTTTTACGTACACAATTCGTTGGTGAATCGTCCATTGGAGATAAACGACCTTGTTTTTGTCAAACTTCATCATTAAAGATTCAAACTGAATAGTTTCTAACGGTACCGACCGAGCAATCACGGCTTAGAAGACCGACGTATAATGCTTCCACATTTCGGAAGCGTACGAACGGCAATATACACGCGTTTAGAAAGACAAATGTAAAAAGGAAATCATCTTTGTTCTGTATTTGATTTTGTTTAGTTTCGGTTAAAGTTAGTGCGGTGTTAGTTTTGTGTTATTGTTAATTGGTTATGTTGATTGGCCCTTTCCCAAGCGTAAAATTTGTATGGTAGTTTCCTTCAAAAGCTGTTGCAGACCACAAAACGGGTGTTGATAGAGTTTGAGTTTATTGGGGTTTTACGCCGTTTTCAACTACCAAGGTCATATCGCGGCAGCTGGAGCACCTACCCATGAATTCCTGTTGTTTCTCAAACCAGTACTACCACAACACCCTTACCGAGCCTCCAGCTGCTCGCCCACTTAGGTTAACGATTTCAAACTCATTGGTGGGTGACAATTTTGTCAGAAAGGGTATTAGCCGCGGCCGGGTGTCGAACCCGGGACCTCTCGATTGAGGGTCAGATGCGCTACCAACTGCGCTAAGGCCGCGGCCTGGGTGTTGATAGAGGTTAAGAGTTGTGTACAATATAGCACATAAAATATTGAAGCAAAATAAGAAATATTATTGCTGGTTACCAGCATTTTCCTCTTTTGCCAAATGTTTTCCAAAACATTTTCTATTAGGGACGTCAAAACTTGTCTTGTTTGGGAAAGGGTTAAAGTAAAGACATGCTATTATTTCTCTCCAGATGCTCAAATACAGATGTGTTATTTGATGTGAATACCAAAGATGAAAACCTTTTTGCCAATTGTTTACATAATAGTTCTGAACAATATATCGTCGCTTTTCAGCGAAAACCGCGTAAATGCAGCTTTAAAAAAGCTGCAGCTACGAGGTTTTCGTTGAAAAGCGACGATATCGACTATGTCGCGACAAAGTATATTCCTGATAATCACCAGTACCAAGCTGGTGTTCCAGAACTCGCCAGTGGACATTGTATACCGATATAACATTTGTACGACCGCGATTCGAAACAACCACTGTAGGACACTGATCTGCAGATCCGGATAAAAAGTGCAATGTCTTGACTTCGGAGCCAATCAGTAACCATAGTCATTTTTCGGGAATAGACGAAAATGTCTAGAACATATCGGATCTTCCATCCATTAATGAAGCGAATCCCCAAAGCTCAGTCAAGTCGACGATTTATTTATAACGGGCATTTGATAAAAACAGTTGTCTCTCACCAATGGATGAAACGTTTATAACGAATCGTCATCGTTTGATGAGAAGTTTGTGACGAGTGATGACATACACAACAAAGACAAAAAATATGCCAGGGCTTATAAATAGGACTAGAGTGCTGGTAAGAGAAGTACCTAACATACACGATACAGTCTAAATGTACACAAACATATGTCAGGGCTTTTAGACGGGAAGAGAAGTTTCATGAAAACTAGTCCTATCTATAAGCCCTGGCATATTTTATCTTTGAAGTGATGCCAGGTCTTATCATTTCCGCCATTTTGTCTATAGCACTTCCGCCGTGCGGAAAACTTCGGAGGTTTAGCCCTCAAACTACTACATTTGAAATCAAAATTTCGATCTAAAAATGGTATAAATTGAAAGATAAATCAATTGTTTTTCACTTCAGTATAATTTTGAAATAAAAAATTACCTTGTTTTATGAAAAATCCAACCAAATTTCCAACAACCCTATACAAAAGCAAGATGGCCGACAGGCTTGCCAATTGTAGTAAAAACACGTTTCACAGTCAAAATTTGATTGACACATCAGTATTTTAGTAATTTTAAGGTGGTTATTAACATAATGTAGTTATTTTTCATTTTTATGCCTCACTTTACCATGAATAGGGACTTAGAAGAATTTAAGATTTGCTACACAGAATAACAGTAACCTGACAGGACTACATGAAAACATGATTTGATGAACCAGCCGCTGCAACATAACTGACATTTTTGGAACACGTAAGACTTCATCCAACCAATCGAAACTAAGTAAATGAGTTCAAATATACTTCAGACTTGGATTGCTTTTTAGTAACAAGCCCTTAGAAAAAAATTATAACCACTTTTGTTCAAATCTTTCTGACAAGATGAATGATAATGAACTAAACTATTATAGACTATAGACTGTTTTCGGAAGCTACCCCATGGTCTATAAGCTACACTTTCGCGAAAGTACACAAACGTAAGAATTGCTAAAGAAAGAATCCCTTGATTACCAACAGTTTCCACCTCACAAGTATTTCCAATGATATTCTTTAAAAATTTGACAACAACAGGACATTTATTCAAGATATTTGCAACATAATTCAATTGTAACGAATAAACCCTTTTCCAAACAGCAAAATAAATTCAAATTTGAAATCGGATTTTAATTCAGAAAGCGTTTGAGTACAATATAGCATAGAAAACAACGAGACAAAGGGAGATATTGCTTATCAACATTGTCTTTTGTCTCAATATTTTCCGGGGTCATTTCTATTAGGGATGTCAAAACGATGTCTTAGAAAGGGTTAATTGGTATGATGCGTATAACCTTTTTTGCCCAAACATAAGCTTATAAAAAACACGAACAGTGCTTAGAAGCGAACGCATTTTCAAATGACACGTTTTCCTTAAGTTGGCACAACGTTTTCAAAAACTAAAATAAGTGCAACCTGCACAATCAGAGTCTAATGGAAAACTAACTCTTTCATTAAGCGGCAATTCGAGTGTAATCCGAATCGACCAGAAAAATTAATACGTAAGATACGAAAGGCGTCAGACTTTTATGAAGACAACTTTTGTTTTGTTTTGTTGTTATAGCTGTTACAGATCACGATAAATGACCTGGCAGCGCATCCCTGTCGATAAGCAGGAGATTGTCTGCCAAGTCAATTATCATGAGCTGTATTTGGCTTTATTTATTGAACATTTACCGCCCTACTCAATATTCAGATCGGTTAATAAGGAAATGGGAAGTCTGTAAGTTCACATTCGAAAGAACCAGCGACCAATGGTCAAGATTCGAAATGACATCATATCATGCTATATCCTTTCTTAGCATGGCTTTGTAATGTAATTCTCGGACAATTAAACTTGTAATCTGGGAACGTATCGAATTGTGGAATAGAGTAAAACAAATAAACTCACGTGAAAATTCTGAAAGAAAAAAGGCTGAAAAGAAGCTGAAAACATATAAATTCAATATTGGGACCAGACACTATCAGACTTAGAAGACGCTTAGATTTACAGTTTATAATGATGGTTATCATCAAAATTTATATCAAGACGGCAAGGGCGAAAAACATCGACGCTGATCAGCCTGTGCGTTTGGGCGCAGTCTGATCGGCGTCGACGCTTTTCGCCATTTCAACAGAAAATTTTATGCGTATCTGGTCGCATATCTCAAGCATTTGGACAGGGGCAAGGGAACAGGACCAAAACATTTAGAGAAGGGGAGAAAAGATAGAAAGGATAGTCACTACCTACAATTTACCTTATCCACGCGTTTTCCTTTAATGTTTTGCTTTTGCAAAACCCTACCAAATTACACTACAATCCGCTGAATTTACGCGAAATTATCCATGTTCATATGTGTCCATGTTTTTAAAAGTCTGAAATTCAAATAAATTAGATTGATTTTCACAAAACTCCACTCTGTTCTTCCACCATTAGTCCGTGTTGATCCATGTCAGCTCGCCAGGCTCCGTTCCATACCGAGTAAATGCGCGATATCATGATATAGGCCTACGGATCCGGCCTCCAAATTCGGGTTTCACGACAAATCGCCCATACCCAATTATTATAATCATAACTGTTTTGAAAAAGTTCAAACGATTATTGCAATTCAGACAATAAAAGCTCGATCCTTTTTCAATCGACCCGTTTCTGATTTGCCAAGCAAACAAGTTCCATGCGGGGGCGAAATGTGCGCGTGCGGGTCCGACAGCTGAATTTGTATGGTGTGGTTGAGTCCACTTTTACTCAAATGGGTTGGGTAGGTATTCTCCTTAACAAAAGGAAAATACGTTGATTTTATCAAAATGGTGAGGACTTTATTATATTAACTTTCTTACCATTATTAACAAAAAAGGCAGTATAGAACAAGATCAGACTGCACTTACGTGCAGGCTGATCTTGATCTATTCTGCCTAAAAAAGCAACCGACATTTCTTTCAGAATGAGCATGATAAGGGTATAAAAATGGGACAATCCACCCGTATTTAACCACGTGCTATAACGGTCCAATCAAAACAGCTTGAATTCCCGCCTTCTAGCTTCAAACACGAGATGCACGATCTTAATTGCATTCTTGTAATGTCGGTCAAACGCATTTATTGAGGGTCTAAAATGTCGCAAATACAGTTCATTCATCGCAAATTTAAGGTATTTTTGTTTTAAAATCAAAATGCATGTCAACTCGGTGAATAACAAATCTGATTAAAATCCGGTGTTTACTTACAGAAACATCTGACAGACACCAGTTAATGGTCATCTTCAATGACCGTTTCTTCTGAACAAGCAAATAAACGATTTTAAAGTAGAATACCCGTAATGCGGCCATTTTGAGATTCATAAAACATCGGCCTTTTTTCGTGCGTCGTCGTTACGTATCCGACTCTATTCGGGCGCGGTCGTAAACATTCGGCGGTGGACAGTTTCACCGCCAAATATTTTCGATCGCTCCCGAATAATACCGACGTCGCGCGAAACTCATTAGGAGTAGACTACCTTAAGATTTTGTACAGTAAATGAGGCCACGAGAACATCAACCAAAGTTTACTGCCTAACCGTGTGTCTACAAGGTACATGCTTGCCATGGTCAATTGTATATATGTATATAAAAAGAAATTTATTTTGTAGGTTTTAATCAGATTTGTGAATGACCATATTAGTACTAAATGACCATGACATACATACCGAACGAGCTGCAGATCTATACTCATTTAATGGGGTTTCACCCCTGAACAGTATTTTTTATTTCCCAAATATTTGACAAAGTCAATTATTATTTGGGCCGTCAAAAAGCATTATTATGTGGGTATAGATTAAAGGACGCAAGCTTAATGAATTGAAAACTAGACCCGTGTTATCGACATAGTTCTCTAAAACAATTATGCGAAAAGGCTTACAAGTGCGTGTACAGCACTTGATTCTACAAATAAAGCATGTGTACAATTGCAGTGTTGTTTACTCTGTCTTTTATTACACACAAAACTTATGTTTTAATTGAGATTCAATACGAATCATTCGCAACAGACTTCATCAGATATAAAACTACTCATGAAAGATTTTATAGTACTTCGCACTTTTGAGGTATAATGCGCTTTTACTTAAATTCCACTTTCACTGCATCAAAGCCTTTCAAATCGGTTAGAATAATATTACCACTTTCCCAAACAGCAAAGTTTTGGACCTGTCCAAATTCAAAGACTTTGCAGACGACCTTTTCAATGTGGCGAAACTTTGAAAGTTTACAACTTTTGCGATAGAAAACATCGTGGGGAATGAAGAAATTGCATGTCACAAGCAATTTCTTCATTTTCCACGATGTTTCCAAAGCATTTTTAGAGGAGTCAAATGAGTCAATGTGTGGTAGCCTTATGGGTTAAATACTTCACTTTATTTTTAATTTTTATTTATTCATTTAAGTTTTGTAGATATGCGTTACTTGTCTTCACATTTGTAGCCAATGGAGCCAGATTGATCTGTAATCACTGGTGGTGAACTCGGACAAAGCGAGGAACATTTTTCATGAACACAAGGTACAGATACTTCATGTTTAAATGCGCGTTTAAAAACCAGTTTTACTAGTTTGAGCATGTACACAACGATTTGCACGTGTTTATCCGCCCAAAACAATATGGACGAATCGGAGAGACACTTAGAGGCTATTGTCAGTTTTGTTATTTTATTTCTCTGACTGATTCTGAAGTTGGTATTACAATTCTTGGAGTAGAAGTTTTTTTCCGATGTGAAAATCGTAGTTAACGTTTTTTGAAGGGGACTTGTACGGTTTATTTATGATACCGTGAACATTTTCAATGGCTGTTCGAATTGCGATGACTTTTGTCCTAACAATAGAATGGGTTTTCGGTTAAATATGGATAAATCGTAGGTGTTGTTATAAAATCCCGTAACTGCAGCTTCAATAAAGTTGAGTTTGTGACGTTTTAGATTTACGCCGACGAAGCACTAGTGTTTGTCCGAAAAAACGTCACTAGGTCTATATTATACCGTAGTAGATAAAATTTATTCTTTTTCAAAGACGAATTAATGGTATACAATAATCATTTCCAAAACAATAGGCCTATCTGGGATTGCAGCCCCCAATTAGAAGGCTTTCAGTAATGACCACCATATAGATAGTGCTTCGTTTGTCCGTCCGTCCGTTTTTCTACCCGTCCGCCAATTTGTCTAGATGACTGCTCTAGATGTCAAAATACTTTGATTTTATATGTTGAGAAGTTAAAATGTGTGTACTAATTAAGAAAATATGAAAGAAAAATATTAAGAAAAAAGGAGCCAAATTATTTTCAGTATAGATCTATTCTTCTTTTGATTCAACGTTTGCTATACGCACTTCAACGTCAATTACACAAAACGTGGGAACGACGTCGTATTGTTTGGCGGCGATGTTATAAAGTCATGAAAACAGATCATGAGCGTAAACTTTTGTTTCAGGAGAAATGTAGTGAGACGTCTTTTTTTAACATTTTATCTTTAAGAAATCTAAAATATTGAAACAAATGGATTTAATTATAGTAGCACAAATATACTCTCCGTCATAAGAAAGTAGCCACTTGTCTAATGCAAATGGTCGCCAATTTTATGATTATTCATAAATGTACCGAAATAAATACAAGATATTGAAGCATGGCAAGTAAATCGAAAACAGTCGAATTACCCCATTAATTAGACTGTTTTCGATTTACTTGCCATGCTACAATTTTGAGACGATTCCAACACATCCAACGTCTACACGTGACGTCATTCCGACAAGACAACCATTATCGGAACGACTACCTGTGAAATCGACAGAAAAAGGCAAACGTTACAGATAGGCTAGATTGCTTCCTGAGTTGAGTTCTATCAGCAGTAGAGGCTGATTAACGGATTAGACCATCCGTTTCAGACGTCTTGCGATACCCATAGTCTTGCTACGATGTTATTGACAACATTACCTTCAGTGGGTTAGACAGCATCTATTGTTTTCTAAGGACAATTGCATAGCATGTATTAATACCAACGGTGTTCACACTCGAAAATGTCTTGTAAAAGCGAATCTTATCCTTATCCACTTTCAGGAATTGTTACGGTAATAACAAGTATAGTAATACATTGACAATTATTGAAAGTAAAAGATTGAATGTGCATTTGTAAAATTTTATTTATGTACCGTATGCAGTCAAGGTGTTAACTGAAAAGGAAATGCACACAGTTAACTTTTCCCGTTAGTATACTTTAGAATGCATGCCCGTAGAAAGCAATTCCATATGGGCCCTGTCTGGGCCAGTGTCTAATATTGGGGAAGGGGGGGGGCTAAATTAGATATGCCATAAGTTTTAAATGTGAAATGATGAAAATTCGGCATTTTTGCCAACTATGGGGGTGGGGGGGGGCGGCTCCAGAGTCCCCCTGTTCGTACGGGCCTGGGATGTGTGAAACAGTGGATCCTCCTTAGAATAAATGGTGATAATGGTAATGACAAACATTACAGTATAGATCTGGAAACGTTCATTTAGGCTTTTGCGACCAACATGGATCCAGATCAGACTTTGCATGTGCACTGTCTGATCAAGATCCATCTTGTTCTCATTTAATAGCTTATTATCCATCTGTACCAAATTTAAGAAGGCATAACGAAAATCTTACCGGTGAAACTCCAAGGTAACGATAAAAATGATGATTATTATTATTATTATTATGATGATGATGATGATGATGATGATGATGATGATGATGATGATGATGATGATGATGATGATGATGATGATGATGATGATGATGATGATGATGATGATGATGATGATGATGATGATGATGATGATGATGATGTACCTGGTGCTCGAATTTGATGCCGGAAATCTATGGTTAGATGCTCAAATCAGTGCGAT
Organism: Fragum sueziense; assembly: GCA_963680895.1. Lineage (NCBI taxonomy): Eukaryota > Metazoa > Mollusca > Bivalvia > Cardiida > Cardiidae > Fragum > Fragum sueziense. The sequence goes on from OY804592.1 coordinate 48,103,581, forward strand.
ATTACCAAATAAATGTTTAAATGTGCCGTTAAGTCCAGTGCAATCGATTAATTTATCAAACATGTGGTCATAAAACACCGTAGCTGGAAAAGATAACATCGCAAACATGCTGTAACGTTGTCACGAAGAAACCGCACAATGATTTTCAATGACATGACACCAAAAACTGCCATTTACAGCCTTTATTTGTACATTTATATGTCTTTTTTGTTTACTTGCAATGCAAGTTGATAAACATAAACAGTGATATCGTACCATTTCGTTCGGGCAATTAAGATCAACCCACATGATCTCAATATGCGCTTTGTGCACTTGCAATCCGTTTATAACATTTGAAAATAATGATCGATAAAACTGATATTTTCGTGCGTATTATAAATCATACCTACATACCTTAGTAACTTCCATTTGAGTGCATCCTTTAAAAAAAGACGGAAAGAGAAGTAAAACAAAATACCACGTGTATTGTTTACAAAAATCCGGATGTGACATGAAGTATCTGTACCTTGTGTTCATGAAAAATGTTCCTCGCTTTGTCCGAGTTCACCACCAGTGGTAATGTGAGTGCTAGACATGGGCCGAAATAAATTTGAAAGGCTCACGCTTGACATTGCAAGCACCAGAATAACATGTGGTTAGTGAGGGTTTGCGTGCATGCGAAGTTGTGTGAGTTTCTATACTAGGACGAAAAAGAAACGCCGGGTAACCTCTAATGATTGTTTTAATGGATAAATTGTATTATTGGATTATAATATTGATTTTTTAAGCAATGTCACCTGTATGAAACTAGTGTTGAAGTTTCAATTGATTTGCGATGCTGATTATGTGAAAAAATATCCCCTTTTTACGACGACAGGAGTTAGCGGCAGACCGACATAGGGACGTCGGGCTCTAAGGCAAATGTCGCGTAAGCGGTTTCGAACCGTATCGAGATGAATATGGCGATTATAACTGCCTATAGTGTTATTTGCAGTTTCACTAGCTGTGAGATGGCGATTACGTAAGTGCGTGTCATTAACCGATTCTGACGTGGCGTCGTGACGCGCGAACGTCCACTTCGAGGTCGGTCGTTGACCCTCCCCGTCACTCGCAGACGTTGACAAGACGTTCAATATTTCGAATATGCACATCAAAATGTGCAGCAACCTGCTGGTGGCCTTAACCCTGCACATGCATTGCTATAGCTTGTCTCCGCTCGACTTCCGATAATCGCGGCATTGATGCAAATTGCTCAGTTTGAAGTAAACGTTGAAAAATCGATCTGAATTCTTGAACAGTATCAAATAGACTGAATATTTCCTTGGGCAAACTCAAAGACCTTCCCCTGCAAGGGGATTCGTGCATTTGAGCATGTACCTCTCATGGTGCGAAGAGGTAGGGTATAGTGTAGTTTTAAACGTGTGTACCGTTCGACAGCAAACAACACATAAATCTGACCGATTTTCATTATTCTAGGCCAAGCAATAGAATATGTGTTGCATATTTTATGTACCCGGCGTTTCTTTTTCGTCCTAGTATATTTATAATGAAAATAGATAAATATGCGGGTAGGTAAAGTTAGATTATTATCATTATTATTTCTTTATTTTCCTCCAAAATAATGAAGATTTACAAAGACAATTATAACAAATCAAACAGAACTATGTGAATTATGAAGAAATGTGAAGAATTGGTGAATAAATAGACATATGTAAATAAATGATGTTACAATAATTATGATAATGACAATGATAACAACAACGATAATTTCGGCAGTTATCATCATGATTATCATTACAACATATATACATGTATACAACATTAAAAATAAACTCCATGATAAATGCACGAGACGTGCATACACCATTCTTGAAAATATTTCACGAGACATCCTAGCATGGGTCTCTTTTAAGTTTTCTTCAGTGTGAATAAATGTACGTGCACACAAATTATCATCATCTCATTAATAAACAAAATGCCCCTTGTCACTTACATGTATTTTTTCTCAAAGCATTTGGATAGTTCAAATTTGAAAGCTGCTACAGATGACAAAATCGATGCTGATAAGTATATAATTTGTGTTCGATATAAGAAAGAAAAACATTGAGGCAAAATGAGAAAATGCTGGTTGTCAGTATTTTCTTCTTTTGTCTCAATGTTTTAAAGCTTCTTCTTATAAATATTGTCAATTTCAAGTCTTGTTTTGTGAAAGGGACCGTCCTCTTCAGCCTTGTACAAAGTTTTGTTATTATGATATGAGCGACATTGTTCACACTGGTATGAGTTAACGTGCCTGACACCGTACACAACGTAGTGGGACCGGAACCGTAACGTGGATGGGACCACAAAAAACATGGCGGGCAGCGACTGAGTAGCGAGTGTGAGTACATAAACATGATTTTTCCAAATGTTATCGTCCACAAAGACGTTGCCCATGTGCCTTACGGAGTGTCTCATATGTTGATAAATAAATCTGTAAATTGGTTTGACGAACACTTGCTGGATGTTGAAGTTATGGTTAAAAAAGTCACGTGCGTGGTGTTGGTTTCGAAGAGTTTGGGTGTAAATTGGATATAAAATACTCCATAATAGCAATAAACATGGCTATCTGGATGAAAAATAGAACATTTAAGTTAATGTTCGTAACATATTTTACATATAATGAAAAAAAATCAACAATACAGACAAAAAAGGGCTGATAAGGCACAATTGCTATTACAACGAACCCTGTTAACGATTGGTATACAACGATAATGGTAACAACACTGATCCATTTTTTGAATATTCTCCGTATATTTGAAAAAATTCTCGTTCTCTATTTATTTTCAAATTCTAAATCTCTATTCAGTTTCTGAAAATGTCTGTCAGTTCAGGTTTTGTATGTGCCCAGAGTACTCAACCCACACCCTTTTCGAGCTGATAATTATCTTCAAATCAATTCATGTCCACCGATCAGCAATGGCATAACCCCTACATATACCAATTCCCTAGGCTATCAATGCTCTCAACGCTCTTAAATCCGCTATAGCTGTCACGAGTTTTTCTGTTACCGACTTCTTATTATTTGATTATATGAACAAAGCCTATTCCAACTGCATAAAACCAATAAAACCAGTGAAAGAATGGTACATTGGTAGATCTACATTTTCCCGTTCTTGCAATGTATGTCAGTATGTCAAGGGCGAGTCGGCGAGTCCTGAGCGGTTTTAAAAGCGAGCGTCTACGGAATCTATTTTTAAATCGAGTGGAATGACGTCAGAGAATAAACAGTAAACATTTTAAAATGTGAGATGTCTCTTTAAAAGGGACCTTTTGGGAAGTGTGTAACAACCCTAAACAGTCTTCGAGGAAAGCACAGACTGATCAGGATCGAAACTGTTGACAATAAGTTGATACTCTGGATTTACATGTTTTTCCTATCACACTATATAGATGTATTATTATCTAAATACGGATATCGTTGGCGCTTGCTAAATGTGATCTGTCTCTCGAAATATGGTCTTCTGTTGACTTCACAGAAGCACGCTTTTAGCATGACGTGTCAAGCAGAATCTAACTCATCCTTTCCAAATTATAACCTTGTTTTGATGTCATAATTAGAAGAAATTGAGAACACATTGGGGTAATATGAGAAACTCTTGAAAACAAGCAATTCCCCCAGTTGCTTAGATATTTTCTCAGTTTTATTTAATTCAACAAATCCTATCTTAACGTGCATAGTTTGTCGTGTTTAAAACTTTCAAAATAGAATATCAAACGTATTGTCGTTTGGGAAAGAGTGAGGCATGACTATTAAAATAACTGGTTAACCATTTCCCATACAAGACCTAATTTGGACTTCCTTTTTGCAAAAACACAGGAAACATTGAGACAAAAGAAAGGAATGCTAATTGTTAGCAGTCTCTCCTGTTACCTAAATATTTTCTATGTCATATCTAAAATAATTCACATTTCCAAAGTCATTGGTTATGCAGTCTTCAAACGATTTCAATTGAGAAGAGTTTTATTTTTTGTCATTTTGGGAAATACCGGTAGTTGAACATTTATTCGTGACCAGGCACGTGCTGAAATCCCATGAAAATAGGAAAGTTTAAAAAATTTTACCCGTCGCACTAAAGAGGAACCTTCTGCAAAGTATACTCAGTTCCAAAAGAAAGTGTGCACTTTTAAATTTTCAATATCTCGAAAAGTTTACCGACTACCGTCAGGAAATTTTGTACGACACATCTCAAGACTATTGACAAACGATATATTGATTAAGACATCACAAAGCATGCGCGAGTTTTCGGCTTAATTGTGACTTTGCATTTTCAGTATTTTACGTATGCCTCACGTGCTGGACAAGTTATCGATCTGAAATTACACTCACTGCAATTCTTTTGGCATACCTTAGCATAAAATCACATTTTCATTACATTTGTACATAGCGCTTAAGCTTTAAACGAATTAGAATTAACGTTGGTGAACGAGACCGAACCCGGTGAAAACGAAAACCCTCAACAAATTTGATTTTTACGGTATTTTTGTTCTAATAGCAAGTGCCCATTTGTATGGCGTCCTAAGACCATGTAGATTTGCTGTAGAACGTTGTTGCACCATTCGACGACATTTTACTAGACTACTAAAGTAGCGATTACTAACGTTGACGCACACGTAACGTCTACAATAAAGTTCAAATTAAGCGTGGAAATAGCTTTGAATGCCAGGTCAAACCTTACAACGGCATATAAGCGTGTAACTCTTTCCACAAAAGGAGCTGTAAGGACTGCGAATCTTAACACCATCAACACCGTAATGATCTGGCTGCGTGTATACAGTATGAGCAATTCTATCGACATCTGTTTTGATGTCAATTTTCTTTAAGGCATAATCTGAAGTAATATATCACTTTTAATCCCCGAATGGTATAAACTTTGTTAAAATTAAAGTAAACACAAAAAGCGAAAGTGCACACTTTCTTTTGGAACTGAGTATATAGAGGTATAGACAATATCCAGCATGTGCGGACTCCGCAGACTGACAAGATTCGAGACTCATAACTCGTAGGTAATTTTCTGGGCCTTGAATAATTTCTCTATCTTACTATGTGTTCATTTTCTAAATGCGACATCTAGTTTACGTCTGCTTAGTATGAGTCGACTCGTTTCTCAAAATTTTGTTTTATGAACTTCCCGTAAGGTCCCTTTTAGCGTGACGTGTCACTTTTATTACCCGACTATAAACGAATATTTACGGCTTTTGCAGGTACCCGAAATATATGATATATATAAATCTATATATAGACACAATTGTAAACACCCAGCAAACTTTTCAGTGCCGTGGAAAGTTAGAATATCAATATACATGCGCTTATTGTGGGTAAACAGTGCATGGTAACTCGCTTGAAATAAGGTATTTCTGCATTTTGCTCATACTTTAATACTTTAAACCCTTTTTGTGGCAAATTGGCAGTTTTTTGACAGCTATAGCGGCTTTAACTTGATCACATTTGATAAAAAATATAATTATTTTTTTCATATTCCAGATATACATGTCTATGCATCTGAAAGTATCAGGATAATACTTGATTACATTAAAGTGACATTTCAGAATTTTTGTCATATTTTTTACTTTTATTTTTATCTGAAAGAGCATATTTCCTTATGAAAATTCTAAAAATTTCAAGTCAAAATATTGCGCCGTTTACGAGAAATTTATATTTTTGTGTTAAAATTGAACGAATTGTTGTGGACAACAGTTCGGATTTATATGCAATTTATCGATTATGTCTCAACTTTAAATGCGTGTTTCTCGCTTATTGACAACAACTTAAAAAACTAATAGTATTTATACTCATTAGAATAACCAATCTTGGCATCAAGACATACTTTAAAAAAATGAAATTGGAATGAAATGTCCCTTTAAAGTAAGCATACTAGTTTTAAAGCGATTTTAAAAAATGGCCTAAAAAGATTTTCTACAGTGCATAAAAAGGGAACGGACTCATTATCGTTGTAATGAAAATGGCACCGGAGATCGTTGTAATAGAAAATTGTCATAATTTTGCCGACCATATTCGTATTTTAACAGATTATGGCCAGATTGACTATTTATTCATTATTGCGTGTCCAGAGGATAAGGTCTTTGCAAATGACAACGTGCCTTTCATCTATTTTGAAAGCATTTATGACCAATCTCGAGAGTTTTTGTCAGAAATCAATGGCATGGGCCGAACTTTTTTCAGTTAAACGTGAAAACGGAATAACTTTCAGACAAACAACTTGCACGGAGACATCAACAAGTATGTCTCACACTCCGTAAGACCAGTCTCCTTAAAAATAGACGTGATGAACTTAGTTAGCTATGTTTGAATGTACTCACTGGTGTTGCACTGTCGCTTTCCGCCATGTTTTTCGCGGTCCCATCCACGTTACGGTTCCGGTCCCAATACGTTGTGTACGGTGTCAGGCACGTTAACTCATACCAGTGTGTTGTTGTTTTATAGCAGTTCCGCGGAGTGGCGATTTGTTGACTTGTGCTAGTGGGATGAAGCAATACAATTTAACAATGGTCGAACTGTGCGGCACTCTATCAAATTACATCCCATACAATTAGCAATAAATTGTATTTAACGGTCCGATCTATGACACAGATTGATTGAGTGGGAAAATTGAAACACTCATCCCAGTCACTTTGTTTTTGGGTGGTAATTTGTAAGTTCTTCTTCTTCTTCTTCCGACGTTCCATTGAACGCATTTATTTTACATCGATTGGGAAGCAAGTTTCTTCAACTTATTTTAATCCCTCTCGATTGAGCTTCCTGGAAATCCACCAGTACTCGCACCGAATGCAACAACATATCGTGTTGCTAGAATACTAACTGGCTGAAATTTATGATAAATGCTTTGCTGGGATCCCATATAAAAATATACAAGTATAAATGACCAAATATTGTATATATTGAACCTATTTCTACATATTCCATGCAAATAAATCAAGCATTAAAGGGGCCCATTCTAGGTTTTTATGCTTCCGAACTGTTCGGGAACTCATATTTGTGCATAAAAAAACAATTTACAATGCATAAAAACCTCAAACACGGCGAATTTATAACCACATTTCCTTTGCTATAGATCAATCCTTTACAAGCGTGTTTACACATTCTATTTTTATTTCAAAACGAGACAAGGTCAAGGTCAACGAGACACACCTCCGCGGTATTAACACACCGTACAACCGGCTGTGTCGATGACTGTGACCTTAGTTGCGAGGGATACGTGGAAATGTTTATTTTGTACAAACACTGAACATTTATACGCGTATTTATCAACTGTAGAATACCAAAGATCATTTCGTTAATTTATAAAAGTTAATTGATTCGACCTATCATGCACATGAAATCAGATGCCGAATATGTCTTCGCAAACTTTCGACGCAGTCGGTTATACGGTGTGTTGAATCTCGCTGAGCACAGATGACGTAAGTAAGCTCATTCTTGAAAAAAGTGCACAATTACTGAAATTCTATGTCCCCCACTAGTAATGAATTAATTGGAAGATTTTTGTTTTCGTTTCTTTGCTAAAGATTATACTATAGACACCTTGCACGTATTTCAAGCATGATATAAGACCAGGAACTATTTTTTCTCCTTAAATTTTACATTTCTTTAGCTTATTTTCCATGAATTTTGGTTGTCCCTGCACTGGTGCAATTCAAAATCAGCTTGATTTTAACGCAGTTTAATCTATATTTGCCTCGATTATCTCTCTATTCTTTCCCAAATATATTTTCCTGTGGTCTGATTACTGTTTCGTGGGAATGCAGGACTAAACTTGTTTGAGATAAAGGTTGTTCTGATGTCCCGATTTCCAGCGTAAGATACATAACGCTACTTTAACTGATAGTAAAACACAACATGATGTGTTCCCAAGATCAAAACGGTTTTTAGTGGTAGGTTAGATATCAACGTAAACAGAAACACACACAAAAAGATCAAGCTTATTAACATTTTCAAATAAAACAACATCAAAGTTCAAAAACAGGAATCCCCCCATTTTTTTCATAAGATACGTTACGGCTTAAACCTACTTTTATTTCGAATCTTTCACCATTTTTCATACACGTGATATACTAAATGATTCCAAACCTTCTTTAGAAAAAAATAATATACAGTGGAATTAACCAGGGAACTTCATTCCTGATGAATTTCCTTAAAATCTAATTTATGAATAAGATACGTTATGATAAGATACGTGACGCTCGACTAAGTCATGGCAATAAAAAACTAATGTGATCAAATTAGACTATCCACTTGGACTTCTTTTCGAACATAGTATACTTTGGACAAAGAATAGACATCCATTTTAATGAAATCACCATTTTTATACAATAAATGAAAGAAACCAATACAAAACAACCATATCTATTCCAATGCCCTCCAAAGGAAGACAAGCTATGGAAAACTTCTGATAACATTCTTTGTAGAATCGTTGATCCAGTTGGCACACAAAAACGCATGTGTCTTTTAGTAATTTTTCACGAAGTCCTTGAATTATTTGAAACAATAAAACAAATGAAATCATAAGATACGTTACGAACCATTTTGATTGCACTGTTTTCAAAATAAGTGCCGCATTGGCTAGTTTTACTGTAGTAGTTTATCATGTTCTGTTTATGTTTAAATGGCAATTGTTACAAAGAGATTAGAAAGGGTATTCGGTGCAAATATCCTTTACCATTGACACAATTAAGCATTTCGAATATATTGGTATCTTGTTTAATCCTTATTTCTCGGACTGTCTTCTATAATTCAAGCTTGAAACAAGTTCATTTCTAACCAACGCCTAAGCCTACAGATATTCCTTTCACTTTTTACCAAAAATATATAAAATGCGATAATGTATGCATGTTCAAAAGATAGATATTTTGTGTTGAAATAAGATACGTTACGGCATGATTCCTTACCTTGTGACAATCACTAAGGCTAAATGAATTAAAATAAGATAACTTTTGTGTTATAATTCAATTGAGTGGTATCTTATCTTCATATTTTCAGCAGGAGTTCATTGTATTTCATACAAGGTCTATTCATTTCATTCAAAACAAACAAAAAATAATAAGAGAAACGGTATTTCCTTTAAATACGAACTTTAAGGCCTTGATATCTTTATAACAAGTCAATAAATCATCATTTTCTCGCAATACATTAAATTCTTGATCTGGCAGAAACCTAATTTGAATCGTCACCCAACACCAATAGACAAAACTAATGTGTAAACAGGAAAACCAAACACCATAACGTATCTTATCATGCATAGACGTCACTGTGTTTGGATCCAAAAATTGAAAAAATCCGGCTTTGTTTGGGAACACTAAAATTGAATTCTCTAATTTCAACAAATATTTTCCAAGAATAAGTCAAAAACTAAGTATTTCAGAATGGTCGGTTTTTCGGATTTTTATATTTCTAATTGTGCACTTTTTTCAAGAATGAGTGGTGACCGTACTGACGTAATTAATTTTTGAAGGTTGGGCATACGTAGCCGTTACAAAACAAAAACAAGGACAATAAAAACTGGCTGCACGTTATTAATTGATTTGGATTTTAATACTTGATAAAGCTTGATGAGTGCTAAAAATGGACGTAAGTGATCTACCCCTTCAGGTTGGTAATTTCATACGTTATTTCTGGTTTGTAATTATTGTGCCATTTGCATTTTCGGCAGCCTATAAAATTCCCATCGGTTACCATTGAGTACTCCAAATTTCCCACAAGTTGCAATCACACTGCCTTGTTCTAAATAAAGAAATGAATTCAAATTCCGTGTAACATTCGAATCATATTTGTTGAAAACAAATATGACACTAGGCATACATAAAGGCAAAGTGTTCTCTTATAGATTGGTTAACAATAAATTATTACTTATTGTCTGCGGCGGTAATTTTTCTGTGAAACATCAGACTGGCGTTAATTCGTGTGTCGAATAAACGCAATCTAGATAATCGAATGATGGTAGGAAACACTTGTTTGTATTTTGTTAAGCTTGAAATGAAAAACGAAATGACCTAGAAATCGATGAATGAAGAGATCAGTAATTGGGTCGTTCTGTTGAAATTTCATTCATCAAATTGTCTCGTGTGAATGAGGATAGCAGAAAAATTGAAAAAGAAAGATCGGTAATCATTAGCCTAAATACATTCTACGTACCCCATTGGTGGTTCAATGATTGTAATGACTATTTAAATTGGAATGTTCGGTCATAATATGTCTTTCCAAATGACATACCTCTAATAAGGTGAGTGGTGTAGATGTGACGCCATCTTCGCAAGCCAAGGGTTCTACTTCCACTTTGTTCGTAAGGAACAAAGTGGAGGTAGAACCCTTGGATAGCGAAGATGATGTGTCGCTAACCGACAACAAGGTGTGTGTCACTTGATCCCCACAACCCATATACCAATATTATAAATATTGGTATATGGATGGTGGGAGTTACTGACCCATGTGGCACCTGCAACCCCTATATAAGTTTCTTCTAGTCGGGGTCATAGTCATGTCAAGCATTCCAATCATTCAGTCCACGAGAGTTTTGGCAGTAAGTCTTTGAATCTAGTGATTGTTGATGAGAAAATGGGTGTCTCATTTCAATTGAACAAATAAGGTTGTAATAATAGCAACTGAGATTGCAACAAGTAATTTTGTTGTACATTGAAGTAGACGCAGTCTTTGAATCTAGTGATTGTTGATGAGAAAATGGGTGTATAATTTCAATTGAACAAATAAGGTTGTAATAATAGCAACTGAGAATGCAACAAGTATTTTTGTTGTACATTGAAGTAGACACACACAAATTATCAAATTATAGATTAAATTCGTCGTACTAGTATTTTTATTAATTACTCAAAGGAATGATTGAAATGCACTGCCAAGTACGGAAGCAATTCAAACGCTCGTGAAAAATAATGAAACAGTATCCTTTTTTCCGAAAGTTCTTTTATTTCACATAATCTATCAAATATAGAGGGGAAATGAGAAAAACTACTTAAGAATGCAGCAAATGGAAACCGGTATACTTGTAAATAACACACCCAAAAGGAGCAATAAAAATTTCTCGAACCAGATCCATTTTTAAAATTGAGTTTCCATGACCGGTAATGTATAATGATTTGTAGCAGAAAATAAAGGCAACATTTTAACAGCAAACTGCAGAATGATAGCTTGACAGATGTAATGTTGAATTTAGACAAGTGATTTCATAACGAGGCCATACTACACATTATAGCTCCCTGAGGGGGGAATTTTGTGGACATAGTTTTTCATAAAGTACATTACCTTAGAAACAGTTTGAGCATTGTTTGCCCTCTGGCCGTTGGGGCTTTTGGATGTAACCCTTATCTAAAACCCTTAACCCAATCATTTTTTTCATTCAAATTTACACTATTTATTTGGTCATATTTTCATTGAATATTAACCTACAGATGTCAAAATGGTATCAAACGAAAGCTTATGACTTGTTCTTTCATCTGCAGTCATTTTATGCAAATTAGCTCATTTGCATATTCATGAATATTAATGATTTCCCTTAAAATTTCCATTTTTTGGCAAATATTTGATAAATACTTTCCAAAATAAGGTGTTTCTGTTCATGCGGAATTTTGTAAACATGGTTTATCCTATAGAACATTTTGTTAGAAACATTTTGAGCCTTGTTTGCACTCTGGCGGTTGGGGCTTTTCGCCATAACCCTTATCTAAACCCTTAACCCTATCAAATTACTCATTTAAATTTTGAACATGAATTTGGTCATATCTTGATTGAATATTTACCCATGGATGTCAGAATGGTATCAAATGAAAGCTTATGACTTGCTCTTTCATTATCAGTTATTTTATGCAAAATAGCTCATTTGCATATTTATGAATATTAATGATTTTTTCCTAAAATTGCGATTTTCGACAAAAGATCGGTAAATACTTTCCAAAACGAGGCATTTTTGTGCAGGGGAATTATGTAAACATAATTAAACTTAAAGCAAATTATATAAGAAACATTTTGAGCTATGTTTGCACTTTAGCCGTTGGGGCTTTTGACCATAACCCTTGTCTAAACCCTTAACCCTATAAAACTGTTCAGTCATTTCAAAGATTTTTTGGTCATATCTTAATTGAATAGTGATCTACAGATGTCAAATTGGTATCAAATGAAAGCTTATGACTAGCTAAATCATTTACTATACCTTTTATGCAACTTTCCTTATTTGCATATTCATGAATATTAATGACTTTACTTAAATCTGTGACCTTTTTCTGAATATTTGGTAATACTTTCAAAAACATTGTGTTTCTTTTCCCGGGGGAATCATGTAAACATGATTTATCTTAAAGACCATTTTATTAGAAATATTTTGAGCAATGTTTGCACTCTGGTGATCGTGGCTTTTGGCCATAACTGTATCTAAACCCTTAACCCTGTAAAATTGTTCATTCAAATTTTCATAACGTTTTTGGCAATATCTTGATTTAATATTGACATGCAGATGTTAGAATGGTATCAAATGAAAGCTTAAGTCTTGTTCTTTAACTTGCAGTTATTTTATGTTAATTAGCTCATTTGCATATGCATTCATATTAAGGTATCCAAACCCTCAAAAACACCAAAGAGCCAGAGGCGAAATTTCGAAAGTGCCAATAATTCCTAAAGTGTGTTACATTTCCATTCCAAATACAAACATAATCATTTTGTACAGTTTAGAATTTTGAATGAATGCATATATATGGGAATATTTGACAAAAATGTTCAAAATGACCTCCCTTGCATATGAATATAGAGTAAAATAACATTTGAAGGTTATTTTCTGCTTGAAGCATAATCTTGAAATCCAGCACGTTGAATCAACTTATGTGAAGTGTATTTACAAGTGTGTGTACTTTGATGCATTTCGAATGGCTAGAAAGTGGGGATTTTTTGAGGATCTGTAAACCTTAATGATTTGTCTAAACTAAATTTTGTGATTGTTTTGTAAGGTTTTTTTCAATCATTTAATATCTATGTTCACTCTTTTACCAACATCTTAGCTTTGTTTGGGATCCGTTTGGTGTTTTGTTTGGAGGTAACAGTGATTTTAAAGTGTACAACCCATTATATTTTGTTCCTTTCAATCTTGTTAACAATAATTTTGTATGCATTTAGTTTCCATTTGATATTTTTTTTTTAATCTTAATGTTTTACGTGCAAATAAGTTTAATTGATTCTTTGTATTGTATTGGTGTTCTTGCTTATTTCTAGTTAAGTTGACAAAATGCTGTCCTTTGTAAAATTGTTGCATGAACTCAAAATTGCCCCAAAATAGGACTTCAAACATAAACATTTTATCAAATAAACTTAATGATTCCAATTATTCTTTTTTTAAGTTTTGTGGCTGAAAATAGATCCTGGAATGTACACAAATTGCATACATATAGCAGAATAATATTGTTAAGCAACTACCAAGCCCTTATTTTTGCCATTCACATTGAGAAAACGCCAGTATTTTTCTCCATCTGGAGAGCCCATCCTTGTGTATTCCTCATGGCAAAGTCAATTTGTTAGCCTTGAGGTATTTGGTATGTAGCTGACAGATCAAGGACACCGGTGTTACCATTTCTTTATGCTTGATAAAAGGCATTTTCAATTCAGATTATTTAAGCCTGGCGTGCCATATGTAATGCCAATTTATCAGATGCATAATATCAAGAGATGTATGCGCTGTATGTAGGTCGCTAGAGAACAGCCAATTACCGGTTGTGATCGAAAGATTATTGCAATTATTTACGATGCATTTATTTGTCTGTATCAGATCAGAACAGATGTGAAATGATTCATACTACCGACAGCCTATGATGACGGTACATTCATATTCTTACTAATCTGCACATATTTCTTATATGTGCTTTCAGTATAGTACCACCTCACAATAAATTGAAAATAGGTTGCGATACACATACAATCTCTTTCAATATGGCATATGTTTTCCAGGATGACATTTCAATACTTCAATACAGGGTAACTATGTACTTAGCATTACAGGGTTACTAATAAAACAAAAAGCCCTATCAAATGGAATATATTTGTGGATTTTCTACAATAAATGTGTTTTTCCCAAACATACAAAGAATCAATGATGTTCATTAATATGCAAATGAGCAAATTGACATAAAGTAATTACAAATATACAAACAATTCACTAGCTTTCATTATGTGCCATTTTGCCGTTTGTAGGTCAATATTTAATCACGATATGAACAAAACTGTTCCGAAAATTTGAATGAACAATTTGAAAGGGTTAAGGGTTTAGATAAAGGTTTTGGCCTAAAGCCTCCACTTCAACAATGCAAACATCGCCAAAAATGTAATTAATATGAAGTTCTTTAAGACAAATCGTGTTTACATAATTCCCCCTGAACAGAAACACCTTGTTTCTGAAAGTATTTAACACATTTTCATTGAAAAAAAATGGCATTTTTAAGGAAAATCATTCATATTCGTGAATATGCAAATGAGCTAATTTGCATAAAAATAATAACATATGAAAGGACCAGTCATAAGCTTTAATTTGATACCATTCTAACATCTGTTAGTAAATATTCAACCAAGATATGACCAAAAACGTTATGAAAAATAGAGTGAACAATTTTATAGGGTTAAGGGTTTAAATAAGGGTAACAGTCAAAAGCCCCGACCGCCAAAGTGCAAACATTGCTCAAAATGTTTTTAATAAAATGTTCTTTAAGATAAACCTTGTTTGCATGATTCCCACTGAATAGAAACAATGTTTTTGAAAGTATTTACCAAATATTAGCAAAAAATGTCACAGTTTTAAGTAAAGTCATTAATATTCATGAATATGCAAATTAGGTAATTTGCATGAAATTTATAGCCAATCATTAAGCGAGTCATTACCTTTAATTTGATATCTGCAGATCATCATTCGATCAAGATATGACCAAAAACGTTTTGAAATGACTCAACAGTTTTATAGGGTTAAGGGTTAAGATAAGGGTTGTGGCCTAAAGCCCCAACGGCTAAAGTGCAAACATCGCTAAAAATGTTCCTTATATAGTTTTCTTTTAGTTTATTTACCTTTACATAATTCCCCTGCATAAAAATGCTCGTTTTGGAAAATAGTTACCAAGTTTTTGTCGAAAATCGCAATTTTAGGAAAAATCATTAATATTCATGAATATGCAAATGAGCTATTTGCATAAAATAACTGCAAATGAAAGAGCAAGTCATAAGCTTCCATTTGATACCATTCTGATATCCATTGGTTAATATTCAATCAAGATATGACCAAATTCATGTTCAAAATTTAAATGAGTAATTTGATAGGGTTAAGGGTTAAGATAAGGGTTATGGCAAAAAGCCCTAACCGCCAGAGTGCAAACAAGGCTCAAAATGTTTCTGATAAAATGTTCTTTAAGATGAACTATGTTTACAAAATTCCCCTTGGACAGAAACACCTTATTTTGGAAAGTATTTATCAAATATTTGCCAAAAAATGGAAATTTTAAGGGAAATCATTAATATTCATGAATATGCAAATGAGCTAATTTGCATAAAATAACTGCAAATGAAAGAGCAAGTCATAAGCTTTCATTTGATACCATTTTGACATCTGTAGGTTAATATTCAATGAAAATATGACCAAATAAATATTTAAAATTGGAATGAAAAAATTGAAAGGGTTAAGGGTTTTAGATAAGGGTTACATCCAAAAGCCCCAACGGCCAGAGGGCAAACAGTGCTCAAAATGTTTCTAAGATAATGTACTTTATGAAAAACTATGTCTACAAAATTCCCCCTGAGGGGGGAGCAAACATGTTTCTAGCTCAGGGACTATTAGTTGAGCAACAACGTGTTCTAACTAATGCCAAGTCTTTTCGTCGTGTGAATAGTCTTAAATGACTCTAAATTGGCTATTTGTTCGGCTACCTCGTTTAAATGTCATAGACTAAATGACTTTTCGTCCGTTGCCGGATGTATAGCCACTGTCTGCATGAAACTATCTTGTTAAGTTGGAAGCATGGTCAAAACATCATCCTTTCAATTTGTTGGTCTAATATATTTTATGGCATCCTATGTGACATGACATGCCATGTGTAAGCTATCGAGTGGTTCTGTCCATTTCAGGAGTATTTTGTTTTATGATTAGTGTCATTATACACTGTTTGTACAACATTCCCGGTCAAGATTGTCTAGTGTTCTGTTTTCTCGTAATTTAGAGCAGGACGTTTGACGTGTGGACATAAGTGAATTGACGCTCAATCCAATCTGCAATAAATTGTGTTAAACTGTCCCGGGAAACAACGCCGATCGTATAAAATAATGTCAGTGGCCTAAATACAAATACTTTTCAACCTTAGTCTACTGATTATTACAACGGAATTCCTGTTTTGATATTTTCCACACTTTAGTATCATGCACTGGTCAACATTCAAAGGCGTTACAGAAGACAAAATAAATGACGCGGAAAGGTACATATTTAGCATATATAAGGCTTAAAAATTACATGTACATGGTATTGCATGATTCAAAATCTATCTTACATTACAGCAATATATATTTTTCTGTTACTTAGGTTTAGTGTAAATGTATAAGAGCATTTGCGATTTCGGGAATTTTCCGTTTAACCTTACAGTGTGTAGCAGTAAAGTCCATCATATTGTAGAATTTTTAGAGAACTGTCAATTTTAAAAAAAATCTTGAATTAATTGACTGTTCCATTCCGGAAAATCTTGATTAGTACTAGATATCAATCCAACAAATATATTTTAAGACAATTAACACATCTTTTCTGTAAAACTGTATCATTGAACATCCTGTTCACGAATTTCCTCATTCATCATTTGCAATTTAAGATTCAAGAAGACGGCATTCTATTTCATATTCTAAACAATGGTAAAACCAGAATGTACAGTACTCGTACGCTGACATTTCAGATAGCAGAGGACAACCAGTTAATTAGACTGAATTAATTGAACAGTATTTATACAAGAAAATGTGGGTAAACGTTTTCGTAATTTGATCTACGATTGTGGGATATTACCCGCTAGAATTAAAAAGCCCCCGCCTTATTATCAAAGCTAAAATTAAACACTCATCCGGATGTAATTCGTCCAAAATAACATGCCGTTACCTTGTAACGAGAGTATTTGCTTGAAATATCTGTAAATGTATTATTTTTTTAAATGTCAAACTTTTCAATTTGAAAAAAAAAATGAATTTTAAAAATACTGTCACGCACAATTAGTCAAACTTAGACATTGATTCCGCGGCAATATAATGTATTTTCATTTACAACGGTTGCTTTTGTGTCACAAATCATTCGCGACATCCTTGACACCATTCTTGATGTATTCAAGTGTATATGGCGAAATAATTGGAAGCGTGATAACGTAACACGAAACGGAAATCGTAGGAATCAAGAATAAATCTAATCTGTATATTGACAGTTATATATGAAGTGAAAATTTCCCTGGTAGAATTGGGAAGAAAATGAAAACGAAAATGATAGTCACCATTGTAAGCTTCTTTTCTCTGAATGATGTCCAATACATATGAGCGAGGTTCTTGAAAGTATTTGAGACAAGTATGATTCCAGAACAGCTTGTGCCCATGTGCAGTCTGATTGGGACCCATTCTGCACTCTCACGATTGGTACAGGTAATGAAGAAGCTATTGGAGACCAACCTGGTTCTTGATCACAGTGCGTTTATACGTAGGCTGATCTGGAACTATGTTGATCTCAAACGCCTTAAGGGACCTTTTTTCCAGATCTTAGCTGTTGATGTTTTACTCTTGACATGAAACCATAGATTGCCCTTGAAAATGTCATCGCAATATGTCATATCTCAAATAAAAATGATGATAACAACAATTGACGTCGTGACCATTTTGCGTCATTCTAAAGGGGTTATGTTGTAAGATTTCGTCGCTTTTCAACAAAAACTCGTAACCGAAGCTTTTTTAAGCTACAGTTACGAGTCTTTTTGTTGAAAAGCAGCGGTTTACTACCAAAAGGCAAGTGCATAAAACATTTACTTATGGGAATCCTTGAATAACTTTATCATTGAACGATCCCAAATTGTATTTCTTCTCACATATACCTCTTCGAGAAATGATCATGCGTCGAAGGGGAAACACCATTAATTTACGTGAAAATCATGAACGAGGAGGTTGACGTTAACTTGTCGGTCGTCAGCATCACTTATCTTCACCACAAGATTACTTTATATGTATTCGAGACGTCGGTGAGGGTTTGTTGTTTTGTTTCTAACGGTTTTTCATTAATGTTAGTATTTTGGTGATATTCGCAACATCTTGCCTCTTTTATGTGCAGAACGGTGCAGAGCGTTTCGTTATCTTAATTATACAATATAAGTACATTGTATCTTCTGATGAATTGGAAGCAAAGTTTTCCAGGGGCATCACTGTTCACCTCTCGTTACACGTTTGGCATATTTCACTCTGCTGGAATCTGAAGTCTTGTTTTCAGACAACGAAATAAAATAGACTGGCCAGTATGACGACTTCACAGAGTAGGGTAGTTCTCACAATAAATTGACATCACCATTTTAGTAGACAATTAATTGGAGGATCTGTAAAGCATCATGGCTGTCAATTTTGCCCAATTGTCCATCGTATAAATCACTTATCTACAACATCACAGATTTGGCGTCTGGAAGGAAATGTAATCACAAAATAAATTTGTTACGTATTACCGGTAGTTATTAGTTATGTTTCCTCACTATCACCAATCCATCTTCAAATTTACACTGTACATTTTTATAGATCTATGCATATAGCCGACTAAAGGCGAAAAGACAGAATTTCATATCATGTGGCTGGAAATCTACCGCGTTTTTGCCTAACAAGGTCGCTGGCCAGCTTCCCAAATCTAAAAGTGAAGATGTGGCTTCAAATTATCAAAACTATCGATATGTACCGGTAAGATTTATTCTTGATTCTCGTGATGTACTGGTCAATGACGTTCTCAGTAACAATTGGTCAGGAAGATATTTCTGAGTCGTGTAAGGTTATCAGGCTTCCAATTATTTCGCCATAAATTCCGGGGTAAATCAACGTTTCTATCAACCTCCTCGTGCGATATTTTCATGAAATGAGCTTCCCCTTTTCCCCATATTTGTAAGCATATCTATTAGATTGTATATTTGAGGAAATGTTAAATGATTAAGTAATTCAAAAATGTACAAAAGTGAACCATGTGATGTTCTGACCAACCTTACGCCAACAACAGGTCTCGTTTAAAATTAGATCTACGCAAAATGGTTACGGCGTCAATTGCTGTTATCATAATATTTATTCAAGATATAATAAATGCCGATTATACCCCACGAGAAATGGCCTGGCAAAGCAGCCAATGTTAATCGAATGGAATGCGATGCTCTGCCAGGTCATTTATAAAACTCGTATTGGAAATGATTTAGAGAATAGAAGATTAAATTGGTGACCAGCATTTCTTTAACTCCAAAAATTTACAAACATGCAAAAAAGTTTCGCAAAATCAATTATATTAGTTTTGTGGAATGTAACACAGGTACCCAGATGCATTTGTACGACCCAAAATTGGTGAGATAAAGTAGATTATCGATGATTTTCAACAAAAACCTCGTAACTGCAGCTTAAAACAAACGAAGTTTTCGTTGAAAAGCGATGTTATGGAAAAAGACAAAACTCTTCGGTTCCCAGTTCCCCAATTCACTTCATATATTACTGTCAATATACAGACTAGATTTATTCTTGATTCCGGCGATTTCTGTTTCGTGTAAGGTCATCACGCTTCCAATTATTTCGCCTCGGCGAATTTTTTTCTCCTTGGACACGCATTTGTTCCAATCATGCTGTACTTTTAGTATAACTTTGTAGTTGTTTTCATCAGCAACTTATCTGCGTTACTTTAAAGACATGATTAGATCTTGGCAATAATTAAAGATAATTTTAACAATGACTTAGTGTTGAATCAAGAATGAAAATAACCATGTAAAGACAAAACTCAATTGATATAGGGGCCTAATATAAAGGTATCTCATTCAAAAATTCAGTGATGAAAGCAGAAGAGAATGTAACGTCCCCCGTTACTAGAGAATTTAAGATAACACATTATTTATCATTCATAAACAATCTAATTGCTGATTATTGTCTTTGTCTTCTTTTCTGTCGATATTTTCTAGACCAATATTCCTGCAGCATAATGTAAGAGAAATATACGTTTTTCATAAGTCAACACATTTGCAATGCGAAACTCCTGAAGCATGTCCAGAAGATCAGACTTTTTATAGTAGAACTTGTTTAGAATGACGCTTACTGTTCGACCTACTTTATGAACCAATGAAACTGTAGTATATTTCAAAATCCCGCCGCTATATTTCGCATAAACGGGCAGCCGGCTAGTATATGTGACGTTTATACATAACCACGCCTCTGTCCCCAATGAACCGCTAGCGAACACTAATAGAGTCTGTATAGTATTTAGATTCTACGCGATATAAACATTCAGTTCGCTGCGCGCATTTGAATGTTTATTTCGCGTAGAATCTAGTATACAGCCTCCATCTAATACATAAAGGTCACATTGTCAATTATTATTGTCATGATTTTTCGTAGATTTGACGACTTCATGAATAACAACGAGTTAAAATTGTTGTTGCCAACTCCCCAATTCTTCTACATGTAGACTTGTAGAGCACTTGTCGCTTCATATATTTTGTCAATAAACCTGACATACTTTTTATAGATTCCCTTGATTTGTTAGTCAATGACATTCACAGTATGAATTAGTCAGGAAGAATTTTCTGTGTCGTTTTATGTTCTCACGCTTCCAATTATTTCGCCATAAATTCTGGAATAAATCAGACGTGATGTTAATCCGAGTCTTCTCTGATGTAAATACGCTCTTTGATATTTTGATTTTTCGCTATTTTCATCAGAGTGTGTTGCGCTTCGAAAATATCAAGAAGTTCTCCATTCGATGTGGCGCATCGTTCACCGTCCGATCTTAAACGCTATCCTTAAAACGCCTGATGGTATCGATAAATGAACCATTTATTGTTATGGCTGCTGAAAAAAATGCGACCAAAAAGTATTTCCAAAAGGTTTATAGACAATGTTTTGCAACAACCCTCACCTGAGCAGCCTTTGTTTACCGTGACCTGCCATTTAAAACCACGTGATCAACGCGAATTCTCGCACATGGAATGCGGGTTTTCCCAGATTATGACGCAACGGTCTAAATATAAGAATTTAAAAAAGAAAGTAAAAATAAGATTATTTTATTTTTTTTCAAATTGACGGCCCTTCTGAAATAATATAACAATAACGAGTTTAAAAAACACTGATAATATGAATAAATAAATAAATGAAATATATCAGAAACGTCCGGCAAACGTTCCAAGCTAGTATTCGCACCAATAATGTTTGCTACTTTTTTGGGTCAATTCCATAACTTACGAGCATGGTGAAGGAAATAAACGGAATTTCACAGGAGAAGCAATACCATTCAAGTTGCAAGCTGAACAGATTGACATAAATTGATCTCCGCAACAAGAACACTCCATAATTTCTAAACAAAGGCGGTCACGTGACCTGAAAGAAATTCGTTACCAAAGGCGGTCACGTGATAGTCACGTGCCAGCAATTTCCGTACTATTTTTGAACGAGATCTGGTCACGTGATCTACAATAACAATGGCGACGAAATCTACTGGAATTAGGGGGTTGTTGAATTTCGGAAGGTTGTTCTCTTCCAGCAGGCCGATTTGAAATTAAATTTCGTCCCTTGACAGCCAGAAGTGGCTATCAGCAGTTAAAATTTAACTGCTGATAGCCACTTCTGGCTGTCAAGGGACGATTTTTGGTCAGGTATGACAAAAAATGATTAATTGATCTATACCCTACAGTGTTTTACTGAGTGATTGGATATAATACCCAATATCAAAGCTTCACAACGTGTGCCAAACTTTCCGCTGTTTTCAAAGCGCAACACACTCTGATGAAAATAGCGAAAAATCAAAATATCAAAGAGCGTATTTACATCAGAGAAGACTCGGATTAACGTGATGTCAACCTCCTAGTGCATGCTATTTATGTAGTATAAAACTTTTCTTTTCGACACAAGCATGGTGGACGTATTGATGCAGAATTCGGGCACAGCCAATCTCCTTCGCAGTTATCTCCCCTGAATTTGGATTGGAGAGTAGGCATTGTCGCTGTGTGGAGTTTGGGGCACAGCTAGACCTGACCAGCTTGGATCATGGTATGATGGATATAGCTATTTGGAAAAAGACGACATCATACCCGTCTGAGGAGAACCTGACCCATCAACTCTTGTGTAAGCCAACTTTCGCTGCTTTTCAACGAAAACCTAATAACTGCAGCTTAAAGCAAGCTGCAGTTACGAGGTTTTCGTTGAAAAGCGATGATTTATAATGGTTTCTTCAAAGTTACGTGACTACTCGAGTTATGCCATAATCCTACACGATACAACAATCTGGATCCGTATTCAAAGTCATTGTATCCGACAAAGTAATGTAATAAAATAATGCAAATGAGCCAATATTTTATTTCGTGGAAATCGCTGTCCTGACTCATTTTCTCAGAAATGGCTTTTCATAAACATGTCATTTTAGGTACACCGTGTAACGACCATCACTACCAACAATAGAGACAGTTTATTTGGCCTGGCAGATGGAATGTTTCTGAAAATATTGCACTTTTGTACCGAAAAATGACCATTTTCTCTTGTCCCTAGACAAAATTATCAATTTCCAACATGATTTTCGATATAAAATAATCGGTAAAGATCGGATTTTTCTTCATTTCATTAATGTTTTATATCTCACATTATTAATAGCGTCAGCCCTTTTTGAGAAAATATAAATACGACGAAGATTTTTGGCCATATATGTCTGTCCCTGGATTTTTGATACGAAATGTCCTCGCAAGAACTTACATGTGCGTAATCAAAGTCTTTTTGGTTAGATTTCCTTTAAATACAACCCAAACGGAGGTGGAAACACTCATTAAAACCACGATGTTTAAATGAAGACAAAGCATTACTTGGTTTCGAAGTTGCGAGGCAAAATAGGTAGGCCGTTGGCTGCGTGGACTTATTTTTTCGTTTTCTATGCAACGCGATCAACCGCACTATATTGCTCAGATCTTAAACTCGTATAGCTTTACTTATTCAGATATAGAATCATGTCGTTTACAGCATGTAACATATTTTCTCCCTAGATATTATTGTGTGTAATTTGGAGCGAATGGTCGAGGAATTCCTCGCAATAACTGTCCTCGCAATAACGACAGTTTTGTTACTGGGAGTACGAAAATCTTTACCGCAAAGACATAATAACTTTTCTTATGTAATATGGACTTTTTTCCAAAGAGAAAAAGGTCTTGATGCATAATTGTCTCAAACTATAATAGGAAAGCGAAGTATTTCAGATGAAAAAAATATAATCACTGTTACCAAACATGTGTACCGATCAGTTGTTACGGAGCGGACTTGGAATCGTTATTGCAAGGACTCCTTACACATTTATGGATATTTGGTACCACAAATGAATGAATTTTATCACTAGTCTAATGGAGATATTTTGCCAATCACCTTGGAATGTTGTATGAAGGATATACTTCTAGATTAATTGACAAGATTAATTCTAAATGATCGTTCTGAAATGACCTTTCCTCAATATCGGAGAGACAATATACACTATTTCCTTTTAAGGTATGAATCTGTATATCTTTGTTCCATGGGTTTTGAAGAAATTACTCAGTCATTTTTTGAATGTGGCCATGGCAAAGTAGTTCCTGATGCTATATGGGGTGCCGTGGAAAGACAAGTAGATTTTTTTTTAATTTTAAAGGCAATTTACATGTATTGATTCGAATCATACATGTAATCTTGCAATCACATTTCATCCCGAAAAAAAAGATGGATTTTTGTTCAAATATTATCTTATCTAGGTAAACAAGAATTTAAGAAGAAAACATTTTCAAATTACTTTATTTCTTTTTGTTTTGTTTTGTTTTTTGGACAATCAGTTTCAGGATACTCAACGCCTTACAACCGTGTATCTAAATTATCATGTGAGCTATCTTCCAAAAGAAATAACAACAACAACAACAACAATAACAAATCATCTGCGTATATTGCTAAAAGAATCGAACTCAATTATTATGCCAAGACTGTACAGTCAGACTATGGTCGAGATTTTTCGCTCCTAAACGATTTACATTACCTTGAATGTGTTTTACTTGAATTTTCATATGATATTATTTTCCCAATGTAATATTTTATGGTTTGACGAGAAGGTTTAAGACATTCCATTTTTTTTCTTTTTTTCGTCATATTTGTAATTGCTTAACTTTCTTCGGGTCTTCTCATTTTTTTACAAAGAAGACTTGGTTTTTACTTCCTAATTTATGAACACTAAGGTAAGAGAAGTAAATGCTGATTACCAGCTCTGACTCCGTTTCCCTTGCTATCCATTCATCTATATTGTACACACAAGTTAGATTTTCATAAACTTCATTTTTGTAGTCTTCAACAGCTTTCAAGTTGTATAATTTTTATGCTAGGTATATATCCACTGCCGATCAAATCAACTGGACCAAGCCGAATCAATCGACCGAGTACAGATCGAACTCGATCGCCATTTGTGATCGGGAATGGTCGTGGTAATCGAGCTTTATCCGCACCAACTTTTCATCTTTCTCTATTTGTTTAAATATAAAAGAAATATTTGTGCAAGATTGGGTAGCGAGTTGATCGAAAAGCAATCGTGTATTGATCGAATAGGCGATCGACCAGATCAGGAATCAATCAAATCTGGAGTTCTAGTTTGATCGGATTAATATCTTTATATTGTTCACATGGCCTTTTACTCAAGTGGCTCCCAACCACATCTCGATCAACTCGATTTGTGCTTTATCTGTTCATTCGATCAAATAGACGGTAGATGTCGGGTTGATCGAGTAGAGATCGAGAAAAATCTTTAAGTCGGGAATAATGGGCGAATTTGAGCAGTCAGTGCGATCGATTTGACTTGATAAGCAGTTGTAACATAACATTTGACGTTTTTAAAAGGGTTTAACAAAGTGACTTTTACATTTAAATGTATATATTTTTTACGATTGTATTGATTTTAATATCTAATGACCATATATAGGTCAATACAATGTAAGAAATGAAAAATTATTTAAATATAAGTCCTCACAGTAATGGTAAATGTCATTCCAATAACAAAGACTTTTTTATTACAAACTGCAGCATGGTTCAATAAAAATTATGTGTTTTGATGGTAAAATTGGTATGTTTTTGAATCTAATTATTTGAAGAGTGAATAAAATAGTAAAATTAATTTCTTTCTGTTTGTTTAATAAAATAGGGAATAGTGTCCTTGCAATAACTAATATGTCCTCGATGTAACGATGCACTTTTAGCAAATTAGTTCACGAAAAAGGTGTTACGCTAACTTTATTGTGCCTGAAATACAAAGAGAATAACATTTTCTAGAGTCTAAAGTACATGTACATACATTTTTTCTTAGATAGAAGCTTTATTACATTTGATAAAGACAAAATTCTCTATTTAATTATGAAAATACAATACTACATCGAAAAAAAGCCAAGCGAATCATATTTGGAAATCGACTCGAACATAAGTCCTTCAGTCTGGCGTCTTATTCTCAAAACACATACTTTGAAATAATCTTCAAACTTGCAAATCGAATTTCTGAAAGAAAATGTGGTTGTTACAGCGAGGACATTTTATTGAGACCATAGATTTATGAAAGACGATCTCGAGTATTTCCATGCGCATCGGAATGTTCCTGTTAACGTTATTCATTACTTTAAATGTAGTACTTTTATCCTGAACCAAAATTCACAGAATAAATTGGAAATAAAAATTGAACATTTTTTCGTCTGATTTCCACGAAAATAAATATTGGCTCAAATACAATATTGAAAAAAAAAGACATGAATGCTTAATCTCCACACATTTACTTTTTTTCCAAAAGGGTAACCGCGTCCAATATTTTGTAAGTTACCCGGTAACCTGACTGTGGTTGAAAGATACTGATATTCATATTCTTCTAGAGACATTGTCACTTCATGTAATTTTGTCAATATACTAGCCTACAATATACCGGTCAGATTTATTCTTGATTCCTACGATTTGTGGGTCGATGACATTCACAGTAAAAATAGGAAGAAATGTGTGTGTCGTGTTAGGTTATCACGCTTCCAATTATTTCGCGTCATGGAAAAAAATACTGGTTGAGAACGTATTTGTGCCAATCAAGCTGTATAATAGCATCCGTTTATTTTAATGAGTCTAGTACTCGTACATAGCGCGTACTTTTATGTACCCACTCCTATTTTACTAAGACGTTCTTCCTCAGATTTACAAGTTGAATTAGTCGTAACCAGTCTGTCATGCATACATTTGCCAAAGTCGAAATGATTTAATAATAATTTTCCCTTTAAATTTACAGTATGTGAGACAAATATACGAGTAGGCCTGCGTTAGCGTCGACCTTTATTAAACCATCTGGATCGTTGATTAACGACATAATACTAATTCCCCGAATAATTGTAATATTACATAACAAGCAATCTGATTGGCCGAAACATGCATCTCTTCATATCAGATGACATGTGATATAGCTCAGATTTAGACAATCGATCTGACTAATCGAGCTAGTGAATATGGCTCCTTGTCTCGAGGATTCTAGTAAAGTCGCCGTGGTGAATATTATTGTTCCTCAATTTCTACACATATCTTAAATGTCATTTCTGCAAAATGATGTGTTTAGTCACTTTCCTATTTACTGTTTGGGAACTCGTGATGTTTAAATAATCAATAATACTATAAATAATTCCTAGAATTCCATAAAGATGAACGTGACATTTCTTGCTAAATGAAACACAATGCCATGACATTGTGTAATCGTCATACCATATTTCTCACTGCATTTCGTTTTTCTCTTTTTTTATAAATAAAAGTGTGGATAACGTTTTCATTGGTACTAATCGCAAACCTATCATTATATATTTTCCAAGAAACAAATGCTAAATCAGTAAATTGAAAGGAAAATAAGGAAGTCGTGACCAGAAATGAAAGAAATATAATCACTGAATTCTTTTAAAGAAAAACAAAAAGATTCGCCACCGTCTAATTAAAGAAAATAATGGCTTTGGTGAAATGGATACTGTCTTTGGTTTGTATTCTTCATTCCTAATGAAAATGATTTTTTTAATTCGTAATGAAATTGATTTCTGTATACATGTAGATATCTAAAGCAAATATTTAAAGGGATAATAGCTGTGAAAAAACTGTCTATTTGCCTCAAAAAAGGTTTACCTTTTTAAAGTATGAACAAAAAGATGCAGAAAGACCGTATTTCAAGCGAGTAACCATGCGCGGTTTACCCACAACAAGCGTATAAATGTTGGTATTCTCACATTTCCACGGCGCTCAAAATATGTTTACATTCGTGTCTAAATATAGCATAACGGGTACTTGTCACAGCCGTGAACATCCGTATACAGTCGGTTGATCATCTGATACACAGGAAAGTGTGCGTCACAAATTTAAATGAGTTCCCGTTATTTCATGAATGTTGCCCGTCACGCAGAAAAGGGCCTAATGGGAAGTCTATAAAATCAAATTTCGCGAAATGGACCAGACTCAACAGATGTCAATCATTTTTTGCTTCTGGAAAATGTAAATATGGTAAGATGTATAAACCATTCTAGATTCAGAAAATAACCTTTGAATCAAAAGTTCCGATCCTAGTCAGTCTGCGCAGTCAGATCAGACTGACCAAGGTCGATACTTTCCACGCTTCCCATACGGTCCCTTTTAACATGACGGGTCACAAATTTGAAACATTTCGATTTCCACGGGATTCCAGTGCGTGCTTTCTTATGAATAATGTTAAACCCTTTCCCAAAACGACAAAAAAAATAACTGTTTCCATTTCCAATTGAAATCGGATCCAAACTGCAAAATAAATGGCATTGAAAATGTAAAATATTTAAGAAATAGCTTAGACAATATAAAGGCAAAAGGAGAAACTGCTAATAATAAGCATTCCTTTCTTTTGTCACGGTGGTTCCTCAGCTTTAGCAAATAGGGGCGTCCGAATCAGGTTTTGTATGGGAAAGGGTTAACCTCAAATTGTAGTAAATTGTTGTACTTAACCCTTTCCCATGCGGCAATAATTTTAACTTTTCATAAATTGGAATATTGAATGTTTTGTAGACGACAAAATGAGTATATAAACACAGGGTTTAGTAAAATACTGCTGGTGAAATATCTAGGCAATAGGGGGAAATGTTGGTTATCAGCGTTTCCTCAGATTGCACGAATGCTTTTTGAACTCTTTTTAGTAAGGGCATTCAAACAAGGTCATGTTTGGGAAAGAGTCAGTTCTCATCCGTATTAACGTGTCCCGTCACGCTAAAGGCGTGCTTCTATGAAGTTAGTTGAAAACTGAATTTTGAGATAACATCTATCGGACACCAACCTCATTCGAATTTTGAAATCGGATATTTAATATATTATAGGTAGATAGGAAGAACAATCTTGATTCAGAAAACTAACTTAGAGTAAAAAGTTCCGATCCTGGGTAGTCTTTGCAGTCTTCATAGATTGACAAGGACTGGTACTTTAACAATTACCAGAAGATCCCTTTTACCGAGACAGGTCACATTTTGCAATATTACTGTTTATATTCTCTGACGTCATTTCAATGCGTGCACACGATTTGAAAATAAATTCCGTTGATTTTCGTATTTTACCGTTCAGAACTCGGATAATTCCGACTCGCACTTGAAATTGTAAACATTACCTACTGACATACATTGTAAAAGGGGGAAAATACGCAAATACACATTTCTGTTACAGGCGGAAAAGACTTCTTTCATAATATCAGATGATTAGACCTCGATAACACAAAAAATATTTTTTGTGGTATTTCTTCCTTTTTCACAGCTATTATCCCTTTAATACGGGATATTTTACGCTTAAATGCATTGACGTAACCCTCTCCCAAACAAGACCCGGTTTTGACGCCCCTATAAAAAAGGATTGGGAAAACATTGAAACAAAAAAGAAACTGCTGATAACCAGCAGTTTCTCCTTTTGTCTCAATATTTTCTATGCCATATTTTACACAAATTCTATCTTAACTACCTTCCATTTTGTCATTTGTGTCAGTTTTTGGAGTGGGTCACCCTAAAATTTGCCGTTTGGGAAAGGGTTAAATTAGATGAATCTATACTTGGGTGGATAACCAGAGGGAGACATTTTAGTTCTGGAGAGAAATATCCCACAATCGTAGATCAAATTACGAAAACGTTTAGCCACATTTTTTCTTGAATAAAATTAATACTGTTCAATTAATTCAGCCTAATTACCTGGTTGTTCGATGCTGTTCGAAATGCCACCATTCGAGATGTGTACACTTAAGCTTGACTGTTGTTTAATTTGTTTACTTTATTTTTTTTTTATTATTTTGTTTTGTTTTGTTTTTGTTATTTTTAGATGAAACTTCGTTTTTGCAAAGTACTAAATTGCGACGGAAGTGGGAATCTCGTGAGAAGAAACTCGTATTTAGTTGCTCCCCTACCAGGAGTAAGTTCATCAACAACATTTCTGGAATAAATATTGGTCAATAAATCCAATCTATTCGCAGAGACTACAAGTTATCCTAGAATCGTATGCGATCTGAATAGCTTGCCACAGAAAATCATTATATTTATTCAATGATATAATTTTACATTAAACACCTGTTATGTCTCCTACTATAATTGTTGGAATGAAACCAAGTACTACTCGAGGTAGGGCCTACCTAAATGGAACATTCATTTAATTCAAGCGTTTAAAATGCTTGTTTAGTAAATTCTTCAGTTCGACGGGATTAAATGTCATAAATAGGTCAAATGCAATTAAACAAAAGTTTCTGAGATCGTATACACGGTGGATAATCACGTGATACAATACTTTCAGAAAATCTTCAATAATTTTGTAAATATTGGACCGATTTGAATTCGGGTTGAAGCAGAGAAGGTGGACAGACGTCACGCATTAGATGCACGTGGTAGATTTTCGATAAATCAACTGATAAAAAAGTTATTGAAGATAAACCAAAATGTTGGTTTATCTTCAATAACTTTTTTATCGGTTGATTTTTCAAAAATCCACGACATCCAGGTTATTCCTGACATTTTCCCACCTTCTCTGCTTCAAACCGAATTCAAATTGATCAAGTATGGACAAAGCTACTGAAGATTATCGGAAATTTTAAGTCACGTGATTATACACCGTGATATAGACCATTGTGCATTTCCATTAGATAAATCACAAGATAAAAAAAGTAACTATTGCTATTATATTTGCATGTATTTGTAATTTATATAAAGTAACAGAAGTTAAGATAATTCACAAACACTGTTTGGTTTTGACATCGTTGTTAACTATTTTGATCGCTCAAATTGTCTCGTTTTAGTGTGTTTATTGTCTCCTGCACCTACCTTCGTATTTGAACAGGTTTTAATGTATTTTAAAAAGGTATTGTAAAATGTGTAACAGAAGTTCTATTTCCAAAATGTAGTTGCATAAAATCTGAGCAAGTAGTTCTTTACATGCTCCAGCAATTATTTCATACGATCGGCGTTGTTTCCCGGGACTGTTAAACACAATTTATTGCAGATTGGATTGGGCGTCAATTATCTTATGTCCGCACTTCGTCAAACGTCCTGATCTAAATTGTGAGAAAACAGAGCGCTAGACAATCTTGACCGAGAATATTGTATAAACAGTGTATAGTGACAGTAATCACAAAACAAAATACTCTTGAAATGGACAGAACGACTCGATAACTTACGAAACTGTGTCATGTCATATCACACAGGCTGTCCTATGTTAGAACTGCAGTGAACTGCACCACAAGTTGACACTAATTAAAACTTGAACAGGACAGTTTCATAGAGGGATGGGTTATACATCTGGTTCTAGAAGAAAAGCCGTTTAGATTTAGACATTCATTTAATCATTATAGTTCGGTTTAAGTGTTCGTCTATCGCAGCTTGTTTCAACTACCGTGCAGTGTGACATTCTTACGGTACAGTTTGTCGAAATTTAAGATGAGAAGGGCATAAATATCATTCTACATTTGGCTGTTTTATAAATCCTAGGTTTTTTGTTTATAGTCATTATTATACATTACGGGTGCTGGAAACTCAATTTGAAATTCAAACAGGATCGGCTAGTATTTATTGCTCCTTTTGGGCGTGTTACTGACAAGTCTCCCATTTTCAACGTGCCGTTTTTTCAAAATTCAAAATTAACCCATTACCAAACGACAAGATTTTGGGCTCTTCCAAATTCAAAAATGTTGCAGACGACAATTTTAAGTGAATGGAATTTTTTATTATTATGTCTTTTTAAGTGGAAAACATTGTGGGAAATGAAGAAATTGCTTGTCACAAGCAAGTTCTTCATTTCCCACAATGTTTCCCAAAGCCATTATCTTGTAAGGAATCAAAAGGAGTCAATGTGTGGTAATGGGTTAAATGATATTGTACTTAGAAGTGCATTTAATCATTCCTTTGAGTAATAAATACAAATAGCAGAACGACGAATTCCTTGTATAATGTAATTGTATGCTCCTACTTCAATGTACAATCAAATTAACATGTTGCAATATCAGCATCTGTTCTTCTCGACCCTTTTTGCTTGTCTTAACTCATTACCAGACGACAAAATTTTGGACTGTTCCAATTTGAAAGATGTTGCAGACGACAACTTCAAAATGATGAAATTTTAAAAATAATTATATTTTGGGTTAGAAAACTATGTGGAAAATGAAGAAATTTTCCACAATGTTTTCTCAAGCCTTTTCTTGTGCGGGAGTCAAAAGGCGTCTTTGTGCAGTAATGGGTGGTTAAAACGTAATCGTTCTATTGCGCATGCATTGTCACATGCGGGCGATAACCAGCCTATTAACTTTTTCAACGATCATGATTTATATGAAGCACTTGATTAAAATCATTACAAAAACCCGACCCAATTACTTTTCTGTTCATTCATCGATATAGGTCATTTCATTTTTCATTTTCGTTTAAACGAAATACCAACAAGTGTTTCCTAGCATCATTCGATTATCTAGATTGCATTTATTCGACACAGGAATTAACGTCAGTCTGGTGTTTCGCAGGAAGATTATCGCCGGAGACAATAAGTAATACTTTATTGTTAACACTTTAACCCATTACCACACGATGATTCTTTTTTACCCCCCCCCCCCCCAAGATAATGGCTTTGAAAAACATTGTGGAAAATGAAGAAATTGCTTGTAACAAGCAATTTCTTCATTTCCCACATTTTTTTCTACCCAGAAAGATCAAAGAATGCGAAATTTCATTCAATTCAAATTGTCGTCTGTGCAGCAGCTCTGAATTTGGACAAGTCCAAAATTTTGTTGTTTGGTATTGGGAAAACAACGTTTCCACAAATGCCAGGACTATATCAGTCCTAGTTCTTTGAGATATCAGAAATGGATTTTCGAATTCGCAGTGGGCTAGATCAATTTACTGTCACATTTCTCGACAAATATATTTCATGAGAAATGTGCATGCGTATCATTTCTTTAAGAAAATAAAGATGCAAAACATAGAAATAGGGTACTTCATTGTAACCAATGGAATTTTACAATTATTAAATGTCATTATTTAGGTTAAATTCATTCACATCATTTAATATGCAATGTTGAAAAAAATGCAAGGTATTTTAATCTATTGTATATAGTTTGTATACTTTTCTAAAATAATCTTATTCTAACAAAATCACTTTTCTGTGAATTTGACGCACAAATACAGGCCAAGCCTTACAAATTAGCTAACCACCCAAAAACAAAGTGACTGGGATGAGTGTTTCAATTTTCCCTCTCAATCAATCTGTGTCATAGATCGGACCGTTAAATACAATTTATTGCTAATTGTATGGGATGTAATTTGATAGAGTGCCGCACAGCTCGACCATTGTTAAATTGTATTGCTTCATCCCACTAGCACAAGTCAACAAATCGCCACTCAACAGAGCCGCTATAAAACAACACCGTCGCTCTTATCATAATAACAGAATTGTGTACACGAGAATAGTTCTTTTCCTAAAAAAAGACATGGTTTCGTGGTATCTATAAGAGAAAAACTTTTAAAAATAAAATGTTTAACAGCATTTTCTCCTTTTGTCTTTATATTTTTCTAGCTACATTGTGTGTATTATTTGTCTATTTATCTAAGCTTTCAAATTAGACCATTCTATACCTCACAATATATAACCTGGCAGAGCAGCCCATGCTAATCGAATGGGATGCTCTGCCAGGTCAATTGCCGTAAGCTATACAAGTGTGTTAATTTGGAAAGAAATAAATGAGACGAGGCATTTTGTGTTTGATGACATGACGATAGTTTGCAAACAGCTATAATTATATTCATAGTAAACAAAAAATAAATTATGGTTATAAACGATTCAAAATCTTTTACTAATTAGGGAATAGGGCTATAACGGATAATAGGGGAGACAGGAGGTGTATTTGACTATTTATAGTAACAACGTATACATATTCATACCTGTCCACCCTAAAATAAACCAAAATATTTGTATCGATTCTCGTTTAACTTTAAACGTATAATACAACTATTTATTTTAGCAGTTTTTCTGGTAATATTGATAAATTTGGGTATAAGTGTCGAGGCCGTTGGTTCGAGTCCCATTCGAAACATGAGTCACTGCTCATGCATCTTCAGCGAAACATAAAAATTTCAACAACCATCCCTTAAAACATTATTTTTCTTGTGTTCTTGCCCTGTTTTCGAAATATTCCTTTCGCACGACTGAGTAACTATACATTTTGGAAGCTTTATAGATACCGAATAGAAATGAGCCCGGATCTGGAAAAATGTCCCTTATAGCTTTTTTTCAAAATTGAGTTTCAAGATCGGCCTGTTGTCAAATGGAGTCCAATATGCATCAATGTTGCTCTCTATGAATTACTATAGGTCACAAAGAAGCTATAAGAGAACAACATGGATCCTGATCAGACTGTGCGTATGCGCAGGCTGATCTGGCTCTATGTTTGGCTCAAAAGCCTTAAGGGACGTTTTTCCAGATCCTGGCTCAAATACAATTTTAGCAACATTGAATTTGCGCAACAAGGCGTGTTACCAACGTATATAACCAGGCGACTATCACTATCCTCAGAATTGCGTTTCTCAGACAAATACAATTGAGTCGGGATCTGGAAAAAGGGCCCTTATAGTTTTTTTAGACTAGTGTTTATAGATCGGCCGGTGGCTAAGGACGGTCTGACTGGGATCGATACTGCTGTCTCATGGTTGCTAACAGCCTCAGGTCACCAATAAGTTATTGGAGAACAATATGGTTCCTGATCAGCCTGCGTGTACACGCAGTCTGATCTGGAACCATGTTGGGCTCAAAATCATTTTATGACCTTTTTCCATATCCCGGCTGACTTTGTTTTACGCTAGAATTACTCAAGACTTGATCTGCATATCTCGGGGACAGTTTTCGTGGAAAATTTAATCTGTGGTTTTCTTTTATTCTATTATTACATACAGATCTATTTCAAAGTTTCCCATCTTATTCAGACTTATGTAATTCTTTGGCAAGTTACCATTATCTTTATTTCATTTTGGAAGTTTTGTTCAGCGTCTTGAAAACCCGATTCCAGTGAGTACCCACAACATAGGAATTGATCATCGAAAAGTGATACTTTTATAACCAAAGAGTCATTACTCCCTCTTATCAAAAGAAAAAAAACACTCTAGATAAACTTATTGAGACCAACATACCAATAAAAGAGCAAATGCTCAAGAAATAACATAATTCCATTCTGATTAGGTCAAAAGCAAAGACTACATTTATTTAAAGTGACATTTCACATTTATTTTTTACATAAATTATATGTTTATTCTATCTGAAAGTGCATCTTTTCTTATGAAAATTATGAAAATTTCAAGTCAAGATGTTGAACCGTTTACGAGAAATATATATTTTTGTGCTAAAATTAAACACATTGTTGTGGACAACAGTTCAGATTTATATAGAATTTGTCATTTCTGTCTCAACTTTAAAGGCGTATTTTTCGCTTATAAATAACAACTTCAAAAAACTGATAGCATTTCTGCTCATTAGAATAAACAATCTCTGCATCAAGACATACTTTTAAAATATGAAATAAATGTGAAAAGTCACTTTAACAACATCGAACTATCGTCTTCAGCACCTTTTCAATTGGAACTGTCCAATTTCTTTTCCGTATGGAAAACAGTTATTACATTCTGATGGAATATCTTTTTCATAAAACTAAATACGGGCATTGCAAACATTGCAAATTGCATTTGTTACACATAAAGAAAATCTTACGAATTTGCAAGAAAACATCAATGAGCAATATCTTAATGGAGGATGATTTCCCTTGTTAGAGAAAAATCTTTGAGGATTCAATAAAAATGTCTAGAAATATTACATATGAGCGCGAATCTGGAAAATGGGTCCTTATAGGATTTCTTCCGTGTGACCAGATTGACATATGCCTAAATGCAGTCTAATCGGGATCTATATTGTTGCGTAACAGTTGCTACCAGAGATTTAAAAAGCTATTGAAGAAAATAAGTATTTAGATCAGCCTGATAACACACGCAATCAAGATCCTTTTTTTAACAAATGTCTTAAGGTATCCGACCCCTCAAAAGCACCAAAGAGCCAGAGGCGAAATTTGAAAAGTGCAAATAATTCCTAAACTGTGTTACATTTCCATTCCAAATTCAAACATAATCATTTTGCACGGTTTAGAATTTTGAATTAATGCATACTTATGAAAATATTTGACAAAAATGTTAAAAATTACCCCCCCTTGCATATGAATATAGAGTAAAATAATATTTGTAAATTATTTTCTTCTCGAAGCATAATCTTGAAATCCGGCACGATGAATCATCTTATGTGAAGTGTATTTACAAGTGTGTGAAATTTGAAGCAATGCGTATGGCTAGGTGTAGATTTTTTCAGGGTCTGTAAACCTTAAAGGCCCGTTTTCACTGATCCCGTCATACTTATTTATTTTTGTAGCGGAACATTACCGTAAATTGAAGGAATAGACTTTACGCTTGTATCCTGTCTATCGAACAGATGCACTTAATTCAAATGACAACAGTATATGCTCTGTCAGTGCACATGAGTCATGGAAAATTGAACTTGAATCGGCTGAAATCCAACCTAACGCTGCTTTTTATCGCAAACCTGTTAGTTCAGCTTAAAACAAGATGCAGTTACGTGCTTTTTCTATTAAAAGCTAATTTTGTACAGTATAGTTCAAATGGTGCTGATTTATCAACTTTTAAAAACAAGTTTAAATAAGATGTTGGACCAATGGTGTAAGCGCTCGTTGAGTATTATACTCAATGATCAAGAATTTTACAAATTATTACCACGACGGTGATAATTTGTGAAAATATTGCTCATTGAGTATATAGTATGCAGAAAATTTAAACCATCGCGTTGCAATTTTGACCAGACAGTCGATTGCATAGGTACTGCACTTTGGCTGTATAGCATATTTTTTGCATTATTTGCAGGACTACTTTCTGCAGATACTTCCCAAAATGTACATAATTATAGTACATTCTAAAGTGAAAGTAAATAGTGGTCCCGTTCTTTGTTGGATATTTTCAGATTTTGCTTAACAACCTATTAGACTGGTAGTGAAAATCTGAAAAATCAAATCAGGGAGGACAATTTGTTACAAGCAAGAGACATATATAGAATGATTCAATTATATATCACGGTCAATTCTAGCCCTGTCTCTTTGTCCGAATCAATGGCACAAAGGGGTTTTATTCAGGTCAAAGGTCATTCGGTACATTTGTCACACATGCCTCCTAAAATGCCACATAACTTACTCATTTATAAAGCTAAAACAATTATTTTGGTATCAAAATAAAGCTAATGATTTGCACTTCTACTTACAATAATAACATGCAACTTTTTTACAGTGAATTTTTGTAAATATACATAAATATATCGAAAAATGGCCAAAAATCTCAAAAATAAGTTTTGTCTAAAAATGAAAAAAAAGTTTAGAAAATACCAAATGTATGTTTGTGTTTGTGAAATTATGCTTAAAAATTGACTAGAAACCTGTTCTTCACTTATATATATTTGTCCACAGAATTAGTCTTTAGCTTACGCCTGTAGCTATAGCTAAAAGTGGGTGGGGTAAATTTTTCCAAAAAATACAAAAAGTGCAAACTTTGATGTAACAATACGTCTCACACATAAATGTTATTCTAAGATAAATTTAAAGATATGTTATAGGAAATTATTGTTTTGAAATCATATTTGCATGGATTTGTAGTACATATTCCTGAAAATTAATCAAATTCTTATGAGCGAAAATGACAATTAAATAAAACAGCATGTGAGCCTGATACCGCTCAAATATCAACATCACAATGTCAAAACCACGACTCTTTCAACAAATATTTATCTAGTATACACAAATTTAAAGTGCAATTTGATAAAGCAAAACTCAAAATGAAAAAAATAGCATAAAAGACAGCTGAGAATACTCCTCTCAATATCTTGCAGTCATTATAAGACATTAACGGGGTCCATGCTAGACTTTTCAGGAATCAGATCAACATGGGGAATGACAGTTTGCATTTCTGTGTGTTGCGTTGTATTATCTAGATCCAAAAGGAAGGGAATTTAGTGTTGGAACCATTTTTTTTACTATCTGTCAAGGTTTAGGTTCAAATAAATGTTACTATAAATATACTAGGACAAAAAAGATACGCAACCTCAATTTTTTTCATAATATTTTCGACAAAATATGTTTTTAATGGCTGTTGTGTACATTTTTGATATACCTGCATCCGTACTCATAAATACAGTGTTATTTTCTTAAGATGTCGTAATTCGTCACGTGATACATAGTAAACTGTTAAAAACTGATTATCCCATGTCGTGTTTTCTAAATGACTTCTATCAAAACAATTTTTTTATCAAACACAAGCTATAACATAGACAAAGAAGAAGCCAAAGCGTTCACACACTTTTCACTACCCTACGCATAGCATGTTTATGACAAAACCAGCGCCTGGCTGCAGCACGGGCGTTGTTAGGTGAAAAAGTTAAAATGTTGTCGTAAGACATTGATTGGGCAACAGATCGACACATTTTCGACTGTATACGTTGTTGGTTCTCAATGGGACCACAACCAATCGATCACGAAGCGGACGTGCAAGAGATATGACGTCAAGGCAGGACCGTATCATCGCGTTAACCCCACCTACGGGATAGGTTTAAGACTGCAACGGAGACCGCTAATAAATCGTATGGACTTCACAACATTCGAATGTCGGACCAAACTGAACGAAACAGATTGTGTGTTTCGACTTACATACATTTTTGTCAAATTGTGCTGACGCCCGGTGTAAACAGGGTGTTTTCTTACTAATGAAATTTACTACCAACAAGATTTTGTGAACTTTACAAGGTGAAATGTTATTGCTTTAAATGTATTAAATTTTGTTTAAATCTGATTTGATGTCTTTGCGTAAGAAGGAATTGAAAAGGAAGTTGCGTTTCTTTTTTGTTTTAGTATATAAGGAGCGGGTCAATTAATTATATACAGACATGATTTAGAAGGACTAAACGAGCTTCATTTGAAATTTCCTTGAACAGAAATTATCTAGCTACATGTGCATCTAGGTTAACCATTCCATGCGATATTTCTTTAATATATTTACATGTTTGTACGTCTGACAACCCTGCATGGGTGCCTTTAAAGATGTATTCATGTTTCAATACGTTTCGTACATAAATGTCATACATGTAAAATATTTCTGTAAGCAGAAGGTTAACTGCCATCATTGCAATTCTGATAATAACACCTATTCAAGAAATCGAACTCTTCGGTTCTGCGTGTATCTCGTATTATGCAAATCACTCAGTACATGTGACATTATGTGTGTTTCATCCATCCTTCACATGCCAGTAGGAAGCAATTTTATATTGGGGTAGCTGAAGCCCCTGTGTCTGAAAACTGTGGGGGTAAAGTCCCTAAATCTTCAGTGAAAAATAAGGAAAATTCGGCATTTTTGGACAACTTGGGGGAGGTGCTTAGCCATGCATAGCCCCCCCCCCCCCCCACTGTTCCTACGGCCTTCTTCACAATCCCATCATGATTATTCACTAAATGTGTTCAATCAATTGGTCTTTTTCAATTACTAAGTCTAAGATTACCACGTTGATCCACAGCTGATATGTTTTGGAGTAGACACAGATAAACTGTTGGTATATAAATAGCGGAAATCGTTGGACCTGTGATTGTTTTGGCTAACCCCATAACAATATACCTGACAAATCTATGGACAATATTTAACTTATTACTATGTTAAAATATTCATTTAGTAATAATAATCGTTGTAATCAATCTTGTATATGTCACTTGCATGTACCTATATTGAAACATAGCAAAAAATTGTTAAGAAAGTAGAAATAAAATAGATTCTTGGTGTTTTGGTCTGTTCCCTTGAGACTTTAACTAAAAGTCTGTAGCAGGCCTCCTAGCATACCAAAATAGAAATAAAGGTTTTCATAAAGGCTCACATTTATGTAAATAAAGACCTTTTAGTGTAAAATATGAAAAACATAAGAGTGAATAATGGCCATTTTCGTAGAAAATATGCAGTCAAAGTCATTTTACGCACTTGTTTCGTAAGGGGGTATACGGGATCTTACCGACAAAATTTTAAAAAATTGGGTAAATTTGGTGGCATCTGGTGACATTTTCATTGTTAAACTACGCACAAAGAGGGATAATGCAGAACGAAAGCCATCGCTTGCTTTAAGCTTGCAAGACAACCAGCCAGAGCAAATATACAGATTTTGGGTGAAAATTACAGACTGTTTTGCGGTTGAAAAGGTTTTCTGGCAAAAAAGTAAAGGTTTTAAAGTTTTTCTCTGAAATTGAAGTTTTTCAAAGGTTTTACAGGATTCAGTTGGGGGCTAGCTGTAAGATATCCATGGCCTGTATAGTACTTAAGGGAATATAAGGAGTATGTTGGAAAAGTATAAGGTCAAAATATATCGACCCAAATATATTTTGTGTATTGCAAATGGTAGTAGGTGGGGCGGTTAAGATGATATGACCTTATTGTTTTAAATATATTTGCAGATCTTTTTTATTCTGCTACCAGAAAACCAATTCTGTTTAATGAATACTATGAATTGCACAAGTTCTCAGTCAAATGTATAACACGTACAATGGTCGCAAGATAAACTGATGTTTATATATTATACAAAATCTAATCTTATAAAGACATGTAATTTGCATGTGCAAATCATCTCGTCACAATTACTTAACAATCATGAATATGATCGCTATGATTTCCTTTTTACTCTTTGGTGGAAATCAGTAGATTACGCAATTACTGTTTGTTTAGTTCTTCCAACTCCACAATGTTACATTTCCATCTAGTTTGCAAATTATTAATACCCAATCTATAGAAGTCAACGCCTTGGTAACGCTAACCAGCTCTCCGCAGTAGCGTTCTTTTAACCTCTTTCGTCTTCTTAACCCTATCTGCAATCTTGGAATTCCTTCATCCAAAATTTGGTAAGAAGGAGAGGACACCCATAAACTGCATGCAATTGCTCTTCAACCCATTCAGCAGAATTAGACTAGAAATCGTATTACACCCAATAAATTACACCCAATAAACGGCCCCAGTTTCCTAATAAAAGCTATGATTTAGATAATTTGAAAAAAATATTCCCAAATAATTAAGATAGGAGTCTTTGCTTCATTTTGATACAGTAGTTGTTAGTCAGTTGATCTTGTAAACTGTAAGTTATAGCTGTTCCCATAAAACCTCTATCACGTTTTAAAAGATATATTTCTCTAGAAACAACACCCTCTAGCATACTGTATTTCAATCTTCCTTCGTAAAAAGACGCCAAAATGCTTAATTCTGTTTG
The DNA here is from genome assembly GCA_963680895.1 of Fragum sueziense. Classification (NCBI taxonomy): domain Eukaryota; kingdom Metazoa; phylum Mollusca; class Bivalvia; order Cardiida; family Cardiidae; genus Fragum; species Fragum sueziense. The sequence continues at coordinate 48,144,670 of OY804592.1, forward strand.
GGACAGGCAGTAGTGCATAATTATACAATATGTTTTAGTTTCTTCTATGTATGTTAAAAAGCAAGTACCAAATATTCACAAATTTGTGATATTTTCATCATGATTTAAAATAGAATAAAAAATGTTGGAATGTAAATAAGCTATTTTGCAAAACTGGAATTAAGAAAGGAGTCCAAGGTTTTATTTTGACACCAAAGTTATAAGAGAACACCATCAACTTATTAAGGAATATCCCTTTTCCTGCAAAATTCTTAACAAAAACTGTGAAAAATTCACAAGAATTTCCAATTAAATCTACAAAAGTATGCATATGCAAATTATTTCATTTGCATAACTGTCCAAAAAATAAAGACGAATGCTTAAAAGCTTCAATTTGATACTAAAATTGTTAATCTATACCAAGAACTATTCGAGATATGTCTGATTTTTTTCTGATGTACTCGCAAAAATTGACTATAATTCCATCAATTGTTCCAATAAATTCTTCAAAGTTATGAATATGCAAAGAAGCCTCCACAGGTTTAATTGCATACTTATTCTGAAAAACAAAAATGGATGTCTTGTCTTCATTTAAAAACATTGATTGTTTGTTTACACCAATGACTTAGTGACTGATATCTGTTTGTCCCGTTTCACCCAAAAACTACTTTTACAATATATGTTTCCATGGAAACCAAACACTCTACTATACTGTAATTCAATCTGATTCTGTAAAAAAGAACTAAAATTTCTAACTTCTGGTTTGGACAGAACGTTTTACATATGCAATGTGATTATATACTTCCAGGAAGCTGCAAAGCTCTGTATGTATCAAATTTTCACTAATGGGTGATATTTTCATCAATTAATTAAAAATAATTAAAATATGTGCATATGTAATTAAGCTTTTTTGCATAACTTAACTTGAAGATAGATGTCTAGGCTTTGTTTTGGTACCAAATTTGTGAATATACATCACCAACTATAGCTTTCGTTCTAACTTCACTCTGAAAAAATGACCAAAAATGATCAAAATTTCCAATTAAATCTTCAAAATCATGCATATGCAAATCAGTTAATTTGCATATATATACTTCAAAATAAAGATCAATGTCTAAGCTTTAATTTGATACCAAATATGTTATTCTAAACCCAAAACTAAATGAGTTATAGCGCATTGTTTAACTATACCCCATATACCATTTATTTTTTGCACCTAGTTGACCTTTGACCTACTTAGACCTACTTCACCATTGATGCGGACAGAGAGACAGGGCTTAAGTGATTAAGGGGAAATGCTACATCGTTTAAGCATTGTCTCTTGCTTGTAACAAGTTGTCCTCCCTGGAACCATTTTTAGGCCTCGTACAGAAAACTTCTCCTAGTCTATATACAGAAACCACTATAAAAAGGGAGTGCAGAGGCGGCAGATCAAGAAACCCAAGTCGCGAGTGTCCGCGAATGTAGTGGAAGATGCTGTGACAGCGGTAAGTTGACCATTATAACATAGGCTAAAGAAGGGAAATAGAATATCACCTGAAGAGGCAGATGACAACAACGACGGTGGAGATTGTGCACTACGTGATTGATACTATTTTCGGCCAGAGTATCCCGCTTCAGGCAAAAAATTGTGCAAATAACTTTCTTATTTCTGCGTCCAATTTTCGAGTGGTTTGTTGTATGTTTGTCCCACCCCTTACTGAGTTCTTTCCTCATATGTATGGCTAATTTGGCCGTAAAAGTTACCCTTCCCATGATGCAAAATCCCCAGCGTGACTACGATGTCTTAAAATACATCGGAGTCTTCACAGAAATTGATCATGTCGACAACATAGCCCAAATTTCATTCATTTTGATTTGTCATCGGTAACATCTTTGAGCTTGCAGCTGTATAAAATTTTGCAGTTTGATAAAAAAAAATAAACAGGCCATGGTTTCGGTATCCATCAAAAGGAAACACGAAGATGATAATCAGCATTTTCTTTTTTTTCTGAATGACTATCTTGAAATATCGGTACATACATATATCTTAGGATTTGTAACATCCATTTTGATGTCTGATTTACTTGATAGACAGTTTTGAAGCTTCCGCATTTGGACAAAGTTAAATGGCTTAAATTGTTGGTTTACTAATATTACATATGTTTAAAGCGTAACAAAAACTAAACTCGGGTTTGATAGCTTTGATAGTAGTTTTATTCATTTTTTGCATAGATTTTATGTAACAATTTTCTTTTTATAGTTCATTGAAAATGTATATTTCAATAAGTCTGGTGTGAATTTTGCAACAATCAATTGGTGCAAATAGTCTCAACAAACCGTGCTTTCAATTCCATTTACTGCCACATAACTTAAATACCATTTCCCAAACAAGACCTGGTTTCCACGTCCCTAAAATAAAAGGCTTAGGAAAATATTGAGGCAAAAGAAGAAAATGCTGATTATCAGCATTTTCTTCTTTTGTCTCAATTTCTTCCATGATATATTGTACCAAAAGCCCATCTTTTCAACATCCCTTTTTGTAGTCTGCAACAGCTTTCAAATTAGACAACCTTAATATTTTGTTATTTGGAAAAGAGCTAACATGAAAACATAACTACAAAGTTTTACAATTTTTCCACTGTAATGAAGCTATGGAACATGACTAGACCTTATGTTTGAATATTATTTTCATTGCCTATAAGTTTCAGTCTTTCAAATGAATTATTACACTTTCTTAACTTAAAACACAAATACACAATCAATCGGACACAAATCGATGAAACTAATTTGTATAAAAGAAAGAAGAGTATAAAAAATGGGGAGGGGGGTGAAAATGCAAGTTAACAACAATCGTTCCTCTGTCTATAAAATGGAACATGGTTGAAGAATTTGAAAAGATAGAGAAAATAAAAACCTATTGGTGACATCAACATAAGACAGCATATGTCAATCTACACACTAAATGAAAAGCAAAACGTCCAGCATAGAAAATATACTCGAAAATATTGTTTAAAAAGAACACTTCCTCACAAATGAAATATTTGGTATTTATTTTGTTTATGAAATGGTATTTCGATATACATAAAATGATTGTCATAGAAATTCGGATCTTACAGCAGTACATGTATATTCAATTTTTTTCATCATTGTTGAACATAATAGGACAGAAACATTTAGGTAAAAACGAAAATGCTTGTTATAAGCATTTCCTTTCTTGGCCTCAATGTTTTCCCAAAACATTCCAGGAACAATAAAACCAGGACATGTTGTGCTCGTTTTGGTTTTGGTAAGGGTTCAAATGATATTATGGCTGTACATATTTGACAATCCTGAGTTTTATTCTGGATTTAAAATCTGTGATTATCAAATTAAAATATCCTAATTGATTAACCCATTACCACACAATGACTCCTTTTGACTCCCTACAAGATAATGGCTTTGAAAAACATTGTGGAAAATGAAGAAATTGCTTGTAACAAGCAATTTCTTCATTTCCCACAATTTTTTCTACCTAGAAAGATCAAAGAATGCGAAATTTCATTCAATTTATATGCTCGTCTGCAGCATCTTTGAATTTGGACAAGTCCAATTTTTTTTTGTTTGGTAATGGGTTAACATTAACACAGTGTGTCAAGATGTTGTCTACAGGTACAATGGAAGACTTAACAAAGAGCAAAGACAAACTAACAAATGCAATACCATACTAAAAATCCACATGGTGATTCTCATACACGTCATGAAATTCTTGCTGACATAATTTCCTAAGCCTGTAATGTTGATATCATTTTGTTCTAAAACTGACTTAATTTATTCATAGAAAGGTGCAACATATTGTCATATCAAAATAATAAATCACAAAATTTCCTCTTTGATGCTGCTAATGAAACATGTATCATCATTAATTCTTTTAACACTTAGAATAGTATTGCATACATCAGTTCAAATTGCTGTGTATTTATGGCATGGACTAGCCAAAATAAAAGTATAATGTAATTATTCAGTACAATATATACAAAACAAATAGGAGATCAATGTTTACATAATCGTTGTTGACACATTGGTTGTTTTGATGAGGAGAATTCCAAAGCATGGTGAAAATTTATAATATTGTATGTAATACCAATATATATTTACAATTTATTTGCACCGAGTCCATCCAATTTAGGTTATGTATTTTTAATGTTAAAAAAAATAGGTTTAGTGAAATATAGAAAGAAGTTCTCTAGTACTTTTTTAAAAGTTTTTTTTTTTAATTTTTTACCACAGCACAAAACAACCAAAGTATAAACCAAAGTTAACCATCCATCAATAATTTGATTATCCCATTGACAAAATATTACACTGGCTCAATTTCAAAGGTGATACAAAGTATGATAAAGTCTATATTGCCAAGACACACAAAATGAATATCAAGGCAATGAAAACATTAGGGAAAAGGAAAAAAGGGATAGGGTAAATGATAACAAATTGTTGATGACTGGGAAACACAGAGACTTGAATCAGAGTATAGAAGCAGTTTTAAGATTTTCTCTCAATATTGAGTCCATAACCACTTTGAACACAACTTGAACATTGCTGGTATCTGTGGCAGTCGTAAAATGTGGATATACGACCTTGCCCGGGAGTAAACACTGATTCAAAAATGTCCGTTCTATAAACCGAGCTGCTCTGTCTACATCTTTGTCTGCACCTGGAGAAAAAAGTACAGGAAAAATATTAACAAAAACTTTAAGAATTTGTTAGATTTAAATCTAGACAAGAGGACAAAGTGTGGATAAATTGCGAAAATCAGTAATAAACATTGATTCAGCAATGTTTGTTTTATAAAGCAAGCTGCTCTTTCTCCATCCATGTCTGAACCTGGAATAAATACATGTGCAAAAATTATGTCTTTCTTAAAAAAGTAAAATGTTTCTGTATTGAAGAGAATAGTTATCTATATAAGTATGTTTATGTACGCACTTTGAAAATTGATCAAAAATCCTGAAAAGGTAAAGATATGATGGAATTTAACACTCATTTTAGGGTTCCAGGTTCTTTACTTTTTGTACATATTAAACATAATTAAGGAAGATCCTCACCTGTGTAATCAGGGAAGAAGTAGCGTAGATGTCTCCCTGAATACCTGATCTTGTCTTGGAATAAATCTACTTTATTTAGGAACAAAATCTGAAAATAAGCCACATGATACATTAAAACAAAATGTCACCAATCTTCGAGTTCTGTTTTGGAGATATTCATGACATTTTGGTATGTCAATCATTGCTTTGAATGACCTCCTCCAATTGTTCAACTATACACTTATTAAATTTCTAGTTTATTTCGCAACTGCATTATATGAAAACCATTGAAACATCCCATGTTTGAAAGCAGGCAATGAACCTGAAGATCAGACAGAATGTCTATGCAATTTTGTTCTAAAATGACTTTGAAGGATATCAAATCACATAAATGTGTTGTAATGTATTGAAAAACGAGATTTGTTATCTTATTTGTTAGACTTTTGCCCACAAATAAGCCAATAACCTTCCAAAACAAGACCTGATTTCAATGCACCTAGTAGAAAATATCCTTCAAATTTTCCATTCTTTAACAAAAGTGTACATTTTCTGCCTTTAAAATTAATCATCTGGTCTAGTTATTGACTTACTACAACTAATTCAATATGAAGCAGTCTCCATTCAGCTATTTGGAAAAGGGTTAACCCTTTCCCAAACGACAAAATTTTAGATTGATTCATTTTAAAAACTACCACAAATGACAAAATGGATGTTATTTAAGATAGGATTTGTGTAAAATATGGCACAGAAAGTATTGAGACAAAAGGAAAAACTGCTGATTATCAGCAGTTTCTTCTTTTGTTTCAATTGTTTTCCCAAACCTTTTCTATTAGGGACTTCAAAACCAGGTATTGTTTGGAAAAGGGTTAAAATACACAAGAGAACTTACCATGCCTGATTTGGCAAAAAAACGATTATTGCAAATACCCCGGAACATTTTAAGACTTTCCTGAAGTCGATTCTGAAATAAACAAAGGGAAATAACTAAGCTAAAATTAGAAAGTGCAACAGAGTTATGTCCCTTCCATTATTGTAACATTTAGTATTGATTGGATGTGTAGGATGTTTTGCCATGCTTACATTTTTAGTTTTGTAGCATATACTTGCACACCTAACTGTGTCTCATAAAAGGGCAAATACGACACAAGCTAAGCAACAAGCTGCTCATCAACGAAGGTAACTTTCCTCTTATAATGAAAAAAGATTCAATGTTATAAGAGTAGTTGCACTCGTAAAATATCTTTTCAACAAAGACTTTTTGAACAGTTGGAATTGAAATATTCCTTTCACAAGAACCAGATTCAATGTGCTCCTATTACTGTATAACATTTGAACCAGAACCTGGAAGAAAACGACAATTATAGCATCTGATATAAACTTGGAGCCAGATCAGCCTGTGCATAATAGGCACAGTCTGATCAGTATCCGTGTTGATCTCTTATAGTATCTTCCTGACTTGAAAGATTTGTGGGAGTCTCAGGCAGCATGGATTATGATCAGATTGTACATAGGCACAACCTGATCTTGAAATAATGTATTTCAAAGGCCATTATAGCCTTTTCTCAGTTTCTTGTGCACTTTTTACCATGAAACACTTACAACAGTAGCATCTTCTAACAAGCACATATCATAGCCACTGAGTGCCACAACAAATAACACAGATTTGACATCATCAAAACACTGGATCCACTTCCGTCGTTCTGACCTCTGTCCTCCAACATCAAACATTCTGCAAGAACAATAATAGATTATTGTCATATACAAAAAGGTTTTCGAAAACATTAGCAGAAATGAAGAAACAAAAGTTCTATAGTACCATTATGCATGCTACTGTTTTGCATTCAGCTACCGTCTTCTGTCAGCAGCCTAAAATGGCAGACCCTGGATATTATGACCAAAATCAAGTGAATGAGAATATTCTGTGCTTTTTCAATAATAAAGGTATTTTCATTGGTCAAAACACATTGTTAAGGATTATTGAAAAATGTTTAATTTCTATTTGATGCTAGAAAATTCCATCAACTGGCAAAAACACATTAGAATCAATTCAAAAAATGATTTTACAGATCTATTTTTTTTTTATAAATAATAAATAATTCAAGCACTCAAGATTAAAAGACAAATAAAAGGGTCAAAGTAAATTGACAGTTTTATGGAGTAGTTAACTCTTGACATAAATACATCATTAAAGGTGGGTCATGTTGTAAAGGGCAAATGCTCGAAAGTCCAGCTTTTTGTCTCTTATGATAAAAAGGCCTTCTCTGTACAATCAGCCAAAATGCTATTATTTTGGCTTCAAAAACATAAAGGGAAAAAGAAGAAAGTAATTCTTAACAGCCTTTCCCCCCTACTACAATATACTGAAGTAGAAGTTCATGAAGAGAAGTTCATAAAACCATAGCAAGATAGGAGACTAGAGCCTGAACAGTTCACACAGACTGACTAGGGTCATTACTTTCAACACTCCACAAAAGTCTATTTTAGTGTAACATGCCACATAATTATGATTATACTATTTCACACCAACTAAAAGTCCCATTCTGTCCCGACACCTACTATATTTTAGGGTCATCTTAATATCTGTATAATTCAGTAATGAGATGACAGACTGTGAAAAGACTTAGTATATTTAACCTAATTAATATTCACCCATTATTGACTATCAGTTGTTGAATTGTTGACTGAAGGACCATTAATCTTTTCACAATTCACTGAATTTTACACTGATCTTGGTTGAAAGCTCCTACAGACGGCAATATAGAGGCTACAGTAAAAAGGAAAAGGCATTGCATGTTCCTCTTTTTCTTCCTATGTTTCTAATAAGGTATCTCTTTAACAGATTTTTCGTAAAAATAGTTATCTCATCCAAAATAGCCCTTGCCTTTATGATAATGTACCTTACAGAGAAATCTTTAAAAAAGTTCAAAGAAAAGAGAAGAATATGATGATAATAATAGTTTAATTAATTTTCTTCTGTTTACATGATTATTATTTTAAATGTGTACTGTCCTTGTTTTTGTTTGGTGATGGCAGTTGTTGTTGTTGTTTGTTTTTTCATTGGGGGTGTTCAAAGGTTACAGTTGGACTTCTGTGCAGTTTGCATCTCTGTTTTTTCCCATATACACTAGACCAAAATCTTATTGTCCAGTAAAGGATAAATCTTCATCAATTATTGACCATTATAATGACCATTATTTATTGAATTATTTACTAAAGGGTCGTTAATGTCTTGTTATCCATCAGCAAATAGGGAAAATAAAATTAATGGCTATATCTCTCAAATTATAGATATATGATATCTCAACTCAATAGGAGGACAATAATAGCCATATATTTCTCCTCCCAGCAAATTATGAGGAGCACTTCTAAACTTGACAGATTTTGAATCATTTAAAATCATATTAAGATCTCCATGCCTTTAATCCAATGTTTAAAACATAGATTTGCATTATATATACATACTTTAGAGAAGTCATGATTGTACAAACTTATTAACCCTTTCCCAAACAGCAAACAGGGTGGTCCAATTTGAAAGCTGCTGCAGATGACAAAGTAAATGACCACCAAAGGCCAACATGTTTATGTTATAGCCAAGAAAATATTGAGGCAAAAGGAGAAACTGCTGGTTATCAGCAGTTTCTTCTTTTGTTTCAATGTTTTCCCAAGCCTTTTAAATTAGGGAGGTCAAAACCAGGTCTTGTTTGGGAAAGGGTTAAGCAATTCAAAATGAAAACTGAATGTCAAACAGCAAACTGCAGATCCAGAAATAAACTTTTAATCACCTTTGCAGCCTAGACAAAGATCAGCCTGTACATATGTGTAGTATGATCTATATAACTGTCTGCTTGTCTTTTATGGCACATGTATTGTAGGCCTACTTAGTAACCCCCATTGTATCATTACATATCATGACCAAATGGAGGCTTGCCTATACATCCGCAAAATACAATTTTTATCTTAATTTTCCACAGAATCATCACATTATTCATGTATAAATTACCTAAATATACAGCTGCTCATCTGGAAACATGTCTCGATCACCCCTGTTGTCCGTACTCGTGCACGAAGGACGTCTCGCTCACTTGGGACAAACTTTTCTGAACATATCCTCTCCATGTTCTCAAAATAACTGTAACAGACATTAAATGAATTTAAATATTACTTTATCAGCAAAATACTTTAACAATATTAATACAGCTAGTGTATGTGACATAAATGTCACAATAAAAAAAATATTGTAGAATTATTTACATTTTTCTGTTAGGTTTTTCGCTGTCAAATGAGAGACAAACAGATAGATGGACATAAAGACAATTCATGCACTTTCGTAAGGAATTTTATATTTCATACAAACAATGACTTCAAAACATTTTTGTCTGTTGCAAAATAAACAAAAGGCTTAAATCCGACAAAAACTGACTGTTTCTGTATTTCATTTCTGTATGTGCAGATACACTGTATGAATTAAGGTATATGACCCATCATTAAAAACAACACTTTCTAGCTATACCAAAAGCACCAAATTACACACACTTGTAAATATACTTCACATAAGTTGATTCACCATGCCAGATTTCAAGATTGTGTTTCAAGAAGAAAATAATCTACAAATATTATTCAACTCTATCTTCATATGCAAGGGAGGTAATTTTGAACATTTTTGTCAAGTATTTCCATAAGTATGCATAAGTTAAAAATTCTAAACCGTTCAAATGCTTATGTTTGTATTTGGAATGGAAATATATCACAGTTTAGTAAATACTGGCAAGGCAACACAGGGAATGACCTGGTTGAACTCCTTGCTCCTCATAGATTCTTTCCATAAAACAGAAAAAACTTACTATATTGCAGAGTCGTTTAGTTCATACTCGTAGCCCCTGGATACTGCAGATCTGACCCCTTTATCGTGCCACAATGTCTTCAATGCTCGACCAACATCGGGTAACATGTTCTTGTTGTGATCAAAACTGTTCTTACACGTTAGTATCACTTGAGCATGGATCTGTGAAAAGAAAATTGATACAAGTTTTAATCATGAATAACCAAGGGCAGTTTTATGAGTGAAAGCAAATCTCATCAAACTGCTATATGAATTGTAAACAGTTCTGAAAGGTTCAGTTTGCTATTGCTCATAAAGGATAACAAAGAGGGCCATAATTATCATGTGCACATGATTGGGTTTCAATATTTTAAGTATAGATGACAAAATGCATTTTGCTTCCTAGGGGGAATTATTAACGATGAGTTTAAGAAAATGCAAAAACAGCTAGTCAGGTCAAAGGTAGCCCAAAAGGTGCCAAAGATTTTTTTATTTCTCTAAATGTCTTCTAGGGCATTTTACTTTATAAGAACTTGGGTCATATCAAATGGCCTATTTCAAGTAGTAAAATTTAATGGTGTTTTTCAAGTAGATTCTAAATGAAATAGGACAATTAAAACATCGCTGCTTTTATCGAAAACCTCTTAACCCTTTCCCAAACGACAAAATTTTAGGCAGGTCCAATTCAAAAGCTGCTGCAGATGACAAAAGGGATGTTAATAGAGATTGAAATTGTGTGTGATATAGCCAAGAAAATATTGAGGCAAAAGGAGAATTTGCTGGTTATCATCAGTTTCTTCTTTTGTCTCAATATTTTCCCAAGCTTTATTTATTAGGGAAGTCAAATCCAGATCTTGATTGGGAAAGCGTTGCATACAGCTTAGAACAAAAGCGACAACATACAATAATATAAATATCAAAGACTTACTCTATTTTTTGGATTTTCTAAGTTGATTCTAAGAAGTCCCATCCCTGTGAGGACATACTTCATAGAGCTGACTAGATTGTCTAACACAGTTGGCTGAAAGTAAAATCAAAGGTTCTTAGCAAATCATGAAAGCTACCATTGTCCAATCCTCTTCCAAATTGCACAACATTTGGACTGTTCCAATCCGAAAGCTGCTACAAATGACGACATGGATGTGTTGATTAAGATTGAATTTGTGTACAAAATAGCGTGGAAAATAGTGAGACAAAAGCAGAAAATGCTGTTTTTCAGCATTTTCTTCTTTTGCCTTAAGGTTTTTCCAAGCTGTTTTCTACCAGGTACATCAAATGCAGGTCTTGTTTGGGAAAGCATTGATATTTCTTGGATGTGACCTTGATATTTGACTGTAAAACTAGAAGACCTGAAGGTCTTGAGTCGCTCCACAGGCCTGAATTTCATGTAATATTTAATGTAAGTTTTGATTAGATTGTTCAATGCTTGTGTTTCGTAGAGCTAAAAGAAAGTAACAAAACTAGATTGTTCAAAATGTGTGGTTCTTGAAGCAAAGAAAGTAAAATTACATGTTTGCCATTTGGGAAAGGGTAAAAGGAAATGGGAGAACATTCTAGCTTAGGATGTCACAAGCAATTAAAATTTTCCTTCTTCCCAACAGATCTAAATTAACAGAACATTGATTGCTCCAAAATATTTCATATTTCTAAAAATAGATTTTGAGCTAAAAATAGATTCTGGGAAAAACCCTTTTCCAAAAATAATGCAAATGGCTGTCAAACCTGAATTTCTTGTAATATCAAGTACAAGTTTTCACTAGATTTTTCAATATGTGTTGCTCTTAAAGCAATTACAAAGTAACTAGAAAGCTGAAAATACATTCATATAAGATCTATTAGTTACCAAGCTTTGCAAAAGTCTTTATTAGAGTCACAGAGTATGGCTGTCAGAGTGAAAAAAAAAAGTCACAATTAGCAATTTTGTCAAATTGAAAGGCATATAACTGATGATTTTATATTCCTATCTAGCTAAGAATCACACTAAAGCAAGATCCTAACTTCACCTACATCTTGTTTAAGTTTTGACCTGATTATTCAATATTTGTGGGTGTAAAGAGTGTAAAATCAAAGTCGAAAACAACAATTTTGTCAAATTCAAGGGCAGATAAATCATGATTTAAGATTCATATGAAGCTGAAAATTAAACCAACACAAGATCTTATGGCCAGTAAGATAATGTGAAAGTTTTATGTTGATTGGTGGATATTTATGGTTGTTTGAGTAAAAATAAGGTCAAAAATGGTAGTTTTGCCAATTTCAAGGGCACATAACTCAAGACGTAATATTAAGATCAAGCTGAAAATTGCACTCAGGCAAGGTCTTATAAGCACCAACATTCTGACCAAGTTTTGTTTTGATTGATCAATATTTGTGGTAGCTATAGTGAAAACAAGTGAAAACAGCCATTTTTTAATTCAAGGGCAGATAACTCCAGACTTTATGGTTCAATCAGAATTAATTGAAGGAATCTGATAGAGGACCACCTAAGGATCATTCCTGTGAAGTTTGATTGAAATCCATTAATTAGTTTCTGAGGAGAAGATTTTTAAAGAAAAAGTTGACGACCGGACGCACGGACGGACGCACGGACGGACGGACGCATGCACGCACGCACGACGGACACAACGCCATGACAATAGCCCGCTGGCCTGAAGGCCAGTGGAGCTAATTAATGGGTTGATGATTATATGTACTAACATGACTGTGTACCACTGAAAAAAAGAATAAGAAACAATGACATGTTTATTCCCCAGAAGCATTTTAAAATTATTCATTTTCATTTTACTTAGAGATAGAAAACATTAACCAGAAAGTCCAGAATATTGGCATAATTGGTTCATTCCTATCAGTCAGATCATACAAAGTCTTCTTCTACTTGATCATTGTGGTAAAATTTCACTATCTATAGGCAACCATCATTACATGTGTCATGGACCACGGCCAACAAGGGTTAAATCTATGGATATCTTTTTTAACTCATGACTGATTATCATTTTATCATTTATTAGCAAAGATGATTTTTATTGTCTCGTTAAGATGATATTTATGTAAAATTGCACTAAAAATCCATCATATTATATGAGTCATGTTAAATATATGGTAACCTATGGGCAATGACTTGGGCAACCATCTCTTTTTTTTTCTTTTTTTTTTTTTTTTGTAACTATCTCTGCACTAGTTTCAGTAAAGGAGGCTTGGGAGAACATTGATCGGGCAAAAGAAGAAAATGCTGTTAAGGAATAAATATGTTGACTAGGGATGGGAACGAGTATTTGATTAATCGAGTACTCGATCGAATGTTCGAGTATCGATTACTTATTTCACTAATCGAGTAATCAGAAAAAATAATATCGAATTAAATTAAGTATCTAATCTCATATTTTCTCAAAATTTTGATCTTTCGTTTTCATTGCGAACAGTTGGAAAGTTAAAATATGCAACACTGTGTCATCTGCCGATCATCTTATCCTACGATATTTGCAATCAAGTGCCAGCGGTTATTGTTCTCGCTGTCAAACAATTCGCACCTTTACCCCATCATATTTTGTGGACGCATTTTAATTTGATGTCTTTATAATTTGCTTTCGAGTTGATCAGCTACTCCAACATTCAATTGCCAGATTATTGGATAATGATGTTTCATTCCTACTTATTCACAAATAAATCCTACAAATCTTTTATAAAGATGTCTCCAAGAAATGTTGATACCAGGGGCCGGTTTCATCAAAAACGTCCTAGGACATGACTTAAAAAGTGTCCTGAGACCTTTTGTAGGACGTCCGTAAGTCAGTTTCATCAAAACGTCCTAAGTAGTTCCTACGACTTAAATTTGCGTTTCATCAAAATAAGTCCAACTTTAGTTATGCTCGATCAAAAGGCCCCAGAAAATCACGTGTAGTCCTAATTTTAGCTAAATTTTGTCATTGTAATGTATAGAAACTTTTCAAACGTCAAAGAAAAACGAAAATTCATCACTTGGGATTTGAGCACTGTTGGACAAGGGGAAAATCGTTTCTGATAGCGAAATTATCTTTTTTGGGAAAAAAGATTTAAGGAAGCGTCGTGCAATAATGTAAAAATTAATCCTACTCCCCAAAGTAAAATAATTCTGCAAAAAAAGTCCATACACTAGGGAAGCCAGAGTGGAAAGATATTATGAAAGACATATTCCCGTGAAAAAAATTGGAAAATGCTTTTTACTTTTTATGACAGATTTTGTTTTTGTTCAATATAATAAAGCCATTTTTCTTGTAAATGAAATTTGAGAAAGCAAACAACTTTTTTTTTGTAGTTGCTTTTGACGTTTTAACATCTCTCAGAAAATTTATTAATTCGGTATACATGTACGACATTTTATTATGCTGAAAGTGGTCTCTACGGGGACTACAATCATACAATAAACAATATAATCAGTATTTGTTAATGCACGGTGGGTAACCCACGTGACTTTTGGGAAGCGTTCACACCGAAAAAATCGTCCGCTTCAAGGTATGTTTTGTTCAATTTCTCAGCATATACGCTACAGATTTTGACGAGATAAAGTGCACGGAACGCGCCTTTGAGAGCACTATTCCCGGCTCTAACTCACTCTGCTCCAAATCCATTGGTTTCTTCAAAGGTTCGAGCTAAAATATTTTTAAGTGCAAAACGAAGGTGT